>NHNW01000026.1:0-519250 GCA_002786025.1 Zasmidium citrigriseum
TCCCCCGAGTAGTAGGCCCGCGAGTTAAGCGCGAAAATAGCGGTTTATAACTAGAGGATCCTATATGTTAAAAATCCTTTAGCGGCGTGCTAGTCGTACTAGTTAGGATCTAGACTAATAGTGTATGTAGTGCGGCCTAGTAGGCTACCTACCCTAACCCGATAGATGTTAATAATAAGCTAGAGAGCGAGGAAGAGTATGTTTCCGGTAGTAGTATATTCCATTGTAGTCTTGAATATAGCTAACCATGTACGCAGTAAGCTCTAGAAGGTGTTTAAGAAGAAAGGATAGAAAGCCGCTAGGGATATAATATAAGTTTAAAATCTTCCTTAGTAGCGTACTAGTCCGTACTAGTCTAAGCTAGAGCTAACGAAATACATAGTATATAAAGCTATCCGATCGATAATAAGGATATCGACGAGCTCTTCGAAAACACTAATAATAAAGGATAGCAAGACCCTATAGAAGAGGCTATTAATAAAGAGCTCGATAAGTTCGGCGAGACTAGCGCCTACTACACCGTTATTTTCTAGGAGGCTAATAGTATTATCTAGAGGAAGTAGGCTAGCGACGAGATAAAGGATAGCCTGGATCGTAGCCCTAGTAAGTACTAGATAAGTATACGCGAATCTTTGCTCGGGAAATAGTATCTCTATAATATAGTCGTTCGAGACGAGCGTGTCCGCCCTCGTATTCTCGGCTAGCTAAATCTCTATAGCGTAGCGATACTAGTCGACCCCAAGAGTCTTCTTTAGATTGTTAGGTTCTTTAGCAAGATTCCGAAGCTTATAGACACTTGTTAGGCGGAGCTGCAGAATATTGTAAGTATCCCTTCGCCTTCTTAATAAGCTAAGCTAACGCGTTTGTAGGAGGTGTATAATATAGCTGTCGACTAGATAAACAATAACTGCTGGATACCTCTGCCGTATAAGGTCTTTACGAAGGCCGAGATATCGTTATAGAGTAACTTAGTATCGTAGGATCCGGACGCTCGTTACCCTTAGTAGTTAAGCCGCCGCTACTACTATGTTAGAGAGCGGGTTAAGGCTAATAATAAGGATATTATACTTCCTAGTCCTACGGAGGTTTGGCCTAATAATATTAAGGCCTATCTTAAGGAGTTTAGCTAGATTCCGGCGTCGGATCCTATATAGGCGAGGGCGTTATTTAAGTATTGCGAGGCCCTCGCGAATAATAAAGTAGATATCGATAAGCTCGTAGAGAAGCGCGAGGTCTCTACTAACCCCGACAAGCTGTCGTGGGCTTAATTCTATATAGTATAGTAATCGAAAATAAATATCTTAGACTACGTTTACTCGTTCTCTCGATTCTCAACTTCTAGTATGTATTTAAGGACGAAGGTCGAGAGGGTTCTATATAAGACGCGTTTGTTTACTTTAAAATTAGTAAATATCCGAGCCTTAGAAAAATGCTATTTTGTAATATTCCTCTATAGTAGCCGTAAATGCCGAGGTATTCGCTTTAAATCAAAATAGTATTTCCTCTAACTAGTACGGACTAGCACGGCTCAATCTTGAGCTTATTAATCGTCTTCTTACCTTATCGTCGCCGTCTTTCTGTTAACCCCAAGCTATAATCGAGTAACCCTTAAGTTGTAACCCTAACGCTAGATCGATTAAGGAACGATCGCCTTTATTTCCGAAGTGCGAACAGTGTAGACGGCTAAGAGTCGGGCGTTAAGCTAGCTATAGTAGACTAGGCTTAATATAGTAGGCTTAGCGATAACGAGCCGCGATTTCGAGATTATTAGACGAGGTATCTACTCTATACTTCGACGCTATCTTACTATTAACGCTCGCTTATCTTTTTATAGTTAAGCGTGTAATAATCTTTATTATAAGGAGCTCGTATAGTATAGCTAGCGTAGCGAGTAGCGAGTAGCTCTAGTAGGCAGTCTACTAAGTATTAAAGTAGTAGTAGGAGCGTTCCCGCAGCTTCCGGAACTTCTAGTAGGAAATTTATAACTATTTCCTTCCTCCTTCCTATACTATTGTTTACGTGTGCTATCTAGCGCGTTTCTATACTATATTACAGTCAACACTCCCTCTTACACCTACTCGTAGTACTAGCCGAGCCTTTTCTACTACCTACCTCGACCCTAACGACAATTTATCGTTTGCTATATCGCTAACGAACACACTGCGGCGTTCTCCACGACATTAAGCGGTAGCTTCGTTATAGGAGCCTACGAATAACAGTCCTTCGTTAAGGACGCGTTTACGAGTCTCTAACTCCCTCGATAGCTAGCGCACGCCTATACATAATACTAATAAAGACAATACCCGAGCAGCTATAACGTTTACGAAGAGAGAGGACTACTATGTCTTCGATCGAGAATATAAGAAGCAGTTTATCGACTTCTACAGCTACACCCCCTATACTAACCTAATACGTTCACGAGTCGGAGAAGAGAAAGCGAAGAAGCGATTTATACAATAGGGCTCTACGAAAAAGGCTACGGAATAGATAGTGTTCGAAGAGGGTATATAGATCTCTAATAGCGAGCCTAAGGTTATCTATAAGGTCTGTCGTACTATACTAAAGCACCCGAGTATTAACAATATAGGGAACTCTAGATTAAAGCGGCACCTAGAGAAGAAATCTTGTAAGGACTTGCGGGTATCGACTATAAGCGGAAGGAAACGCTAGCTCGACCTTAACGAGGGATTTCGAGTTTAGGTATACTAACTAGCACGCTAACTAGTATGCCGACTAGCACGCTAACGATTTGTAGAGGCAGAAGCTAGCCGAAAACGCGGTATATAAAGACGGATTCGAAGCTAATAGCCCTTACGACTTTAGAATCCATTAGGTGAACGCTTGTATTAGCACTAGCGTACTAGCAACGTTTTTCAAGAATATCTATATATAGAGGAGCCTTAAGTGCCTATATAAGGACGTGAAGATACTGTTACCGTTAACGGTCCGCCGCCGGATTAAGGACACTACCGGTAATATTATCAAGAAGATTCGTAACAAACTGCACTATCCTAAGAGTGTCGATTCGAAGATAGCTATTGCCCTCGACGCCTAGAGTACCTCTAATCGTCGACTAGCCTTTCTCGGTATTAAGGGCTTTTGGATCGATCAAGACTAGATGTACTATAAGGAGCTCCTGTCCTTCGCCGAGATTAAGGGGTAGCACACTAGCGTAAACCTCTATTAATACGTAGATTAGATAATAATAAACTTTGACCTAAAGGAGCGGATCTCGGCGTTTACGACTAACAACGCTTCGAATAACAAGACGCTCTATACTACTATATAAGCTCGAAAAGCCTACTACCCCTATTTCCTATCTAATATTACTATAGCCTCTCTTGTCTTCGGGCGTATACTAATAATATCTACCTGAACGGCAGTATAGGTGCCGGGGACGGCTAGGTAGCGCTACCGGTAGTATAGGTTACGACTCCGGATAGGTAGAGCTTAACTATAACTGTTATAGGCTTAGAACCAACCGAAGAGGAGTTGAAGAAACAGCCGTAACTAGTGCTATACCTCGCACACGTTATTTAGCTCGCTGTTAGTAATCTATACACCGCCCTTAAGATTCGTCTATCGAACGATAAGTTTAAACGGAACTATAATGAAAAGGAGTAGAAGCAATTTATCGAAGACGCTAGGACCGCTAACGAAGAATATAGATATCTATATATTCTCGCTAAGGTAAGTGTAATTCCAAGCCGTACTAGTCGTACTAGTTAAGCTTATATCGCCTAGCTCCGAGCCTCTGTTTTATGGATTCTCGCTAGCACGTAGCGACTTAAGAAGTTCCTAAAACTCCAAGAAGATACGCTATATATAGAGGAAACGTTTAGCGACAAGTGTCACGGCCGGGGTGTATTTAATACGAAACGTCGACAAATAAGACCGTTAGTGCCGGTACAAGATATTAAAACCCGCTAGGATTCTACTACCTATATACTTATCCGGTATATTAATCTACACCGCTTTATCGACTAGTATCTATATTAGGAAGGTTAGGATTACCTCCGCGTTAACAATACCGAGTTGCTCCAAGTCTAGGAAATCCTCCACCTCGCGTAGCCGTTTACTTACTATACGTCGTTAATAAGCTCGTCGATAGGCCTAACTCTATACCTTATGTACCTATACTACTCTAACCTCTTCGTTCAACTCGAGAAAGCCGAGTTAAACCTACGTAGGAAGTAGAACTAGTAGAAGTACGCCCTACTTAATATAGTTAAGCTTACAAAGGCTAAGCTAATTAAGTATTATTCCGCTATAGCCTCCGCACTTAGCTATTTATATAGGTACGCGACGTTACTTATACCTATACGAAAGAACACTTTCTTCAAATTAGCCGTATAGGGAGATAGGTTATAGGAACCGAAATACTAGTTATTAATAAGGACGCTCTTCGTTAAGAAGTACTCCGACTTTGTCCCCCGCGCTAGACTATTACTAGCGATATAGCCTTAACAAGTCGATAGTGACTTTAGATTTAATAAAGACGAAGCTATTTATAATAAGGAGATATTAGTAGAGGATAAGTTCGATAAGTATAGGCGCTTAGGTACGTGCTAGTTAGCGTACTAGTTAGCGTACTAGTCTATCTTTACTAATATCGATTATAGATTAAAAGTATCTTATCTAAACGTGTAGTAGCGATCCGATTAAACAATAGAAGGCTATCGAACCCAAGTTTCCTCGGGTAGCTTAATTAGCTCGAGATATCCTCGCGGTACCTAGAGCTAGAGTAGCCGTTAAGCGCCTTTTTAGCGTAGCTAGATATTAATGCCGTTATAACCGTAACTACACCGGTGCCTCCCTCTCGGCGTTAATAATAGCCCGTACTACCCTTAATAACGATCGGCGCGAGCTCGAGGCTAAGTCTATAAGCCTCCTTGGTAACGATCTACTCTTTAACGACGACGAAGAGAAGGCTTAGGAGGAGTTCGAAAGCCAGTTATACGAAGCGTAGCGAATCCCCTAGGTATAGTCCAATCTACCGCCGAATAGACTATCGTTAAGGACTCTTAAAAAGCGACCCGTTAGACGGCCTATTAGACGTAGGTTAGGCGGACGGCCTAATCTATATATCCTTTAAAGTCCTCTTAATTAACCGCTAGATTAACCGCTAGATCTTTAGCGAGGCTATTACTATAATACGTCGATCCGACTATCTATACAACCTTTAAAGGGATCTTCCCCCATTTAAGTAAGATTATTTCGAGAAGTTCGGCGCCTTCCTCTTAATTAACCGCTAGATCTTTAGCGAGGCTATTGCTATAATACGTCGATCCGACCTTTCTGTTACCTTCAAGTACGATCTTCTTAACTAGAAGCTCGCGGGCTACAAAAAAGCACTTTACGGCAGACTAGTACGACGACTAGCACGGTAACTAGTACGAAAACTTGTCTAATTGCTAAACGATTATTGCTTAACAAAACGTAAGTCTATTAACGTTACAAAAAGATATAGAGTATATCTAACTACTATATAAGGCTAAGAGTAGCAAAAAAAAAGGACACTATAGTGTCTTTCTCTTCGCGACTCTTATTAGACGAAGGCGAGTGAATTAGGTTCAATAATAAGTGTTAGGTAGGTTAGGAGAATATCAAAACGATAGATAAGGCTAAGAATAGCAAAAAAAAGGTCGTCGTGAGCTAGAGTCTCGCCGTCTTCCTTATCGGGTTGGAACTCGTCGGGCTTTACGCTTACTTAGCCTAGAACTGCTACCTATATAGCGATACCAGTACTAGAGTAGCTATATCGCCCTTGGAGACTCCTTACCGCTAGGTTAGGCTAGCTCCGATTAGTAGAAGGCGAGGTTATTAGGTTCAATAATAGATATTTAGCTTAGTTAGTATGTTAAAAAGGATAGATAAGGCTAAAGAGAGCGTAAAAAGATAGTACTTATAGAGCTTCTTTCGGATACGACCCTTCTTTCCCTCCTCGCCCTTATCTATAGTTAGGCGTAAAGCTTATAGGGGTTTGCGCTTACTTAGCCTAGAACTACTACCTATATAGCGATGCTAGTACTAGAGTAGCTACGCGCCCTTCTAAGACTCTACCCCCTACTATGTTAGGCTACTAGGTCCTTTTATTAGTAGAAGGCGAGGTTATTAGGTTTATATATATAGCAAATAGCAGTACTTAAATCGTTCAAGATCGTTAATCGTTTAAGATCGTTAATCGTTCTATTTACGTCGTTTCTATAGCCTTTAACTAGTACGGCGACTAGTACGGCTTCTAGCCTTTCTAGCCTTTCTATACTTCTAGCCTTTCCTATAGGAAGGGAAGGGACGGAAGGGATTTCCGTTACTTCCTACCTTCCCACCCTTCCTATAGGATACTATATTACTTCCCTTCCCTATAGGGAAGGGAACCTTCCCTTCCCTTAGTAAGGTCTACTATAGATCTTATAAGAAGTAGACGCGTATACGAGGAGTATAGTTTTAGAAGGAAGATTAATTAATTACGGATAGAAGAAGCGCTAACGATCTCTAACTACTAGTTAGAGATCTTAAGTAAACGGATTTCCTAAAGCGGATATTCGTATTCTACCTAAGGTAGCTAGGGTTACTTAGGGTAGTAAAAAATATATAGGATTTAACCTCGCTACTACTACTATAGTAATAGTAAGTCCCTATTATCGTTAAGGAGACTCTAGACTCGATATAATATATACTAATATAGTTATTATTATTCTAGAGTAATTGGATTACCTAATATACCTTAGTTCCTTACGAAATTAGTCGCTATCTACTTTATAACTTAATTTCGTATAAAGTTTCAAAATAACGAGCCTAACTTTATATATTCGATAGCCTTCGTTCGTCTATTATATATAATAACGCTAGTCTACTATAATAATTCTTCGTACTCTATACTAACTCGCCTCTTAAATATATTAAGCCTTATCTACGAGGGTAGCGTTCGATATACTATCCCTAGAAACACCTTCTAGTAGGCCTTCTAAGCGAAATATATTATATTATTACTAATAGTAATCGAGCTCTAAAGCTAGTTAATTACGCCGCCTATCTAACGCTCTACTACTATAAGGCGATCTCGTAGATACCGATTCTCCCGTAGAATCTCCTAGGTACTACTATTCGATACTCGTAGTAGCGTCTTAAACTCCCTAATAGACGCCCTATATTAGAAAGCGTTAGTATAGGAAATAGGATACTAGTTTATACGTATTACCTAAGGCTTTATACCTCTAATACTAGCGAACGTTAGAACGGCTTATCTACGCCTACGTCGTTTAATAGCGTTTAGCTAGCTTAATAATACTACGTTCTTATTAGTAGTAGAACGACCCTAATAACTCGTATATTAGTATAGACTAGCTTATTCTTATACTTATAGTAGGTATAGATAACGCTTTCGTTATTCGCTAATACCTAATATAGGCTATAGCTAGCGCGAAGATACTAGCTATATAGGTTAGGTACTACTACGCTAGTAGCCGTCTCTATAATACGGCTAGTAGTATTATACTTATAAAGATTAGCTATAGCGTTCTTACGTACGTAGCGATTATTGCTCTTAGCCTCTTAGAGCTACTATTACTATCGTTCCTCGGAAACTAACTACTAGATATTCCTATAGCCTTTATTTCTATTATATACCTATAGATAGTATAGAGTTAGCCTACTCCTAGGTTAGTACCTATCTTATTAGGTAGATAGAGTACGCTCGTACGGAACTATAATAAGCTATTGTAAGGACTATAAGGTAAGTAGTGTTAGTTTCGAGGTATACGTTAAAGAATTTTTAAAACCTTCGCTAAGGTCTATAACTAACTATCTACTATCTACTTCGTTTAAAGTTCTATACGTAGTAACGAGATATAGATAATAATATTACTTGCTACCGTCCTTAGTAGTAGAAACGCATAATCGAAGGTAGCGAAAGACGTCGATTTGCTAGATATCTAAAGGGATTAAGGTATAATAGCGATAAAGACGGATTCCTATAGGCTCTATAGGTAAAGAGAAAGTAGTATTAAAAGGATTAAAGCATTTGGTAATGCATTAAGCGAGTTATTCATAGTGGACGATAAAGTGAGGTAGTAAATTAGGCTTGTAGGGAAATAGGCGGTGTGTGAGGTCATGTGGCCGGTTGGTAGGTACGGTCAACCCTACTTTCCGCCCCCGCTTCCGCGTCGTCATCCCTGCCGTGCGCGATCTTTGGCACATGAAAGTCCGCGATCACATCTCTCTCGACCATCACCTTGCGCTATGGAGCCCTTAAGTGACGACTATGTCGCTGAGATACTGAAGAAAGATGCCCAGCGGAAGGACCAAAGCCGATACTTATCCGCCGGCCTTGGATCGCTTTTGGGCTCATCAAGACCGCGGAGCAATGCGCCGAAGCCAAACACTAGGTTTCTGAGGAATATCGTGCGAGAGGCGGATAGTCACAATGCAGCTCTTCGTAAGAAGGAAGAGGAGGAGTCGCGAGCAAGGATGCGGCGGTTGAGGCGGGACCAACAAGGCCAGACAAGAGACAGCGACAGGGAAAGGCGGCGGGATAGAGACTCTGAAAGACGGAGGCACAGATCTCGCTCGCGGTCACCAAGAAGAGAGCGCGATAGACACAGATCACGAAAAGAGGGTCGTCATAGGAGAAGATCTGCGGAGAGAGATACTCGTCATAGTCCTAGACATGAAGACTCCGATTCCGACCCTCTGGATACTGCAATCGGTCCAAAGCCACCCCCAAGAGTGCAAGCCCGAGGGAGAGGCGCGAACAGTAACTCAGCGATGGACTCACGCTTCGATCCGAACTACGACCCCAAGGCAGATGTAAGTCTTGACGCTGACGAAGATGGTGACGATTGGGATATGGCTCTGGAAGCTCTGCGGGATCGAGCCAAATGGCGAAAGTCTGGCGCTGAACGACTGCGAGCAGCTGGCTTCACAGATGACGAAGTTGCAAAATGGGAGAAAGGCGGTAGTGCGAGAGATGGCGAGGAAAAGGACATCAGCAATGTGAGGTGGAACAAGAAGGGCGAGGGAAGAGAATGGGATCGAGGGAAGACGTCCGATGGTGGCCGAGTAGACGTGAAGGCAGAGTGGGGAAGGTTAGAAACTGATTGAGAATCTGCCTGACAGATACGTACAAATCTATCTGTTGGATAATCGAAGTGACCACACTCCACCCCGAGCAAAGCCGATGGCACATAAGATGAGATGGGACATACGATGGGACGAGTACCTGCCTGGATCACTCCTACTTGAAACATCACTCTTGGTAGCAACCGGCACGCGAGAATGTCTTCTATGGTCACCGGATGGGGAAACGTGCACTGGACCTGGTATGGGCTGTATCACGCCTAGTAGACTTGTGAGAAAGATCACTGGCTGGCGGACTTGGCGATGCCCAAGGCGGAGGGTGGTGAGCTTCGCTTTGCACCAGGCAACGAAACGATATATATCCGCGGCTCCAGCTTCACGCAATGCATTGTCGAGAGAACAAGCAATGGCTTTGTTTTGCCAAGCCGATGCCTCTTGTTGTAAGAGTGCAATGGCTTTCAACGCACCCCTCTACAACTTGTATACTGGAGTTTCTAATCACCCAGGGTTCGACAACAAATCGGAAGAAAGCAACAGCTGCATTCCATCAAGTCTATGAAGTCACCGTCGTCAGTTGGATTAGTCTTCTTCTCCGATCCTCCGCCTCGTTTCAAGGCGAAGTAAAATCGATGAAAAGATTAACGACATGATGCCTGGACATCATCTCCCTTTTTTTTTTTGAGGGAAGAGTAGTGCCCAAGAGATCATGCCGGAGCCGCACTCACCATTTCTTCCAACCAGTCCCATTCAGGGACGTTGGTACCAAAGTTGTGTCCCTATCGAAGGGGAGTAGACCAGCTAGTGATCCTTCAAAGCTCGCCTTTCAAGGCGGTTGTATCAAAAATACGCCTCTACCAGAGGCTGGATCAGCTAGTGATCCTCCAACAATTACGCCTTCAAGAGGCTGGACCAAGCAGTGGCCCTCCAAAGATTATGCCCCTACCAGGAGGCTGTGGCAAAGACCACATTGACTAGTAGTACACTGATCACTCTCGCCAGCAAGAGTGTCAGAAGGGTATACCGTGCCCCATCCATCGCACGAGTATCGTCGGCAACCACCCGAAGGTCCTTGTAACAAGGTCTTCAAGAGCGCTGTTAACTTCAGTGTTTTGCGCTATTGCGTGCCGTCCGTTGTACTGTGCCCCTCCATCGCACAATACCGTCAGTGCCTTCCGGATACCCAGAACATCGCCGATATAATCCTTTGAATATGTATGGAAAATATCGCGGAAATCAGGGCTCCTGATACGCGGGACTCGTCCAGCGAGTCTCAAGCGCCTGCAACCGTCCGAAGTGTACCTGTTTCAGTTCGTGGGGAGCGAAGCTGTCATTTTTCAGTTGTGATGGTGTTGGGATCCCGTGAAGAGCGTTGAGCTCGTCTTGGATATTGGTGTCAAGACATGGTTGTTGGTGATGTGTCTTTTGCTTACCTTGCTCCAGTTGCCTTTCGGGCTGGAGAGAAGACTTACCTTTTCTTGGGGGCTGGTTGGGGTAGTGGTGAGTGGGCTGGAGAGGGAAGTTTCCGATGGATTCGACAGATACTTATATACCTTCTGCAGGATGTGGCATGGACGAATGATGCCGATGGTGTTGCGTGTTGGGGCTTTGTTGGCGATCAAAGAGTTGAACAATGACATTGATTCTGGACGTTGGACAAAGAACAGACGCCTTTGCATTCAGCACAAGTCTCGGAACGGCATTTCCCTTTGTGAGATAGAATTACGAGTGACAATGCCATTCATCCAGGAATATTTCTCGTTTTGGACTTGGCAGGTGACGTTTAGACATTCACTCCGCGGCTAAAGCTCGGGAGCATGTGATTGCCACCCGAGGATTCCAGACTCAGCTACTAGGATTCTCTCGAAATGGGTAGATCCAGACTGCAAGACGAGGTCTTCCACCGCAAGGAGTGACTTCAACAGCCCATGTACCTCTTCATAGTCGTCGATCACACCATGAAACCACCCGTCCGAACTACAATACGCATTCAATGACACCCGGGAAAGACCATGCCTGATCGTAGTCTTAATCCGAGTCATCATCAGAGTCCCACTTCTTCTTCGGTCTGCCACGCCCCTTCCCCTTCCCCTTCGTCGCCTTCACCACACTGTCACTCCGCTTCAGCCCGTTCGCCTGCATGTTCTTCTGATTCTCCAGCATCGCATTGACCTTCTTCTTAAACTCCCTCATCCACACCGGATGCTTCGGCAAACCATCCCAACCCGCGTTCTTGACCTTCTGCCACTCGTCCAGAAAAGTGAAGACAAACTGTCGCAAATCATCCGCGATCAGAAAGGGGTTCGCTTGCATTGGCTTGTTGCGGTATGTGTTCATGGTCAGTCGGCTGGCGTTTGCCTCGGCGTCGAAGGCGATGATGAGGTCTTGTGTGTGGGTCGCTGCGTCGACTTGGCGCATGAAGCTGTCGTCGTCGGGCTCGGGGTTCTTCTCGGTCGGCATCAGCTCGTATTTGGCGGTCTCGAGCTCTTGGTTGAGTTGGCGGAATTTGAGAAGCCATTTTGACGAGAAGGTGTCGGCTTTCTTGGTCGACGATCTCGGGGTAGATGCTGGCCTCGGAAACGGCGTGGGCCCAGAGGTTGGTGTGGGCGGTTGCGAGCGTCTCGCCGGGCTTGGGGTCTGCAAAGCTTAGCGGCCTGTCACATGCTTGTCTCGAGCTTCGCATATTCTCCTACCTTGATTCTCTGCATGGTGGATAGCGTGAGCTCTGTTCTTCTTGGAAGGGTTTCTGCGCTGTGTTTTGAGGCTTTCAGATGTGGAAAGAGTCGAAAAAAAGCAAGCGCCCTTAAATACTAGCCACCAAGTGAATGAGTCTTGACGCCGCCGTCACATGCTTCGTCGCTTCACATGCGCCTTCACCCGACTTGAGTGAAGCGGCACGCATTCTGAAGAGTTGTTGCCTATTGAAGCCAGTGACTCGCGAATTCAATGGCAGGACAATACAAATGTATCCTGTCGCTCCGATAGACCATGACAAACAGCATCGGACACTTCGCCATCGCCGTGTATGGTCTGTCCAGAGAGACTCATGGAGAGATCAGCGAGGCTCTCACCTCGAGATGGTCGTTGAGCGTGCTATCCCATCCTTCCTTCGCATCATGCTCTGATTGAGTTTCTGCAATCTTTCGAGGCCGACACTGGACCGCTCCGTGGTGATGAGGGTTACTGGGCATTCGAAGAAGCCATCGGTGACATTTGTCGATTGACGAGGCCGCAGGATGGCGTCGGATCCATGATACTTTACCACGCTCTTCATGCACCAGACTTGATCATCGATAAGGCAGGCTTGACGTTGAACCCGGCCAGCATAAGAAGATTCTTTTTTGTCAGTGGGATTCGGCGATATCTCGTGGGAGTCCCACCCGCGAGAATGGGTCAAGACTGGTTGAAGCTGATCACCTTGCACCGCTTCGCTGCCTTCAACGATGTTGTGAAGTATGTCACAACAGAATGACGATGTCAAAGAAGGGGCCTTGTAGCTAGGCATGACTGAGAGTAGCGACAAGTTGTGGCCGTTGATGAGGTGCTGTTTATGAGATCCTGTGCGACATCCGCCGTCAACGCTGAAGATCTCCAGTGTCTTTTCCGACAGACGAACAACGTCCTCTTCAACGAAATAATTGCAGAGCGTAGTCAAGACAATGAATAGCATGAACCCAGATTGTGGATGATCACATGAATGGCCTCGAAAAGTATGATCTCTGTAGCTTCACGCTACATTCTGTGGCGTCTTCTCCATGCAGTTCGAGAGCTCCATTCCCGCGGGGAAAGATATTTCCGTTTGTCTCCGGTTCGTGGTTCGGAAACCTTTATCCATCGTAGAGCGATTTCCGTGGGCATCGATCTGAGGCATGGTTTGCTTGTGGCAGAGACTCATCAATTTTCTCGGTTCTTCCAGGTGGTCGGGCGTTTCGTAATGTTTCGCCATTGCCGTTGGGCTTTTCACCAAGACCTGGGATTCGATTACCCGTCCTCTCGCAACGAGAGTGCAGCTGATCACTTCTCCCGGTCCAGAACTTGATCGAGTCGTCTTTCCAATGCTCGCCAGCTCCTAGGAACGCCCAGTGGAACTGAGCCGTAAGGTATTCGGAATCCATCAGGTGTGACTTTGAAGCTGGCAAGGTTTTGAATAGGAGCGCGTAAGGCAAGTAGCTGACGACCTAATATCGCACACGATGATTGATGTTTGCAGAGCCGCTGAGATGGCGTAAACGTGAAGTCGAAACTGAACCCCTGGTCGTTCTTTCCCCGGCTCGTTCTCAATACGGCTAGTCCGCATCTAAGCGAGGATAGAGAGGGAGAAGCTCCTTCCTCGCCTCATCGAAACATTCTCTCGCCTTTCATCACCCTCATCCAAGCTATCCAGAACGCATCAACTCTCATACCTACTAAAAATTCGCGAGCAAACCGAAAGAAAACGAGCAAGGCCCAGACCAGCCACGCGCCGCCTCCGGACAGCCATGCCTCATGCACCCCAGCTTCTCCGCATTCTGGAGGCGTTCACGTCGCGTGTGACCAGGTTCAATTGGCCTAGAGCACCAGTACTTGTCTACTTCCAATGCCTCCCTTCGCTCACGCTTGTCTCAGACTGGACCTGGTGCCCGCGATTCCATCTCGTGGCCAACTCTATTCCCGTCTTTATCGCTATTACCACGTGCGGCGCCGTTAACTATCCAATCCACTGGAGCTGGCATGCGACTCTTGTATCTACGTACACGGCACCAAGTATGCTTCAGGACTGGTCTGATGCGGCAGTTGATTGACTCGACGCTGTCGACGCAGTCCGTCGAGACTCTCAATGCTTGGTCTATCGAGTTCTGGCTAGGCTATGCACCTTTCTTGCCCCTCACCGGGTTTGGCCCTGGTAACGCCAGTAGGTGTTTGCATATATCTCTTCGCTTCGCCGCCGATCATAGCGTAGCGACCACTCTCGTTACCCACCTTTCTTGACCCCACTTACTGCATAGCAATCATGGCATCAAACGAGTACGAGAAGGGAACGTTAGAGCGCATCGAAACCACCTCCGATGCTGAAACCCCGGCGGCTCAGAAGCACAACCCTCTCGACAAGGTTGAGACCCATGAGACCATCGCTGCTGTTGACCTGGAAAATCACCAGGCCTTCAAGGGAGATGATTCAGATGGCAAAGTCCACTGGACTGTCAAGAAGCTGCTCGCTGCGGCATTCCTCGCCATGTTGTACACTGGTAAGCTAATGATGTACATACCAGCAAATTGAAGACTTCAAGTTGACATGCTTAGGCTCTCAAATCCCTCTCTACTTCACTGGCGGAACTCTCACCTTCATCGCCGAGGACTTGAACGCCCACGACATCATTGGTTGGCTACCTGTGGCCAACACTCTCGCCATTGCCTCAGTATGCCCCTTCGTCGGTTACCTCCAGGACCTTTTCGGCAAGAGAATCATCGCACTCTTCGGAGCGACACTCCTGTGTGTTGGCTGTATCGTCCTCGGCACATCTCATCACCTTGGTCAGGCGCTTGCAGGAATGGCTCTTGCAGGTGCCGGTGCTGGTGTTGGCGAATTGACGGGCTTGGCCGGGTGAGTTCTGAGGTCTCTGAATCTGCTCACATCAATTGCTGACGTTGGCATTGATAGTCTCGCCGAAGTCGTCCCCGTGCGACACCGTGGTTACAGCCTTGCCATCTTGACGGCTTTCGTGCTTCCATTCTGCCCCTATGTGATGTACAGTGAGCTCTTCTCGACCCGTGGCTCCAACCCAACCTGGCGATGGGGAACTTGGCTGTCGCTCATTTACAACGCTGTCACACTGGTCGGCCTCGCCATCTTCTACTTCCCTCACGGCCACCGACGTGGCGATGGCCTGAAGAAGATGGAGATCCTGAAGAGAATCGACTACGTTGGAGGCTTCCTCTCCATTGTCGGCTTGGTCCTATTGTGAGTCTATTTGCCGACACGGGATAGTTCCTCGCTAACATCAATCGCAGCCTCGTTGCTCTGCAAGCTGGCGGCTATACCCACCCATGGACTTCAGCTTACACTCTCTGCACACTCCTCATCGGCATCGCCCTGCTCATCGTCTGGTTCGTCTGGGAATGGAAGTTTGCACGCCACCCGATGGTGCCTTTCGAGCTCTTCCAGGGTCAGAGAGTTGTTGGACTCTCCTTTGCTGTGGCGTTCGTTGCCGGAATGAACTTCTTCTCTCTGCTCAACTTCTGGCCGTTGACAATCTCGACTGTCTGGAATCCCGATCCAGTTGCCATTGTAAGTTGTAAAAGCAATAATAGAATCAAGCAGCCTGACTCTAATGCTTGCACAGGGATATCGCGGTCTTCCCGTCGGTCTTGCTACGGCTGTTGGGGCCATCATCTGGAATGCTCTTCTTTCAACTTGGAAGGGCGGCTCCAAGTGGGTGCTCTTCTTGGTAAGTCGCTGAGACATAACAATCATTGGAGAGATTGGCTGACGCCAACATGTACAGGCTGCAATGATGCTCACAGCCTTCGGCGGATCCCTCGCAAGCATGACCCCTGAGAACGTCTACCAATCCGTCACCTTGGCCTCATTCGCCGCCTTCGGTCTGGGAGGTGTGATTGTTCCAGCAGCCACCGTGGCCATGATCGCTGCTCCAGATGCCCTCATTACTACCTGTGCTGCGCTATCCCTTTCCGTTCGCGCGGTTGGTGGTGCCATCGGCTACTCCATCTACTACAGCGTCTTCGTAAAGAAGTTGACTGCAAGACTGCCGGTCCTGGTCGCTGGGTACGCCATTCAAGCTGGTCTGCCCGCAAGCAGCGCAGAACTGTTCGTCGGTACTTTCCTCACTGCGCCGACTAAGATCACATCGGTTCCTGGTGTCACGGAGGCCATTGTTGGTGCCGCGATGAAAGGCAGCCAGTGGGCATATGCTGAGGCTTTGCATCTTGTCTGGTGAGTTTCAAACAGCTGTGATATCCCACAACGACCGTTTTGCTGACATCTTTGGCAGGTACGTTAGTATTGCCTTCGGTGCCTGTGCAATGGCCTGTGCGTTGGGCATCCCAAATACTCGCAAATTCGAGACCAACAGAATCGCTGTCGCCTTGTAAGGGTCAGGATCGATGTGCGTGGACAAGAAGCAGTAGTAGCCCCACAATCACCAAGTTTCCTTCCAGCCACCGACTCCAAATCACATGTCTGTGATCTCGTCGTCTGTCACATGAAGCGCCCCGGATAAGCTCCAACATCGCCAGGTCAGGGGAGTTGTTCGCATGTGCGACACTCCTGACAGGCGTTGTATTTTCATTCGAACTGCCACTGGTGCGGTCAAATGGAAACTGTACCGATATGGATGTCCAATCTCCCAAACTCTCTCCCCTAATCATCCCTGCTCAAGTCTGGCAGTCAAGATATAGCTCCACGTGGAGTTGCTCCTTCTTCGACGACCGCGACAATTTCCACACCATCGTTCTCCGCAAACAGATACTGTTTCAATCTCGTCTTGTCCAATACAGAGCGTCGTAAAGTTATCGAATCGGCGAGATTGCAAAGCAACATGGGCCATACAACTTCCGACCTCGTAGCAATCGTCTGCAGCCTTGTCGCAGGAGTTCTGGTCGTAATCTCAGCAATTGTCTTCTTCGTCTGGAGACGACAGCAACAGATTCATTGGGAGCGAGCGACGGTCAGCTCCCTGGGATGAGGTGTGGTTGGCACATTCCGGACTTGTCTGCGCTGGAATGCTCAGACCTGGGCGTTGGGATGAAAGCGGCGACGTTCCCCTTCGAAGCCCTATCGAACACCGTATACGCTGGAAGAGTTGAGAATACGCGACTTACCAGTCGACTACCTCGTCAGGCTACACGCCTCCATCGAACGGCCATGAGAGCCAACCTCACACCTATCGAACACCCACCAAAACGTACACCACAAGCCGACGTACGCAATGTCAGAGACACCATCGACCTTCCGCATTCTCAAACGTCAGACCTCGAACCTCACAACCGACCTCAGCGGAAGCACATCAACAAGCACTTCAAATTCTTCAGTACCGACTGAATCAATCTACGTACCGCATAGACCTCCTCCGAACCTGGGAGCGATTATTGGTGGCGCTGTGGGCGGCCTGGCTTTTGTCGCGATTCTGATTGGCGTTGGAGTTTTGTTGTATATGAGAAGACAGCAAAGGAGACAGAGCATCGCTAGCGAAGCTGAGGGAGAGAGGGCACATGTGACGAGAGAGAAGGGAAAAGTGAAGGAGGAGAGAGGAAGGTGACATGGGCTTGTAGGACGAGATGACAGTGTTTGATGCTGGACAAGTAGAAATATCCGGGGCATCGTTACTTGCAGGCGTCATGCGATAGACGGCGACTCGGTCTTAGACTCTCATCCTGAAAGTCAACAAGTCCTTCTCAACGATCTCATCTTTTCTTGCTTCCAGCTCGTCCACGTCCCAGTTGCTTGAAACATACCTGCCTGACAACCACGGCCTCTTTTCCTTTGTCAGCCAGGTCAGAAAGCCGCCGCATAGAGCGACATCATCTGTAAGCGCTACATCATGTCAATCGTTGGCTTGTTAATGGACGGAGAATGAACTCACCATTGGTCCAGACTTGCCCCAGCTGCGTCTCATGATGCCTCTCCGTCTGCGGCGTTACAACCGCACCAGGATGCACCGCATACGCAACCACGCCCTTCCCACCATCTCCATGGTCGTTCGCGATACACTCCACCATGCGATTAATGGCGATCTTGCTCAGCACATATGCCACCGGAGTCAACTGGCTATCGGCCGCGTGGCCTGCAATACTCGTAATAACCGCAAAGGCCTGTGGCCCGTCCGTCGTGGCTTGCAACATTGGGACGAAATGCTTCGCCACTCGCCAGGAACCCAGAACATTTGTTTCGATCACACGAGGGAGGTCCGGGTCTTCCACTATTCCAACGGGGAGGTATTCTTTGCCATCGGACTTGGTGATGTATTTGGAGATGATTCCTGCGTTGGCGATGGCGGCGTCGAGTCGACCGAACTTGGATTGAGTTGCTTTGGCGAGGTTCTCGACGTCTGGGTCTTTCATCGTATCGCATGTCTGGGAGAGGACTTCGACGTTCGAGTTAATGCTCTTGATTTCGGCGGCTAGTTTGTCCAAGTCGGATCGAGTGCGGGATGAGATGATGATGCCTTTGGCGCCGGCTTTTGCATAGCTGAGAGCGATGTTGTAGCCAAGGCCCTTGCCGGCGCCTGTGACCAGGACGACGAAGTTCGCAGGCAGTTTGTTGTTGGTGGGATCTGTTGGGCCTTCTGCTTTGGCGTGGATCGTCTCAGTAAACTTGAAACCCCAGTGGTCTGGAAAGCCAAGGTCTGACATGGTGGGTATTGTCTAAAGTCAAGAAAGATTGAGTGTCAACCGAGGCCTTTGATCGAACGAAGTAGTATGTCAGTGTCTTCAACGTCCTGAAAGTGGAGTTGACTGAGGAGTGGTAGCCGTAGAGCTTGAGGCGGGGACTATCACCGAGGTCTTTATAGAAGTGTAGCCCGCGTCGCCAGAGCATTGAGCATCCCTACCGAGTGATGTTGTGCTCAAGCATCTGACGTGTTGGACGTCAGCGTGCAAGCGTATCGAATGAGCGAGCACCTTGGTAGGAAGGCCCTTCGTGAAGGCCCCCAAATCAGCGGCTGAAAACTAGCCAGAACGGGCCAAAGGATTGCATAGGTGAGAGAGCTCTCCCTGATATGCTTCGCAGACTTCAGCGAGACTTGGACGAAATGTCGCCATCTTACAGCCGTCTTGGAGGAGAAAGCGGCTCGTGGCTGATGAGTGTCTGGAAAGTAGGGTTGTGTCTTCATCTAAGAGTTGGGAACGCAGACTCGAGTGTACATTTGGGCGAGGGGCTCGGGACTAGATAGCTGAGAGTCAACGTGGTGGCTGCAGCTCCATTAGAAAGTGATGCACATTGCTGTAGTAATAATAAAGGTAGAATTCATTTGATGATGATGATTGATGAAACATTTAGATGGACGGGAGATGTGATGGAAAGAGTTGTGCTTTTCGGGAAGGATGATTGCGATGATTGCCCGCGGGAGAGCTCGGACCACCGAAGTGAATCTCCAAACTCGATCAGAAATATGATGTCGCATACTCTGCAGCACCACCACCTCTCCTCCCAATGTCGAAACGACTCTGCATCTCCCTCCTCGACGCCCCGCTGCGCTCCCAACCGCAGAGACTGCCGCAATGCAGTCTCCAGCCCATCTCCATCACCGCTCGCGGTGACCACCGCAAACCACACCCACACCACCGCCAACAATGCCGCCCCTTCACCCTCACTCATCGCCGCCGCGCCGGCCAAATGTCCGCCTCCCGCCAAGTCAAAATGAAGCAACCCTCGCAACCCTCCATGGCCGTCGCCATGAAAAAGCAGCAAAAAGACGCCATGCGCGACGGCAGCATGCTCGAAATGTACGGCATCCTCCCCGGCACCATCGTGCCCCCGACCGGCAAGAACCAGCCCTCTTGGCTGAAAGATCCTCGCGGGAGGTTGGCTTTGGAGTGGCATATCCTCAAGAGACGCATACAGTTTGGGCTCGCGACCATCTGGCTCATGCGGTGGTGCGTCAAACCCGCCGTGTCGTTGGAGAAAGGGAAAGTCCCCAAGATCGCGAAGGAGCTGTATGAGATCATGTACACAAATTTCGCGCATGGGGATCTCTCGCCCGTGGAACATAGGTTATCGGCGGGATTGACGGGGAGTTTGAGGGCGAGGATCTCGCAGCGCGCGGCGAATACTTCCTTCAAGTGGACGCTGGAGAAGTATCTCTCTCAGCCGAAGCTGGTGTGGTTTCAAGGCCTGCTACTGGATACCAAGAGGCCGAAGGATGATCAGATGGGTATTATGCAGGCGGTGGTGCGGATTCGGTCGAGGCAGAGGTTGGAGAAAATTCAGAGAGTCATGGGCAGGGATCGACGTGTGAGGGAGATTTTGGTGGACAGTGAAGGCAAGGAGATTCATGAGGACGAGATGGAGAGGGAGAGGAGGAGGAGTACCAAGGATACGACCGAGTACCTCGTACTGCAGCGCTTCATCAAGAACAGTCGGACAGGGCCATGGGTCATATGGGGGACGACGGAGGAGACTTCTCTGGCCAGAATACAAAAGGTCGAGAGGCAGTTGCAGCAAGCTCAGAGGAACCTGAGCACGTAGAACACCACTGTACAAAACATGTAACATTTCAACTTCACAGAACGAGATCACAGTGTGCTGCATGACGCATTCCCATAGCAATCTGTTACCTAGACTACCTGTACCGATTGCCAATCTGGCCGCGCCAGTTGCCGTTGCCGAAAGTGACCGTGTCATTGCTGACCCGATCTGTCTCTCGCAGTCGCATCGAAGTGGCCCGTGCCCTGAATCATCGTCGCACTTGAAAAGAGTATTGAAGAAACCATGCTGTGTGTGAACTGCCCAAAAGGAAGCGCTGTCATCCATGCGTGTCGACGCTCGCCGTACGTCTCGTCATAGCCTCTGGCTGCCGTAATCGTGTCGTGAAGGTCGTATCCGGACGCCTACCGGCCCGGCCGCAGTACTGTTGCACGAGTACCGCCACGGGAGCCAGCGCGCGCCGCGTGTCTTGTACCAGGACCTCCACTGCTCTTGCGGACGAGCGCGAGCGAGCGCGACGCTGTCACGATGGAGCAGCATCTAGAAGCCGTGGACTTTGATAGTCTTGGCATCCAGCTCGAGGCCCTCCTTCTTGTCGGTCAAGAACTCCTGCACATCCTTGCGCTGGTCGCCCTGGAGCTGGATCACCTCGCCCATCTCGGTGTCGGTGACGATGGTGCCATTGCAGGCAAACTTCTTCTTGATCACCTTGAGGATCTTCTTCTGGTCGAACTTCTTTGGCAGGCCCTGCACCGTCGTCAAGGTCTTACGACCATTGCGTTCTGTGGAAGCGATATGTTAGCGGGGCTCGAGACCAGGTGTAGAAGACTTCGAGGGTGGACTCACGCTGGATACGGATGTGGATGTAGTTCTGAGACTGCTTAGTCTCGCCAGTATCCTCATCGGCCTCTGCGAAGGGGTCTGTGTCACACGAGTCGTCAGCATGCTGTCCTCGAGGAAGTGCCGAGTCGAGGGTCGCCAGCGCGCCCGTCCATGCGATCGCGACCCTTCATATCGCTCATGAGCATACTTGAGGCGACGGAAGGGCTCGAGTCGCGGAGGGCGGCGCGCAAGGCTTATCGTGAGGCTGGAGGCGGGAGTACTTGCCGTGGGCTTTCAGGTTCTCGATGACGCCTGACATAGGCTGTTGCTCGGTCGCTGACTGTGGTGTGATGGATGGAAAGGGTGTGTCGGTGTGCTGGCGGGTAGTGGTGGTGTGGAGCGGAGAGTGTTGGTCTGCGGTGGTGGTTGTGGTGGGCTGTGGTGTCGAAGTCAAGGAAGAGGAGGGGTTCACGGGTTTTGGAAGAGGCGCTCGCTTGGCGGCGGCTGTGCCCGACCACCCATGTCGTTTGCCGCCATTAACTCACCCGCTCTTGCCACTCACATCTCGCTCTACAATCCACTATGCGTTCATAGCATTCACATATTTCACGGACACTCCACTTCATTCCACCCTTCGTTACTGGGAATCCTGAGCAGACTTCAGCCGCGATCGCAACCGCATTCATCAAAAGAAGAACACAGTCCTGAAACAAAGCGCAAGGAGTACTCTGGTTGGGCATCAAAATTTTACCTGGTCCTCAACTTGGACAGCTTGTAATCAAGTCGGCTCTCGTTGACGGAATCATCTGAACGTGCCGTGCGCTCTCTTCTGTTCCTGCCTCCTCAAATCTAGCATGGGGACGTCGACAAACCAAGAGGCACGAGCAGCGAAAGTCTATCTGAACCCTCATTGTAACCACGCTTCCTGGCCTGCTGCTCCATCAATAGGCTATGAGCCCTCCGTCCGCTGACTCATCCTGTCACATGCTCTATGGCTCCCGCATTTGACAGTAGGCAGCACTGCTTGACCCAAAAGCCCCTCGTCAAAGAAACTTCATCAATGGGCTTTCTCAGGACCCCCAAAAGTGCCTCACATTGTCTATAAGTCTTTGTCGACGGCTTTTCTTTGTACTTGTCATTACTGTGGTATAAGTTGAACCCTAGCCCGCGCAAATGCCACCGCAAATCTCAAATAACAATCGAACAACACATTCAAGACTTCTGGTAAGTCCACCTTCCGTCACCAAAAACAATGCAATTCACCACCACCCTCCTCACCATCTTGGCCGCCAGCAGCGCACTGGCTGCGCCTGTGGATTCAGCCACCACCTCCCTCGAGGCCCGCAAGGTTGCCCCAGAGAAGACCACCTGCGAGGCCTATCGCAACGACATGTTTAACATCAATCAGAGCGTTTTCGAAGTCGTTATCGGACGCCCATACCTTGGTGGCGGCCGCTGCAAGGAGCTTCGCTCCAAGATCAACAAGATCGCCAAGGTTGACTACATGAAATGCTCCGGCTCGAGTGGCAAGGCCAACACGAAGCTCGTCATTCACAGTTCAATGGACAAGAAGAACATCGCCAACATGAACAAGGGCCTCAGGAATGCTTACCCTGAGATCAAGTTCAACTGCCCTACCTCGATCTACAATCCATAGGCGGACGTTCTTAAAGGCTTGAGGGCCATTGTGTAGTCAGAGTAAGTCTTGCGTTTCTTTGCTTCTAAGTGTTCTTCATCTCGTACGGCAATGCTCCTCTCGGGCTCGTAGGTCATATCAAAAAAGACAGATGAAATTGTCATTCGTTTCCCACGATACTGTAAAGTGTCTCCCTAGGTCGGAGACAGCGACTACTCTAATTCTTTCGTTGAAGGGCTTTCGTCTCTCTGCGGGTGTTGGCCCGATTCTATCCTCGTGATGAACGCTGCGTTCTTCCACAATACTCCAGCCACCCAAAAGATTACTCCGACGATCGCTTGTGCGCGAGCAATTTAAAGGCACACATTCCCACATTCTTACTCCCCCTCCACACCCGGCCCCAACATATTCGTCACCCCAACCGCAAGCCACACTCCCTCCCCACTCCTCCTCAAATCAAACACACTAACCACATCCTTCGTCAAACCCTCCGGCAGTCCACTAGCTTTCAAATTCACCCACACCGTAGCGACCGACAGCTTGAGATTAACATCGACCTTTGTGCTCGTGACTTTCACGTGGTAAGAAGGAAATTGTCGGTGGCGATCTTGCACGTAGAGCATGGTGTCGGTTTTGCTAGAGATGCTGGGGGACGTTCCGCGGATGGTGAAGGTGCGAGCGACGGACGGCCAGGATTTGGAAGATGGGGAGAATGTGCCCGTGTTGATTTCGGTGAGGAGGTCGAGGATGAGAGATTCGACCTCGGCGGCGGCTTTTCCATTGGGGTCGTCTTTGGCTGGGATAGGTTCGTTGGAGTGCTGAGGTGACATGTTGGAGGAGTGCTCGACAGCCCAGGGAATCTCGGATTGCGGAAGCTCTTCTTCAACCGTTAATTCGCTGTCGCTAATGTCATAGAATCAGAAACATGTGCTTCCGTGAGGGTTTTAACAGTGTGTGTAGGCTTCAGTGGTCTTTCGCAGCCCTACAGCTTTTTGAGATGGCGATGATGTATCTCCCGAAGTTGAAAGTAACGAAGAGCTGTCAGGCCTATTAGTCAGGTATGATGTCGAAAGCTCCTGCTGCTTTTGTTATTAGTACGCATTTGGGGAAGTAGAGTAACATTCTCAGCGAGTCGTGAGCTTGTGAGACTGTTCGATCAAGACTTTCATCAGATGATCTCGCTCTACGCACAAAACTCATGTCGAACGTTCTTACCATGTTTTGTGGAGCAAACGGGTCCATTGGAGACAAAGTCAGGTTGGGAATTGCATGAGTTTCTCTAAGAACAAATACTTCTGTCAAAAGTAGCCATGCCCCTGGCACATTGGAATGTATCGAGTGGTGACAACGTGCTATGACATGCACAAAAGGGAAACGGCAGTGCAGGTGCAGGACCGAGTCAGATAGTGGTGTGTCTGCGTCTTTAAACACCAATGGGCCAAGTGAGCTCTCAAGTGAGACCATAAGTAGGAGCCTCTTCAACCGGTCCCCAAACTGACCGTTCAATGAGACTCAGCATCCTTCCACTTTCCCTGTCCACTTCACCAAACATGAAGCTCTCGAACTTCATCGGAACCCCCTCCACCTTGATCGTGCCAGTCATTCGCGCCGCCAGTCGATCCCCATCACGCAGGAACTCTTCGCTACACAACAAGTAAGGAAATGCTCGATAAGGGGAAGAAGAAGCTCACAGACACTTTTGGTAGATAATCCGAGACTTTCGACCGCCATTCAGCCACGTCGTGCACATTCTTGTCAAAGTCGAACCGTTCGCCGTTCATGATGTGGTAGAAGGCTGGCATCGATGTGGCTTTTGCGTAGTCGATGGCTTCCTCTGGTGGTCCTGTGAGGCTCCATTCCATGTAGCGTTGGAAGCCTTCGCGGGACGATGTGTATTCGGACATTTTCCGTTAGATTGAAGTGGCGGTTCTTGCTGATGCGGCAGTGCGCGCAAATAGATGTAGCCTTTGAATCCGAGTTGTTTTGAGTGGTATTTATGCCCGCAGTGACCGTGCTGTTGGACGTCAAGCTCTGGGAAGGATCATCTCAGGTGAATCCTTCCCCTTAGGGCATGTCTCGCTCCATAGATGGCTTGTTCTCAAGTTTTCAAAGTCCATCAGAACCTCTCGTTCGTTTCCGTACAATCTTGTCATCATAATGTGTCTCATCATCTGTTCGGCCAATCTCGACTCCAGTAGATACACGAACATCGTCAACGCCGAGAATGACCTGTGGTGCATACGATCGCACGCCCTCATCTCTCCGCTCCGATGGGATTAGGGGATCGATCCACCGAGGAATGACGAGCGTACTCAGGACTGTCAGGATTGCGATGTGCGCAACAGCAAAAGCAAAGATCATCAATGGATCACTGCGCACGGCCGTGAATGTTGGATAGCCAAAGGAGAAGACGATGGCTAGTACTGGGCATGAGATGTATCGGAGGCAGAGGTGCCAGAAGACGGGTAGTGGCCAGTTTCTGCCGTATGCTACAGTCGTGTTGAGATCGCGGCGAAGTTGGTTACCCTGTCGAGAAAGTTAGTAGCACGATGCGACCGAGCAGACTATATCACTTACCGAGTAGAACGCCAGCCACCAAAGCCTGGAAAGGTATTGGTTCTTGCCCCAAAACCTAGGAGGCATCGAGTCTGGAGTCTTTGCAATCACAACAGAAACAAGGGCGAGGACAGCAAACAGGCCAAATCCAGCTCCAAGACCCGCATTCACACTGACCGTATGAGCAAGAACCAGACCAAGAAACATGCCGCCGACGAAGCCGGTTTGATGTACGACGAAAGCAGGGATCCCGACCTGTCCGACAACATCCACGCAACGATAGATCACAGTGGCACCATAGCACTCGGCGAAGACAGTAGCAGGCAAGACCAGATTGTTCGTGTTACCATCGATGGCATCAAGAAGCCCAGGTCCGAACTCAGTAGTGTACATCAGCGAGATGAGGAAAGCAATGATGACCGAGCCAGTGGTGATGTAAATTCTGGGAGTCTTCCTCCCCCAGTTCGTATCGCAGATGGTCGTGACCAGGACATCATGCAGCACGAAAGCCGAGCTGACGGCGAGCATGAAGAGCGTGAAGAAGAATATGACCGACCACACCTGAGCGCCGGGCATCTGGGCGAGTCCTGCCGGAAGCGTGATGAAGCCAAGCGAGAAAGATCCTACTGTCCCGGTGTTGGCTGGTGTCATTCCGAGGTAGCCAACGACACTGAACACTGCAAAGCCGCAGGCGATCTCGAAGACGGAGTTGCTGCAGGCGATGATGACGGCGTCCTGGACTGCGTTGGCGTTGGCGGCGTTGTAGGAAGCGTAGGCTGTGTAGTATCCGAATCCTACGCCCGTGGAATAGAAGACTTGTCCTAGAGCGGCCTGCCAGATCTGTCCGCCTACTAGCTGGCCGGCATTGAACTGGCCCACGTACAGTCTGATTCCATCGATCGCGTTCGGTAGCGTCGCTCCTCGAACCACGAGTACGATGATCATGATAATAGGCAATCCCATCGTGAAGTAAACGACCTTTCCAGTAACCGACACACCCTTATAAATGCAAAGCCATACGACCAGCCATGCGAAAGCTGTCCAGCCGACGTGCTCGCCCACGACTCCGACGCCTGGGTAGGACATGTAGACTCCCTGATCGATCGCTTCAGCGGCCGTAGCTGGGACTGGTGGGACGTTTTGAAGTACGTCGTTGTAGTAGAAGTCCTCGAGACGTCCTTCCCATGGCAAGGGGCTTTCAAAGGAGGCTCTGAAGAAGCGGAGGACCCATGCGAGCATTGGGACGTAGTAGATCACGATGAGGCCGGAAACCCAGAGGTTGCCCAGCGCTGTGCCGCGGGCGCGCTTATTGAGAGCCTTTACAATTCATTGTTAGCAGAATTCTGCTGTATCATTTGAAGGGATACTTGCATTGTAAGCGAGGATCGGGCCACCACGAAAAGAAGATCCCAGAGCGACTTCAAGGATGAGGGTTGGAATGGCCACCAAGCCAAGAGCCAAAAAGTATGGTATGGACCATTGGATTCCGTTGTTGTTGAAGACTTGAGAAGGAAACCTCAGCAGATTGCCAAATCCAATCGCGCCTCCCATCGATGCGAGGACGTAGGAAGTTCGTGATTGCCATTGGTCGCGGCCATCATCGGTCTTTTTGTTTGAATCCTTGACGAAGTAGTTCCGAACAGCATGGAGCGGGTTCTTCATTGCGTTGCTGTCGTGTCTGTAGGTGAAGTGCTTGAGATAATGGGATATCGTGGCATGGCTGAAAGATATATACTGGACAGATAAACGAGCCTCGCCAGGCCAAGTCAGTGAAGTAGGGCGAGCCAAGCCTTGTCGCTCGTCATCCCTCTCTGCGCCTATGTCTTGGTCTAGATACGAAGACGCAACGCACGCGATTGGGCCTATTATTTGATATCTTGTCAGGCAGGCCCAAGAGCTCACATCCTTGGGCTGTATGAAAGCGTGAGGTTGATTGGTGGTGTTGATGTGCTTGCACGTGGCATCGATCTTGACCCACCTCACGTGGCGCTCTTGTGCATTCAGCTGGGATGGATCATGCTTGAGACCATGAAGTGGTCCGCGGAGTCGGTTGTAGTGGCGCTCGAGATGGGGAGAGCCTAGACATGGGTGCGGACAACCTTGTTGCGCTGCGTATTACTTTTTCCGCTCTGGCTCTTTGGCAGGATTGCAGACTGCCTGTCGGTTCGACTGAGCAAATGCTCCATTCGACGAATCTGTCTACAGAGTATATCGAAACTGCTTGTTGGTCTTGTCAGTGAAGTCGTCCTCGTAGGCATGATCAAAGCCCTCGGCCCCAGCTTGATCCCGTTTCTTATTGTCCCAAACGCAGACAAGGCGATACGTCAGGATGGACACAATCGTGGCGGACAGTGTAGCAACGGTGGTGATCCAGCCAGTCTTATATTCGGGAGCTTCCGTTGCCTTGAAAACCAAGGGGCCAAGGAAGTTTCCTGCCACAGTTAGTAATGTGCTCTAAACCGAGAAAGCAGGATGACATACCTAGACAGTAACCCACAAAGACACCGCTGGAGCTGAGAGACCTCTTGGTGTATCCAGCGCAATTCACAATGACGATCTGCCAAAGTTAGTACTATGCAGTCCGCCGAGAATTTGGCTTTTGCTTACACTCATCAGGACAGCGTACCCGCCGCCATAGGATGCCAAGATGTAGACCGCAAACAGGCGACCGCCGGTGCTGGTGATGGGAAGTTGCCAAAGCAAGCAAGAGGCTAGCAGAGACACCGCAACCGTTATGGCCACCAGGTAGCATCTCCATCCTTTGAACTTCATGGCGATGTAGGGCGTGAAAAGCTCAATCGTGCCAATGATCGCACCTGCGGGCATGACCAGTAGCAGCGAGTTGAGGCCGCTGAACCCTAGCTGGTTGATGATGATCGGCGTGAACGTGGAGACTGGTCCATTGACAACGAGCATGCAGAACGCGGTGGCGAAGAGGAGCCAGAACTTGACATCAAGCAGCAGTTCCCAGAGCTGAGACCACTTGAAGTGTGTATTTCGCACGCCGGCATTGTTCTCTCGCATGCGAGCTACTGCGATGTACCGTTCGCGAGGGGTGAAGCGCTTGGCTCGTATGGGGTCTGGTGGCAGGAAGAAGAGGACGATGAAAGACCAGAGGATTGTAATGGCTCCGGCCACGAGGTACTGAAGATGTTAGCTGAGTCGTCTGTAGCGGCGAGAAACGGAGAATGACCATGTATCGCCAAGGGCTGAGGCTGCCTTCGATATGTCCCAAGCCGTAGTTGATCAGGGGCGCCACTATCGAGACGTAACCTGTAGCACTGTACCATGCACCCATACGGAAAGCTTGTTCTTGCTGGAAAGTTGTCAGTGCCTTGCCCGACGCAATCAGATCTTTCCAATACCATACCTTGCGATACCAGCCACCCACTACCATCATGAAGCCAGGGGAGACACCGGACTCAAGAAACCCCAGGAAGAAGCGTTGAGCGTATAAGCCTTGGTAGTTGTGGCAGGCCGCGGTCAGCATCAGACAAATGCCCCATAGAATCACGATTCCAAACAGGACTCGCTCAATCGGATATCGCTGGGTGAGGACGATGGCCGGATATGCCCCACAAATGAAGCCGAGATAAAATATGGCAGAGGAGAACGAGTATCTTTCCCCGATGGTGAGCTCGAGGTCAGTTCTCAGACCGAAGAGCGCCTAAACGAAGTCAATTGGAAAGTTTTTGCAGATCGAGGTGGTTTTCTTACAGCCTGCGAAAGCATTGCCTTGTCGTAGTATTGCAGCCCGTACGTCAATACGAGCAGCGAAAGCAAGCGCCTGTCAATCTTGCGGACGACTTTCTTCTCTTCTTCAGGAGTCCATTCCATCGGACCATCGTAGCTCGCTAGCACTTTCATGGCCTCATCGTTGTGAAGGGTGTCGACCTGAACGGTCTTCTCAAGGTCTGCAGCATCTTCCGTGTTCGTGGCGATCTGCTCCAGCTGGGCATCGTGCTTGGGCTTGTCTGCGGACTCCATGGTATATTCTTGCGCAGTGTTACCAGTCTAGAACAAGAGATCATGGAAGAAAAGGATCGCTGGCAAGGATAGATTTATAACTCAAAGATCGGAGCCTTCGGCGAGAGCGTATGCCATCTGCGTGCTCGGTAATTGCTCATGATACTTCCCCTCACAGTTTCACTGAGCCAAGACCAGCAGTGATCCTTCTCGCGGGGAAAACATACCATGTTTGAGGCTCAGAGTGGGGTACTTGGGTACGGTTGACACTGATGCTTTGACACCGCATGTGCCGCTCGCGTGCGATGCATGCAACCGTTGCATACACACAGAAAGTCATCCGAGGAAGGGAAGATGGTACCACCGGCAGCCGGGTCGCTGTCTTGCAGAAAGTCTTGATTGGATCACACATGGGCGCGGGATGCACCGTATTCACGTTGCAGAGACGCTCCCCCGAGTTCAGGACTTGGCCGTGGCGACAATGCAGCGTATAGTTATGGATCCTGTTGACACTGCATTGTCATCAGACGTGACTTTCGTCATGTTGATCATCATGGTGCGAGTTTTGTTCGTGGTGATGCCGGCAGTGTGCTGAAATGATGGAAGATGTCGTTGTTGTGTCGAAGACCTGAGGGTCGAGAGAAGAAGCTCCCCTCCCCTCCACACTTGGCTCGCTGGGCGGTACGTGCACGCTAAGGCGGAGAAACAACAACTCATCATCACGGGTTCATCTTCTCTATCTTTCACTTCATTGACATGACAGTGATCTTGTTCTTGATGGCTGCCAGTCGGCCCGATAAACCGTTGAATGCAGCCTCCTCGGCTCACATTGTTTCATTGATGATGGTCCTCTTTTGATGCAGGTCCTCACTTGATGCGGGGCCCGAAGCACCCTTTCACTTTCAAGGAAGTAGAGCCTCGACAGTCTCTGTCCAGTCTGCTGGAACATCATGCCGCTTTGCTCGAAGAATGTTAGCATCCGAGTACCAATACGGACCATTGCCTTCGGCGGACACCCATATCCGGCTTATTACAATCTTACCACGCACGCCATTTAACCCTATCCCTCTTGCCCTGCGAACGGTATCTCTGAGCGATGCTACTGGCAAGTACGACGCTGTATCCTACACCTGGGATAACGTTCTGCCGGTGCATGAAGTCTTGATAGAAGGCAAGCGGTCCTGGATTCGCGAGAACATCTGGCGCTTCCTTCGACATTGCTGCTCCACCAAGCTTGGCGAGAAAATCCATCGAGATATCTGGATTGACTCGATATGCATCAACCAGAAGAACATCCCTGAGAAGAACGCACAAGTCCAGCGAATGGCCATGATATTTTCTCATGCGAGGAACGTCATTGTCTGGCTAGGGCAGGCGAGCCGGCAGAGTATCTGGGCAGACTATGGGCTAGGCCGCTACTATCGCATGGCTGACTTCATGCGTGAGGTAGCGAGTCAACAAGATACCCTAGACGATGGCGACACCGCTCTGAAGACAGATATTCGACGATTGATGACCAGTTCGTACTGGACTCGCCTCTGGGTCATACAGGAAGTAGCTCTGGCCAAGCAAGCTCTTGTGGTACTCGGCACAGAACTCTGTGACCTCACGATCTTTCGGGGGGTCTCGAATGTTGCGCGTCAGTTTTTCCAGGATGGCAGCCTTGAAGGTGAAGATGAGGTCTGGCGATCTGCCGCAAAACAAGTTGATCAACTTGCGCAACGTCACCTGTACAGAGAAACTCAGTCAGTCTACCGCGGCTTGGCACCTCTCGTGCAGTCCTTTGCCGCTCAACAATGTCACGATCCCCACGATCATGTGTATGGCCTTCTTGGATTACTTGACAGCGATCCGGGTCTCGTCATCGATTACGATCTTGATATGGAGCTTCTCTTCTGGCAAGTCCTGCGGGTGACACATCGAGAAGTAAGTGCGATAACCTCCGGTTCTCAAAGAGATTCTTATCAGTGGAACATGGAGAGTGTCCTAGAAGTGTTTGGTCTGGGGCTTCAGGATGTATTTGCACATCATGGACTGAAACATCGAATCGTTGACGATCGCTTTCCCGTGGAGCTAAAGAACAGCGGCCGTGTGAAGTCACCGACGGATAGGTCACTCGGTAGGCTTGATTTCGATGCGAGTACATCGATCTTCTCGCTGATTGTCAGCCAGTACTACTATGGCGACTTGTCGATTCTGGTTTCCTCGGATCGAACCTACGCCAAACTTGCCTATGTCTCAGATCCACTGAATGTGGCTTACGCAGGCGACATATTTGGCAAGTCAGTTGAGTTCCGTGAGATGGACTTGTCAGATCACATTCTACAGGACCTCTTTGCATCTATGGAGCAGCAAGGATTGACTGAAGAGAAGCTTCACAAAAGTGACGAAGCAGGAGGGTCGCTGTCGATCGGCTTCTCGTTCAGAAGTCTAGTGGAGCTGTCAAGACTAAGTGCGCTTGGGCACGACTACCTACATCCGGCTGAGAAGGCAAGAGATGGATATGTCGGTGGCGCTAGACAATGGCCTAATGGATTTCCGTGGGGGGAAGTGATGGGAAGGGCTCAAGCTGCACGTCTTTCGATCCCCGAAGGACGATCAAATGATTGTTTGGGACTTCTTTGTTCCGCAGTGCGCTTCAGCACGGGCCGCCGTCGTCTTCATTATTCAAGTAGGTACCTGTGGAGGCGCCACGGGAGAGACTCAATTCGAGCTGGCTGGATTGGTCGTAAGCACAGCTGTGTAGTCTCTCAACACCCGCCGACGCCCTCAAGCATAGGCAGTCTTGCAACCGAGACCACCCGAGTAGTTCGTTGCTTCTCATGGAACTTGGTTGAAATTCCGCTATCGTCAGCGGCCGCGACAACCAGGCACTTGGGGGTAGAGTTCCGAGACTGCTGGAGCATCCACGGGCATGTGAACTCCTTCGTTCTGGGAGTCTTGGAACGGCCGCCAGTTCGATCAATAATACCAAGGATAGGAAGCATCTCCACCAGGCACCATACAAGTCAGAGCCAGCTCCTGCAGTCCATGGAGTTGTATCGATCCGACGGCAGTTGCACAAGTACAGCCTCACGAAGCCAAGCGCAGATGCGAAGATACGAACAAGCCGAAGTCCCCCGACTACAAGGGTCCTTAGATATGACGAGCGTTGAGTACCAATCAAAGAAAATAGCGAGAACTACGAGCATGCGAAAGAAAAGAGGCTGAGTGCTGCAAAAGTATTGATAGGAAGGCCCAATGCTTGATTGTACATGAGCGGGTTCTACTAGCACTCCAACTCTCAGCTTCCATCCGCTCGCCGTGCATTCTGAGCGACTTTTCAAGGCTTCGCCTCAATGCTCATATCGCTGCCTCATGAACAGTCTCGTAGATCTCGTATCTAGATTTCCCAGTCAGTGTTGGACGAGCGTATATAGAGACGACTTCGAGAGCACACTGTTCTTCATACAAAGCGCCAAACCTCAATTACTTCCACGCAATTGTCTCAGATCTTTAGATTGAACATGTCGGGCTCAGGCGAAAACGACTACTACAAGTACACGCCCTCCATCGCAGCTGCGGTCTCTTTGGCAGTCATCTTCGGCATTCTCTCAACAATACATGGCTACCAGCTTTTCAAAACGCGGACATGGTACTTTCTTGCGTTTCTGGCTGGCGGAGTTTGTCAGTATGCCCAACACATAGTTGCTCTCACGAGCTGACGAGTTTGTAGGCGAGACCGTTGGATATGCTTTTGTGGGTGTTAGGTCTTTTCCGACTGGAATGAATCTTGCTGACTTGCTGTCAGAGGATCTGGTCTGCTACAGAGAAGCCGGACTACACCCTCGCCCCCTATGCCATCAGCCAAGTGGCCATTCTAGTCGCACCCTCGTTGCTCGCAGCAAGCATGTACATGGAGCTTGGACGGATCATTCGTCTGACCGATGGGTATCGCTTTGCAATCGTTCGAGTCACTTGGCTGACCAAGATCTTCGTACTTGGGGACGTTGTAGCATTCTTGGCCCAAGCTCTTGGTAAGATGTCGCACTATCTGACGGGAGCACTCAGCTGACCTTCACATAGGCGCCGGCATGCTCGCATCCTCCAGCTCCTCCACCGGGACGACCGTCATCAAGATTGGCCTCATCGTTCAGATCGTTTTCTTCGCCTTGTTCGTCGTCACTTCCGTCACATTCCACGTTCGCATCGCACGGAATCCGACGGAGAAGATTCAGAAGCATACCATCCCTTGGCAGAAACATCTCGTCAATATCTATGTGTGCAGCGTCATGGTGTTGATCAGGTGCGTCTTCCGGCTCATCGAATACTCGCAAGGCGAAGACGGATATCTCATGACGACGGTAAGAAAGTCAGTCGAGTCCCGGAAGTCACGCTAATCCTCCTGCCAGGAATGGGTGGTGTACGTCTTCGACGCGGCGCTCATGGTGATCGTAATGGCCACTTTTGCTAGTCTTCATCCGAGCGAAATAAGGGCGTTGTTGAATGGCTCTGGTCTGGCGATGAGACAGGTGATCCTGACGAAGCAAGTCAGTCTACGTATGCCAATGGAAGAAAACAGCCAGACTTATCAGTTGGTCTGAACCAACCTCCAGCACTCAACTGCGATGAAGGCTTCGGACAGGGATGAACAGGGGTTGTTGTTATGATCGAGCAGCGGCAGGCATGTACATAATCTTATGAATCCTCAACTTCTACACGATATGACCTCGTCTGCCAAATGATCGGAGCATTCGAGTCGACTGAAGTATGTCTCTGGAGATGATCCCGCTCGACCTCTATCGGAACTCGAGGTACGGCCTGCACTGCGGTCTGAACTGCCGTGTGCCATGATTTGCTTCCACTCCTATCTCTTCTTTCTGACGATCGAGTTGCGACGACCGTGTCCAACTTCGTTGACGCCCCGAGATTGCTGTTGAATGCTGCTAGGAAGGGTTTGAGATAGAAGAATGAGGTTGACATGACTGAGTAGTGAAGGACACACTGTGTTGCAAGGATGGCCGGCCAAACTTCGAAGAGGTAGTCACTTGAGTGGAAGGCAGTGTTGAGGTATCGCAGTCGGAGAGCTACGGGGATCACGATGCTAGGATCTGTTAGGCAGGGCAGCCCATGATGGAGGCAGATACGTACGGCAGTCGCACGGCGAAGATCGTCAACGCTGTGAGCTTCTTCTTCACTGACATCTGGAGATCTCGAATCATGGCCGTAGTGATGATGAAAGTCAGCAGCTCGATGAGAAGGCTAATGGCCTCTAGTGCTACCCATCGGGAGAACTGGGAGATCGTCAGACAGGGCAGAGGCTGGATGGGGAGGAGACGAACAAGACTCGGACACTGCGACACATCGAGGTCCATGGCCGGTGCTCTCAAGTTGCAGCGCAGGGCAATAGCGAAGATGGCCGCCACTGTCCATAGCACCACCACCCCTGACAGACCGTAGCACACCTGTCTGTGTCTTGTGTCTGGGCTCAAGGCGCCTATAAGCTGAAGTGTTGCGAATTCGGAGAAGCCAAGCGTGAAGAGGTACAAAAGGTCAGATGCGTAGAGCGCCTTGTTTGTCGTTTAGCATGAACAGAGCTCGTGTGAGGTCCAACGAACCTTGGCATCACTAGCATCGTCGGCAGTGATCCTCAGGTGGCTGCGTACACCCAGGCCATATCTGACTGCCAGGAAGATCGCTACAGAGCATGATGTGCCAACACACTGCTATCCTCGTCAGAAGTCTAGATTGTACCGTATTCTCGTCCAACGTACGGTCAGCATGACGATTGTCCAGTCTCCGAGATCCAGTCCATGGCGCCGTAGGAGGGACCCGCACAAGCGGAAGACCAAGACTGTCACGCTCCAGCAAATGCCAACCGCCGCGAATATGACAATTAGTCCAGCACGATCATCGGATGTATTGGATAGATAGCCAGAGCCAGGCATGATGAACTCCATACATCGTCTGTGGGCGTACTTTCGTGGGGAGGAACGAGGAAGACTTCTGCCCTTAAACAATCACCCTCGCTGTGCCACTTACGGCAACCTCTCGGAGTCTCCCATCAAGTGAAGGAACATGCGCAAGAGCATGAATCTTCAACGTCCAATCGGGCCCTATCGTCACCTGCATTAGCGTGAGGTGTGAAGCTGATTTCCTGGAGGAAGTGAAGTTAAAGAGGTCCGGCAGGGTGTACCGAATGAGCCGTGCCAGACTGGCGTTCTCCTGCAGAATAGAGTCAAGCTTGCGGTGGTGATCTGCAATCTGCACCAATAGCCATCGCCTTAAGGTGCTGCATGTGCAATGAATCGTTCTGGGCATCTTTTGGCTTTACTGTGCCACCCGACCTCACCTTTGCAACACATGTCTCCTTCTCCTCGCCATCTGACTTTTCGCGTCCACTTCGATTCGTTGCCACCTTTTTGTCTCGCCGCTCGCCATGGCTCCCAACGCTTTCGAGCTGGACAAGCTGCCAAAGAGCACCGTTTCCGATAATGGCCAAGATGGGCAGCAGGAGACGTTTTTGGACCCCGGCGAGTGGGATGCCCTCGATCCCGTGGCCAAGGAGGGCTTCACGTTTCACGATCAGCGCGACATGCAGCGCATGGGCAAGAAGCAGCAATTTCGACGCAACTTCAAGTTCATCACCACTGTTGGCTTTACTTGCTGTGTGATGGGAACGTGGGAGATCTTGATGACTTCGAACACCCAAGCTCTTCTCGCTGGCGGCTCTGGCGGACTGTTCTGGTCGCTGTGCTGGTGCTATCTCGGTCAGACCTTCATCGTGCTGTCCTTGGCGGAGATGTCCTCGATGGCGCCCACAGCTGGGGGTCAGTATCACTGGTAGGTGGCGTCAGAAAGTGGATGGAGGTGATGTTGAATGAGTTGCAGGGTTTCGGAGTTTGCCCCTCGTAGCTACCAAAAGCTTCTCAGCTATCTTTCCGGTGAGCCGCGGCCTCCCTTTTTACATCCACTTCATCTAACACATTGACAGGCTGGCTTTCTACCATCTCATGGCAGAGTATTGTCGCTCTGGACTGCTACCTTGTCGGCACGATTGTGCAAGCTCTCATCACCATTAACAACGAGTCCTACAGCGCTACAAGATGGCAGGCGACGCTGCTGATCTTTGCGTCTGTTATTGGAATCGGCATTTTCAACATTGTTGGTGTCAAGCACCTCCCTCTCGCGGAGGGAGTCTTTGTGGCCAGCCACTTCTTCGCTTTCTTCCCCGTCATCATCGTGATTCTGGTCTTGGCTCCGAAGACGACTCCCACCAAAGTTTTTCTCACCTTCACGGACAATGGATCAGGATGGCCGACCGTCGGATGGGCTACTCTGGTGGGTCAGCTTAGCGCGATGTTTAGCGTGTTGGGTAATTTCGAACATGTGAACATTGAAAGTAAAGGCTGACGACTCGAAGGCTCCGATTCCGTCGCTCACATGGCGGAGGAGGTTGAAGATGCTGGCCGTGTTGTTCCAAGAAGCATGGTCTGGTCCTTCATCCTCAACATTCCGTTCACGTTCGCGATGGTCATCAGCTATCTATTCTGCATGGTCAGCTTGGGTGACGCCCTCGAAGATCCAACGGGGTACCCCTTCATCTACGTCTTCAGGCAGGCGACCGGCAGCCCTGGAGGGACAACAGGCATGACTGTTGTGATCTTGTTCCTGTTGATCATGATCACGATTAGTGCGATGGCCTCGACATCTCGCCAGACCTTCGCCTTTGCTCGAGACAATGGACTGCCCTTCTCTTCGTGGTTGGAAGCGGTACGTATCTTCACAGGTCGCATCGAATATTGCTGACTCTGCTAGGTCCACCCAACATGGCACGTGCCGCTCAATTCGATCATCTTTACCATGATCTTCACCATCATCATCTCTCTCATCAACATCGGCAGCACCGCAGCTTTCAATGCCATGCTCTCGCTGTCAACGGTCGCTCTGATGGCTACGTATGTGGTATCGGTGACATGCGTGCTCATCCGACGGGTAAGAGGGCAGCGGTTACCTTCCGCTCGCTGGTCTCTTGGTCGAGCAGGGCTTCCCATCAACGCATTGGCATTGATTTACGCATGCTGGTCGTTCTTCTGGAGCTTCTGGCCGAATGCATACGATGTCAATGCCGAGAACTTCAACTGGGCGTGTGTGTTGTTTGTTGGGTTGATGGGGATCGGGACCGTGTTGTACTTTACGCATGCAAGGAAGATATATGACGGGCCGGTGGCGATTGTGAAGGATGAGGCGGATTTGAGGTAAACATTGAGTGCAGACGTACTTTCTCCAAGTTCATTCCATTGGAACAAGTCACCTGCCTCAAATCGAGTTCGAAAACTTACGCTACTTGAGATTGGACCCTCGCTCTCAACAATTCCTTGTCAATGTCTTGCAGAACCCTACTGAACTTCTGCACCCAACCAACCTCTTCCTAGGCCTTGAGCACCTTACTTGCTCTGTCTTGCGCAAGATAAGCATCCACTGCGGCGTCGAGCTGTGGATCAACTTTCTCAAACTTCTTCTCTTGCTCCGAATATTCCTTCCGTGTACTTGCAAGAGTAGCCTTCAAGCCCTTCACGTCGTTCTCGGGAGTCTGAGATGAAGTGCGTTATAAGCTCCGTTTCGCGAGCCAGCTGGTAGTATCGTATGGTGTAGTTGATGTTAACAGCATCTTGTACTTTGGTCCACAACTAAGTACTCGCTCTAGTGAACTGCTAGAAAAGACCTATGGTAGTATATTTAATACCCTTGTGGGAAAGGACAGTAGCCTAAGGTATTATGCAAGGCTAATAGGCTCCTTTAGAGCAGTTAGATAACCTTCGAATTATTACCCTTACCTCTTACTCTTACTCTTCCTCGCTTATAAGCTTACGTAAAACAACAAGGCTACGCTTAGCTACGTACGCAAGCTAGAAGGAAAGGTAGGACACTACCTAATTTAGGTAGTCTGAAATAAGAAATTTGCCCCTTTGAGCCAAACCTTAATTTCTTATTAGAAGACTATATGGATCCAACGCCCATAGCGATCTAACGTCTATACGGGATCCAACGCCCATACGGATCCAACGCCCATACGGATCCAACGCCCATAGCCTTGCTTAGTAAGCAAGGCTATGGGCGTTAGGGAGTCACGTAACGGCTTATAGAATCATCTAGAACCTTCTAGATGATTTGTCCCCCCGTAGGCTAGACCTAATCAGGAAGACGCTATACTCGATTGGGATGCTTGGCGTGGAACCTTCTAGCAGCTACCGGAATTCATTCCAGTTGATTTCTAATTAACTGCCAATCAATTCCTAATCAATGTGTCGACTGTATTCTATAAGATTCTATTAGGCGTAAGCATTAGTAATGCATCTGCGCTAAGAAGATTCTAGATACGACATTGTCGTATATATAAGGGTGTAAATAGTCTCGTTAGATAGAGTGAATCCAAGCACTTCTCTTCTACTCTATACGACCCTCCTACTACTTCTGCTACTACTTTTAACATTTCTGTCTAGGCGGAATCATAATCTAGACCCGATTGGCGGATCACTATACCCGATTGGGACGCTTGGCGTAGAACCTTCTAGTAGCTACCAGAATTCAACAGGATTGAATTTGAATCAATCTATCAATCGATTCCTAATTAATGTGTTAGCTGTATTCTATTAGATTCTATTAGACCTATACATTAGTAATACGAACGTTGTAGATGCCATATCGTCGTGTATATAAGGGTGTGGACAGTCTCGCTAGATAGAATTAATCTAAGTACCTCTCTTCTACTCTATACGACCCTCTACTACTTCCGCTACACTTTTAACATATAAGGACCTTTGGCAGAAGAATTTCCTCGATAGTAGTCTTAATCTCTTCGATGATTTGCTAGTCTGCATGCATGTAGACACTACTATCGCGTAGGCATGAAGGACGATCTGCCCCTAGAGATAAAATCGCAAAGACGTTGAAAGTATTTCCACCTTCCTTAGCGGTTGAGTGGGCTAGTGCTTGGGCTGCCTTCTGCTTAGCTGCCTTCTTCTAGGAAGCGGTAGACGTCAAGGGGCTGTACAAGGGGCTGTACGGCATGAATGTTCTAACGGGGGGCGCCGTCATGTAGTTCGCATAATTGTCAACCTGCAGACCTGCGATATAGCAAACCAGGTTGACTAAGCGATCTAGCAATCATTTCTGGCGCAAATTGGTCCCTCTAAAGATCTTTTCTGGATGGTAGGAGATGAAGAGCAGCTTCTCCTAGGAGCCGTCTTCCGCCTTCCGTCCAGCGATGTGCGTATCTGTGCCCTGCAGTCGGCATATCAATGCAGAAGGAAAGAGACCAATTGGGGGCGCAGGCGCAGTGCAGCGAGGCGTTTGCCACCGCTAGCACGGCCCATAGCGATTAACGCGTATATAAGCTAGATACAGGGAGGGTGGGCGGGTGATTCGCTCTTAATAGCACCGTCAACGATTAGCGCAGAAGGTTGAGGAAAGGAGTTAGGCTGTTAGTAGAAGGGCTAAGCAGATATCCCCTCCTTTACGCACAGACCCCCTCATCTGTACCGAAGAGGGTGAGGCTAGGGTCCATCGACCAAAAGTGGGTAGGCTTCATAGCCTCTAGAGCCTTCTCCGTCGCCCAGCGACTATGTGATACTACGGTCATCGCGTGAAAGTTCTGCACTACCTAGACGAAGAACGAATCGAAGGCTCGCAGAGTCGCAGGAGCAAGGAAGTAGCGGTAAGGGTGGTCGATACCATCTTGTCCGTGCTGCTCGGCTACCTCGATCTGCTGCTCCTTAGTCAGGCAGTAAGGGAATATATCAATAAGCAGGGTCTTGCTGCTAAGGGTTCGCCGGTTAAGAAGACTAGGGCAGGGGCTCGCCAGGTCGTTCGTTTCGCCGTAGTGGAATCTATTCTTGAACGTCGACTCGGTTGGCTATTGCATGATCTACATTATTAGGAGGCGAAGGTTGCTAGATGGCCGAACAAGACGGCTTTCGTCGAACGATGGGTGTTAGAAGGCTATATGGATCCAACGCCCATAGCGATCCAACGCCCATACGGGATCCAACGCCCATACGGATCCAACGCCCAAAGCCTTGCTTACTAAGCAAGGCTATGGGCGTTGGGAAGTCACGTGACGGCTTACGGAATCATCTGGAACCTTCTAGTTGATTCGTCCCCCCGTAGGCTAGACCTAATCGGGAAGGCGCTATACCCGATTGGGACGCTTGGCGTGGAACCTTCTAGCAGCTACCGGAATCCATTCCAGTTGATTTCTAATCAACTGCCAATCAATTCCTAATCAATGTGTCGACTGTATTCTATAAGATTCTATTAGGCGTAAGCATTAGTAATGCATATACGCTATAGAAGATTCTAGATGCGATATTGTCGTATATATAAGGGTGTGAACAGTCTCGCTAGATAGAAGGAATTAAGCACTTCTCTTCTACTCTATACGACCCTCCTACTACTTCCGCTACTACTTTTAATAATGGGTCCGCGTTCTTGATCTCACACACTATGTGGATCCAACGCGGCAGCATGTCCGAGCTGAGGCCCTTCTTCTTCCATAAGTCGTACTGTTGTAAAGCATATCCACCCGGTAGGTTACGATACATGTAGTAAAGCTCCTTACAGAACTTGTCTTTCTGACCAGCCTAATCAAGGTACTCATAGTCGAAAGTTGGTAATGCACATCCAGTAGGCATCTGGAGCGGGATTGGTGATGTCTTCGGTGCTGGTGGGACGGCGAAATATGTGTCGTGCTGGTGGATTTCGGCTGACTACCTGAACAACTGTTGAATATATTGCTGTTGGCTCCATCCATCGAAACTGGCAAACTCCTCCCAAGCGCGAGCTTCTAACCTGGAGACCGTGGAGATCTCAGGAGCGTCAGAGGTAGCTGACTGTGACGATGTCGCAGAGGAAGCTTTGGATTTTGTGGATTTTGACGATGCCGCGCTGTAGGCTACTGAGCTCGACGATGTCGCAGAGGAAGCTTTGGATTTCGACGATGCCGCGCTGGAGGCTGCTGAGCTCGACGATGGGGTGCTGGAAGCTTTGGATTTTGACGATGCCGCGCTAGACGCTGCTGAGCTCGACGATGGGGTGCTGGAAGCTTGGGATTTTGACGATGCCGCGCTGGAAGCTGCTGAGCTCGACGATGGGATGCTGGAAGCTGCTGAGCTCGACGATGCAATAGCAGAGGCTTCTAACTCGGATAACGGCTCGATGTCGTCGTCGAGTATGGTGTCGTCTGGTGGCTCCAACTGAGACGCCAGTTGTCGCGATATTACAATCTCCCCGTACCAGGACAATGCAGCGACGCGACAAATCTCTCGGACTGTATATCAATGATCCTCGCTGTTAGGCTGTCGATCGGCGTCGAAAATATCGTTGTCATTAGAATCGGCCGAGTGAAGGACGGGTTGGTACACTGGAGGCGTAGTGGGAGATTTGTCAAGTGAGGACAGAGCAGCTTTCTTGTGCATGACCTAGATATTGTGGAAGCTCGACACCGCGAATCATTTCGAAGCTCAATAGTTGCAGGTCGACAACGACCTTGGCCGTGCGTTTGCAGAGTTGTGTCTCTACTGGAAGCGGGGTTGAGAATATACAATCGCTGTATGTTCCCTTTAGTGCGAGCTCAATGTGGTGCGTTGATGCGGGCTTCCAAGGGAGACTCTGACGGTACCCGGGACATTGCCGGCAGCGAGATACTGTGGCATCGCGGAGGTGACGCTCGGCGACAAGCTCATGGAATTCCATTCGAAGCATTGCCCATTCAGATCATCGTCGGGACTTGGTCTTGCCTAATACTGGGCCCAGACCCTATGAGCTCCTAAGAATGTACTTAGTAGCGGAGTTTCGAGTGTTTGAAGATTGGCGAGCAACGCCTCAATCTTGAACATTGAAGCGACTAGGTATTCAGCAGGGAACGCCCGGTATATTGGAGGAGTAAGCTCATAGGGGATCCAGGGATTTGAAACTGTAATCCAGGAGTCGAAATGAGGTCGAATGCAAAGATTAGACGGCGAGGGGTGGACTTTCGTAGGGCGACACGCCGCCGGCAGCGCAATCACATGTGTTGAGTTGAAGTTGCGGCGTCGATTGTCATCTGTCGATGGAGTTCAGGCCGATGAAAACCTGAAAAGGACGCTTGAGATACGAGGCGAAGGCGGATCTATCCTCGCAACAAAAGCATTCCGCGTGAAGGATTTCACGATGGCATTGAAGCTGTTGACATGCTCGAGATCATTGCCGTCTGGAGGAAAGACGCATTAACAACCTGCACCATTCATCGCCGATTCGGTTCGCTCTCGACCAGATCATCTGGCTCGCGGTGATGAGGTCGCGAGCTACAATATCAGAGCCTGGACGATTGACTAGAGCACCAGAACTAGCATGAAGATGGCTAGCAGTGTAGATAGCAAGGTCGACAATAGCAAGGCGGAAGGCATCTAGGAGGGCGAGGAGGCGGTCGATAACTGGGCTACAGGTCGAAGCGAAAAGTCCGACGGCTTTCTTTGCTCTTCCATGGGATCTGCATGGTTTCAAGAAGTACACGACCAGGCCGTGTAGAGAGGATATGGTCGAAGGCCGAAAGTACTCCTGTGAATGACAATCTTGTCGAGGCATTTCTGACGGAAGGAGTAGCACAGAGCCGGCGTAATGACTAACGGGGAGAAGCTCCAATTTGGGAGTCGTGTCGTTCTGTGTCGAAAGTCCAGTATTGGCCTACAGCGTTGCTATGATCGGGCAAGGGCTGGAGGGTATTGCAGTGCATGTGGACAGTTCTGGCCGATGGTCTGCCTGTCGAAAGCAAAAGGGGGATCGAAATCGAGCTTTGGTCATCGGGAGGTTTTTCGAGCCCTGGAGGCGAACGCGAGAATTACATTGTGGCAGCGGGCTCCAGCGGCAAGATGGATCAAGCATTGTCAACCCCTGGATTGGCTCCAGAGCGTACATCGTTCTTGTTGCCACACGAATCTGCTAATGAGATAGTGGATCCCTTCTCACGTTGGCGAAGGGCGGCCATATGGATGTTCGATTCCAAAGGCTGTTGTAGTCCATTCATCTGTGACGATGGGCCTTGTGAGCTGTCGATGTAAAAGCCTTGGGCAAAGTATGACTTCGTCCGTTGTATGCTGTCCACTGATTCTAGAAGCAGAGGCGTTCTGGTCCTACGGCGATTCTCGTTGCGCCGAACACCACACGGCAACCCAGATTCACGGAAAAGAATTGACCTTCTCCGAGCAGCACGTCCCCGTTCGACACCTTTCTATCGCGACGAGCACATCGTTCGATCGACTCGACAGCGCGGGTCCAAGACTCCGAGGCGGTGATGAAGAGACCACAGCTTGTGAGACTCACCAGCGTTGATCATTGATGACATTCATGCCGGCGAAGGTCCATGATACATTCACTGGGAGAAGGAAAGAGCTTTTTCCAAGATACTTCCATGCTCAACTCATCGGGGAAGCGTCAGGGCGTGATGTACAAAGATCTCACCAGATAAATCGTTGTTGATGTGATTGATTGAGGAGTGGGCCGGTGGAGAAGGTGTCGATACAGCCCCTGAGAGTCTGGCCTTTTGGTGCAAGAGGCGAGAGGGTGGCCATGAAACGGTCGCAAAACACAGGCCACGACAGAGTGGCTGATGAATATTGGAGTTGGAGGACCATGTCCATGGATGATTTGAAAGCGTCGAGGTCAGGAGAAAGCATCCTCAAGCATTGGATAGCACTGGCCAGAGTACGGCCTTGAGTCGCCGAAAAGCTCTGCTTGAAAGCCCTGGTCGTAGTTCAAATCCAGTCCATCTTTGTCTAAGGATAGGAAGATTTGCGTAAAGTGACGGTTGCGGGACATTCAGCATATCGGGGGAGGCGTCGAATGTGCATCAGTCGATTCAGGAAGGCAAACGCTGCAGATAGCCAATGATCCGTGGTCGGTTGCCGCTTGGGACAGCCTTTCCGTGACGTTCTGCTTCCCATGAGGTCCTGCTCTCCATGAGGGGAGAACATACAGTCATCCAGGTACGAGGATTCTGAGGGTAACAGAACATTGGGTCGACCTTTATGCAGGAGTGATGGACAGCCAATGAGCGCAAGAAAATCCAGATGCGCATGAGGTGACAAGCGACCCAGCGGCATGCGTGATGGTCTCTGCTAGGAGAGCTCGGAACTATTCCTCACTCGACTGCAAAGGTAGTGGTCAAGATTGCCATGAGATATTCGTAATTTCGGAAACCCCTCTGAGTGTGGCGGAGCGGTGACACTGTAGAGACAATCTTGTTCCCGACCTGGCCGAAGGAGCCGATCATTGATCAGCGACTTGGCCGGCGAAAGGGACCGTTCCCTTCCCAAGGCATGAGAGATGCAGAGAGTACGTCGTCCAGGTACGTTGAAGAGACTTCGTCGATTTCGTTGTTGACTTGGGTCCGTGCGAGTCCGGGTCAAGATGCTTTGAGGGGAAATCTGAATAGAGGAGTCTGCGAAGCTCGTCTTGATGACCGTGAAAGATGCTTCATCTTCCCACCCCTTGAACAAAGCTCAATGCGAGACAGCAGCGCTCCAAGTAGACGGTCGTGCGGAGCTCGGAGAGAGAGCACGACGATCTGCGCAGAAGGTGACAGAGGCAAGCTGCCGCGATGTAGGAGCTTGGCGCGATTGAGCTGTCGTTGGAATGCTAGGCCTCCAGCCAAATCGATGGACCCTCTCTTGTGAGTTCGAGCGCATAGGTTTGCTAGGGGTATGAGGCCTCCTGAAGTATTTGTCAATGGAGATGAGGATGATACAAGTGTTTGTGAGATGGTGTCGGAGGTGAGGATGTCGATGATCTGAAGCCGATGGACTCGCTCCGACACGCTATCGCTGATGTCGCTGGCTGAGGGCATCGTCGCTGAGTCTTGCGCAGAGGAGACCTTTGCCATGTGAAACGTCCAGTCGGGCCAGAGTGTTTATACACTTTCCCGATAGACGGTGCCGATCTTGAATCCGAGCTTCTTGAAGTTTTGTCGAGTGTTGAGAGACTGGGTGCGAAAAGGCGGATCGGACATGAGCGCGGTGAGAGGTTTATGCCGGTAGAGCTCCTGAGTGGCGTGCTCTCATTTTCGTAGAGACCAGTGTCAACGGCTCTTCGAAAAGGTCGAGTCATAGTCGTGATTCGTGGGATCGGGCGGGGATGCATGGGTGTGTGGGTTTATGGGTCGATGTTGGGTGAAGCCGGGAGATCGAGAAGTGAGGTTGGAAAAATTCGACATCCGCACAACCACGTGATCTTATCGATACGCAACGCACGGTGACACGAGAAGCTGAGACAATGCCGACACATACATTCTGAGCTCGTGAGAAACGCTGTGCAACAGATGTGAGATACTCCGTAAAATATGAGAGCGATCCATTTTGAAAACGACTTTCACATGTCAAAGCTAAAACTTAGTGGTGGACGGCGTTTGCGCTAGCGATGCAATAGGGTCCGTGCTCCCGTGCTGTTGTGCTGCGGCGACATCTTCCACCACCCATTTCTTTCCTGGAATCTCGCACAAAGTCACCAACAGCGCCATCAACCCTCCTCGCCACAATGTCCACCACCACTCCAAACACACCCACCCCGGCAGAGCTGGCCGCCAACCTCGAGGCCACGATCGCAAGCGTGATCGACTCCACTACTAGGAGTGAACGCTCACTAGGAACTATGGGCAGAATGATAGGCACGCTCGCAGAGGCACTCAAAGCCGCCGAGGAGAAGGTATCCTCGACCCGCTCATCACCCACTGGCCTTGTCCAGGCACAGACAAGCAGATGAGCGCCTTAAGCAAACATATCAGTCCAACACTCCAACGATTGGAAGTCTTCGGACTCGTGTCGAGGCTCCGCAACGGATTAGCACCCTGGATGGTGTCCTCTTCCACCTCATTCTCTGGAGCAATCGGATAGATACTGTAAGGTTCCGAAGCTGGAATATATCGTCAAGGCTCAAGAAGGGATGAGGCAGTCGCAGACCAAGTCCTGGGAAACGTCGATCGGGGATTGAACCTATTGTCGAGGCTCAGGAAGAGATGGATGAGGTGGGTGCAGAAGATTCGCCGAGTCATGGAGGACAGAGGTGGTTCTACCTGGGACAATGAATGTGGTGAAGCTGGGAAGAATTCTGAAAGCACTTTTGCATAAGAAATACTCGCCACTCGCCAGTTCAATCTCAATCAACAAGTCCCCGCCAGCCCACAAGTCAAATTGCCCAGCGCATTCGTAACTGGATTGATACCCGCCAAAGCATCCTTATAAGCTCCAACTGTCAGCACTTCAAGACCCTCTGGCAAAGGCTCTGGACTGCTCGAGTACAGCTGGCCGATCATGTTGCCAACGGTAAAGAGCGTCGTCTGCTGCGTTGGCTTTCTCCAACCCTCCTTGTACGGCAGTCTCTCCTGCTCAAAGAAAATCTTGACATAGTCGACGGGTGCGACGCCTGTCGTAGGATCGCCCATGATGCTGAGGTACAGCGCGGTCTCGCCGTAGCTGAGGATGAACTCACGAGGACCGTAGGTGAAGGTTGGGTTACGCTTCTGCGAGTCTTGCACGCGGGCGTATTTGGCCTTGGACGCTACGGGGATGGAAGTCTTGTCCATGCCCTTGTAGTAGGACAGCACTTGGTCGAAGATCGTCTGGTTGAAGGAGTAGTCGTTGCCGAAGTATGCATCTTGGCGGGAGAGTGAGGCGTCGTGTTCTGTGACCGTCAGCAAGTATGAAGGCGGTTATGTCTTGAATCTGCTTACCAATGGGGAAGTTGTGTTGATCCAGATCGTTCAGATCGAAACTCTGAAGCTGCTTGTTATCCGGTGCCGCAAGGCTTCCTCCGGTGAACAAGAAGGTTGCGAAAGGCGTATCAATGTTCATCCCAGCCGCTAGACCGCTAATGATCTTGTCCAAGGTCATGTTCTTGCCGTCATGAGGGATGAAGCCATGGTTTGCCAAAGAGTTTAAACCTGGGCACGGACCACGCACTTCACCAGGGCCAGGAGGAGACCATGTCAAAAAGTCCCGTTCTTCAAGCGTTGGAAGGGCAGATGCCACAGCGGCGAGCAGCAAGGTTCGGAGAGCCATCATGTCGTTGCACCAAGACCTGGTCGACTTGAGCGAGAAATATCGAGTGCGAGGAGTGCGTCGGGGCTCGAAGATGTAGGCCTTGCAGTATCTCAAATAGTCCAGATTTTCGGCTTTGGGGCCTCGGTAGGTTGCTATAAAGTTGTCTTGACTTTGGTGGCGCTTTGGTGGTGGTCGTCGATTGGATGAACTCAATTGAAGCTTAACACCGTCCGGAAAAGATGCAACTGATCGACCAATCATCAGAGACGCTTAGTACTGTGGTTGCAGCAGCCTCCTACGCATGTTCTCGTGAGGCTTGCAGTGGACGCAATGCTTGGCGGGGTTTGAGGGAAGGTGAGTCTCGCCTTCACAGAAAGTGACAGTGACCACGAAGAGCTCTCAGAGCTACACCGACACACGCCCTTCAATCTACCTCGGGACCTCGCATCCTTTACGCCGTGTGCTTTCCCGCTTGTACGCATCAACCTTTCGAAAGTGTTTCGTGGCATTCTGCAGGTCAGGAATCCAGTCTTCGCTTCGAGCCAGCCTCCATGGGTTTAAGTGCTGCTAAATCGCAGGGTGGCAATCCAGGAGATGCCAGAATGCACTCCTCAGGTGTGGGCATTCCTCTCAATCAAGTTTCGAACGGCTTTGGTGGAACAGTAAGAGCCGCCGGAAGAACAGCTTGTTGGCGATGACCGTCCGACGCCATGGGCTTCACAGACGCTGGATCTGCACCAAATCGACATCCTTGAACTCGAAGATCTTGTTACAGAATCTCAGATTCTTGAAAACCCCTTCGGCTCGTTTGACCGCGAAGTCGATGCAGAAGAGTTTCCCGGGTAGTTTGAGGTGATGTGTTGGGTACATTGAAGGAGACGAAATGCCGTAGCTGGCAAAGGCCACCTTTGAAGGCAGGATCTGCACGTTCCGCCTCGATGCCCTCTGCAGCCTTACTTGAGGTGGTCAAGGCAATCCAGCGACAAGAAAGAAGTGTTGTGGTTTCCAGGCTAAGGATGAGGATGAGGATGCGAAGTTGATACAGGCAATGTCAGCCCCTATTCCAACCCGGGGACATCCCTGCTGAGAGATCAGCCGGGCTCACTGCAAGATCCCCACGCGGCCATTGCCGACAACGAGTGCAGTACTGTAGTGCTCTTGCTCTCGGACATCTCCTTGCCCCGATATGTTGGAAGTTATATACACGCAGCAGAATCACACGGCAATGCGGTATCGAGAGAATCCGATCTGATTTACGCTCCTCCCGGCCCGAAAATTACCCCTGAATTCTATGATACCAAGCCAGTGGACGATGAGCGGAGACAAGACCGCAAGACATGCCGCGACGACTAGTCTCGGGCAAAGACGCTCGTCATGAGTGAGCATTCCGGGCTTCGTGCTAAAGAATACATACTGCTCACCTGGCAATGCCCACTCACGGAGAACACGACGTCTCAGTCACAACAATCGACCTAGGTGACCGAAGGCGCTGGCCGAAGCGGAACTATGCTCAAATATATCAGCATTGCGACCTACATGGCTCTACTAGTTGGCGATGTAGTCGCCCTACCAATCTCATCCAACGTACACCTAACGTCGGTCCAAGTCTGCCAGAATGATAATGATAACTGACACCTCACTAGCACATCTTCGGGCTTCCAAACCGCACAATAGTGCACTACGAGCATCATTACTACGACTGCGATATGCTGGCTTACTTCGACGAGATTCCGCCTGGCGCTGTGGAATCGAGATGTATTGAGGCGTGGGGCAAAGCAGATGCACCAGAAGCACATGCGGATATCTCTGAGAGTCCCGCTGAGTTTTCTGACGATGGGCCGTCGCCAGGCGAGGGTAAAACACTTGAATTCGGTCCTACATGAGATTTTGCCTTCACATGTAAAAGTCAAATTAGTCCGTCAACAGCGTCCGCACTAGCGGGGTGAAGTCCGTGCTGCGTCCAATCCATTCTTCCGCTCTCCCCAACGTCACTCTCTACGGGGAACGCCTCAAAAATACCAGACGGAGGGTCTGTTGTGCACAACAACATTCTCGGAGATACGAGCAGCCGGTGACCAGTCCGATGATCATAACGGCATCATAGCGCAAAAGTGAAGTTCAGCTCCAGAGGGATTGTACGACCACGTAGCGCGACCACCTACCGCTTAGATGCACGACACCAACACCGAGTATTGAATCCGCCAGAGCATTGGTGAAACCAGACCATCTACCACGAGGTAATATATGCACGCCTTTCAGCTCGGGTCGAGACTGTATCCACTAATCCAACGCTTAGGAGCGGAATACCAACGCCAAGTGAGTACTTGGGGTCGAGAGGCGTCTACATCCCATCGAATTAATAAATAGTTGCATTTCTTTCAGCTCCACGGAAGCTCCAACGAGAGATCGTCTTGCTTGTACGACAACAAAGCAACATTCCAAAGGCCGTCGTTCACTTCAGCTCTAATCCTTCTGCTAGGGTAGGGGTGACTGTGTAGGATATAAAGTGGACCAAGGCACCCTCCTCTTCTCCTTCCATCGCTCCCACACTCCCAATACTTCTCAATCAATCAATCAACAAGCAACTAAACCATTCGCCAACATGCAACTCTATCAATCCCTTCTTCTCACCGCACTCCCCGCCATGGTCGCCGCGACCTGCTACGGCAGCGGTCCATCATGGTCCAACAAAGAAGCCGCTCGCAGCTGGGTCCATGACGCCTGCTACAACAACGGCGGCATGTTCACTGGCTACTACGCTCCATTGCAGAGCAAGGCCATATGCGTCGAGGGCAACTTTTTCCAGGTCAAGAATGAGAACAATCGTGCGGGATTCGATCTCGGGGACGACGACTGCTACAACCGATTGACGGACGAGATATTTGGTTGCAACGAGAATCGTGGTGGCGAGAGTCACATTTCTGGGTGGTTCTTCCGGTGAGTAGCTGTCTTTTCGTAGTTGTGACTTGAGACTAACGTTTGTCGGCAGGGCCGACCCAGGTAGCTGCTAGGGGTGAGACGTCGAGCCTTGGCTATCAAAGAATTTGATGAGAGGATGGTGAAGGAGACATGCTGCAAAGCCTCACATTCTTTGGATGAATCGAGCATGCTTTCGACTTGTTCATCTGTAATTGCCTAGTGAGGAAAAGGCAGGCAGAGTCGGGGGATGTGTCCTTTCTTCAGGGCCATTCACGGGACTGTGGAAAGCAAGATAGATCAATTAAGCACTTTCCACGGCGAGCCTGCTTCCGTTTCATTGTTTGCGAACACCTGTAAGGTTCCTTGTATCTGCGAATTCGATGCCTTCAGCAAGCAAATTAGTCCAAGGCAGCTCGCCAAAAGGGAGCAGATGAATAGAAATCGAATATCCAAGGGAGCAGATGAACAGATATCGAATATCCACCGACGACTGGCTCCTCAGGTGGTATCGTCAGTCCTGAGACGTGTGTCCGACGATGTTGCATGTCCAATTCGCCTCGAACTCACCACCTGCGACCCTATCCCGCCGCACCGTTTACCCTCGCTGCACTCGCCGGCCGTGAGAAGACGCCACTCCCCACAACGATCATCCCAATTCCTTCCGGCACTCCAGGCCCCTTACTTGTCCATGTTTGCAGCCATACCTCAAATCTATGATCTTTCGGCAGATCGTCCACACTCGCGGTGGTCCCCTTCGCCGCCTTCCCACAAAGGAACCCAGGTGATGTCTTGTCCATATACAAAACGCAATACCGATCGACCTCCCACCCTTCCAGCGGATCCCACGACGCTTCAAACCCATATGGTGTGGCAAATACTTTGCCATTCGGCGGAGCTGGTGCCGTTTCCCTCTTCGCTTGACCGCAGACAGTCTCTGACCATTCGCCCTTTTGTTCGATGCCACCTGTCGAGCGCACTTGATATTCCCATTCTGTGTCGTCGCCCGTGAAAGTGTTGTCCACTTGTGGAGGCCCAGTGTGCATTTCGTTCCAATCGTCTGATCCTTTCACTCGCTGCCTGACGTCGTACCCTCGAGAGCCGTAAACTGGGTCGAAGGAGCACTGTACGCCGTATGAGACACCTCTGACCTTGATGTTTGACGGGACTGGTAGAGGCCGCCACGGTATATGGGCCGGAATTTTCAACGGACGGCTGCCATAACCGTACGCACGATGCAGCGTCTCCGTGAAGGCTTTGGCGATTTGAAAGTCTCCTAGCTCGTTGGGATGGAGACCATCATGGGTTCCCTTACACTCATCAGGTGTGAAGCCGTAGTTCCTCTCAATCTCGACATGCTCGACTCGTGACTTCTTCGTGCTCCACTCCGGGAGGGCATCGTGGAGCATGGCATTGTATCTCGCAGTGATCTTGGCCAGATCGTCATGTCCGTGGATGTGGGTGCGCTGCAATACATTTCCGATGGCGAACTGGATGTCCGGCTTGGCTGCTCGAGCGTTCTCAATGAACGTGTACGTACTTTTCAGGGTCTCTTCCGGTCCACAGACACACCACGCCATGTCATTGAAGCCTAGCATTACCAGTAGCATGTCCGGCTGATAGATCTCGATTTGTTCTTTGATTGTGTCCTTTGCTTGCGTAACTTGGCGGCCAGTAAATGAGAAGTGGTAGGTTTCAAAATCATCAGAACATGACCGGGAGTAGCCTCCCGACGTCACTGTATCCATTGTAAGCTGCATACTCGGATCTTGTTTTGTAAACTCACTGTCGCGGTCTTCAGGCTCCTTCTCCCAGGGTAGTCTCGGCGGCTGTGGTGGCTCTGCTTTCTGAGGAGGTACGGTTCCAACGTAAGGCCCTGGCAATATCAGCATGCTGTAGACCTCACATAGCCTATCATCCATACCAACAAAGCTGATTTTGACCTCCGGCGCACAATTTTTGAACCACTCCCACACTCGATACCGCCAAGTGAAGTCGCCCTCCTCACCGTGCGTGATGGAATCCCCCACAATCATCACCTTGAGCGGAGTGGGTGCCATGTTCGCAGATATCCTCATACTTATTGTGTCGATACAAAGTAGACTAATGATGGTCTGTTGGATGATTCCTGAGAGTAAAGTTGAACCTGCTACACTTCTCGCTATCGTGATCGTCAGGAACCCGCGGTCCCTGAGGGCAGATCCGTGACGTCAGCGAGTCAACCCTTCAGAGTGTACTTGCATTTGTACGTCGCTGCTCAATTCTCCAGACAAATTATGGGCATACGCCTCATGGTAATTCGGAAGTTGGAAGTGTCAGACTGCATTCAAGGACGTCCACGGGCTGGTTGCGCTCAATGCTATCCGCCTTCCACGATATGAAGAAGTCTACAGCAAGTCAGGGTACCTCAGAGACTCACAACAGATGGAGTCTTGTACCAATCCCGTACATGTGTATGAGAGGACGACTCGATCTCAATTGACGAGATGAGGTCACAGAATCCCTGTCTTGTCTCACAAGGCACGTCGCTCACGATTGGCTGGACACGATCCACCATGAAAGGTCACGACAAGACAAGAGATAGGATAGCCTCCCTCGCGGTGCAACACCATGGTCAATGAACACGAAGAGTGTGCACGGAGAAGTGAATTCGGCACGGAAACATAGGTGAATGCTGTCTCTCATTCATTTCAAGGATATCATCCCTATCTTAGGTAAGTTGCAGATGGTGTCGTTACGCATAGCCTTATGCCCCCAATAATGATGCCAAACAACATGCTCGTTAGGCGGGCGTCTCGGTCGGCGGTGGCATCTGATCCAACATGTCGTAGCTTGCAACAATGCTCGAGCTCCACACCGCGTACGCACTCGACGCAGTCGGCGGCAGCGACACATACGGATTCGTGTGAGTGGCGTTGGCAGGTCCGTTGCTTGTGAGGTTCGCGGTGACCTTCTCCATGCCACTTGGAATGTCGACGCCCTCGATGACTCGCTGGAAGTGGGCAAGGGCGGCCTGAGGTTGGTAGTAAGGGACCTCGTGTCCAGATTCGTAGATGCGAGTGAAGGAGAAGTTGCCTCGCTCGCGAACTTCTCCATACTCTACGCCACCGTAGAGCATGGGCTCATATCCGGCTGCGAGGAATTCGGCTTTGTGGGTGTGGTTAACAGCCATGCTGACGGCCTGACCGCCGAACCAGTTGCAGATGTAGTCTGTTCACCAAGTCAGCAAATGCATGAAATGAAGGGGTTTTTGGACAACGTACCGGCATCGCCATACAACAAGGCAACCCTCACGCCACTTGCGATGATCTCTTGGAGGTCCTCAAGGAAGTTGGGATATATAAAGTCGCCAGTCTGTTGGAAATCCCAGTATATATCGCTGTTACTTCCGGTGTAGTTCACACTGACGCCAAGGGCCTGCTGAATGTGGGCTTGGTTGAGGTAATCTTCATAGTAAGACGGCGGCGTGGGATCGTTACTCGGATGTCGGATGTCATAGGTTCCACGATCTCCATAATTGTAGTACATGCCTTCGACGTTGTCCCTACACATATTTCCCGCTTCGGCGCAGACAGCAGCAATGGCAGGGAATTCGGTGGCGATGGGGGTGATCTTGCCCTTGACGAAGCCGCCGTTGATCTCGCTTGCGGCCGCCATGCAAGATCGGATTTGGGCAAGACAACCGCCAACCATGAATGTGGCAAATCTGGCGTACTCATATACGGTGTCATTGTAAGCTTTGATACCGTATGTGTTGTTGACAGCAAATTCCGGGTAGTGCTCTGCCTGGATTGTTTCGGAGATGATGGCGTTGATCAGACCGAGAGTATTGAAGTCCATAGCGTAGCCAGGCATCGATCCATTCTTGATCTTCTCGTTTTGCTGCGAACCACATTAGCTTGGCTCTTGTCCAACTCCGTTAGACAGTACCTTATAGAAGTAGTCAAAGAACGCTGGTCCGTAGTGCCCTCCATAACTCTCGGTCCAGAGATTGAACTTTTTGGGCTGCCACGCTCGGTTGGCATGTAGCTGTGGAAGGCCTTCGAGGAATCCTTGCAAGACTTCCCAAGCAGCGATGGCAGCCAGATCTGTGGTGTCAATCTCGCCGACGTTATCTGGTACAAGGGTGCTCCAGGTCCCAGTTACATCTGCTTGCGATGAGTTCAGAAAGCCCCCCGTGTAGTTCCCCAGGCTTCCATTGGTCATTGCTTGGTAAGAGAAGCTGACACCGACCGGCTGGCTGAGGAAGAGCATGTTCGAAACGTTGTTCCACGAGTATGGGTTCAACACCGTCGTGAGGTTCTCGTTGATTCGGCATGGACCCAACTCCTCAAAAAGACCAATCAAACTGTCACTTCCAGGGCCACCGTTCAACCAGAGTGTGAAGTCGTCGTTTGCCGGATCACGGCGGGATTCGAAGAACCAGAAGAAGACATGCACATCTGTCTCAATATGTCAGGAGGGGACAAATTCAACTGACCATTTTCTCTCTCTCACCTTCGCTCAGGTCAACGTATCCAGAATAGCTGCCGACGCCTGGGGTTGTCTCGCAGACACCCTCTTCGCCTGGCATCTTGTAGCGGATCGTCACGTTCGATGGTGTCTTGATTGTGTAGTAGTCCGTGGCCGGCGCAGGAAAGTACGTTCGTTTTGCATGTCGTTTCCATGGTGCATCGCTGTGGAAGTTGGGGCTCAGAGAAGCATTGATGAAGGGAATAAACGATATGAGCAGTAACGTTACTGCAGATAGAGATTTGTTGACGTGCATCTTGGCTGAACCCAGACGTGTTCGCAGCAAATGCCTGGGTGTTGATGTTTTGGACGAGATGTCTGGGAAAAGTTGGAAGGCTGTCAACCTACCTTGTATTCATGGCAAGGACACCCCACCATCGAGGCCTCCGTCATCCACTCTACCACTATCGTGCGGCAGGTAGCAGCAGCGTCCCTAATCGACGTCGCCGGTGGGACTCAGCTGTAGAGCCATCAAATCACCTTCTGCTCGCGGCAAGCAGCAGAGGTCGGGTGGCAGTGTACCTGCATCAACGTAGCATCCGCTCCGGGGGCCAAGCATGGAGGAGGGGCGCGGTGACGTCCACGGACACGATAAGAACGCTTCCGAGCTTCCTGTCCGGGTAAAGATGCTGACCGTGCCTGGAATTCTCCTCGTCTGCTCGCGTGTCTGGCGCGATTGCAAGATGCGGTGGGCGATCGAGGACGGCTTGCGTCGGACGACGTTGCTTCTTGCTGCTTTGCCACTGCTTGTCTGCCCCGGCGGCGTCTAAGGTGCTGCATCTTGTGCATCTCTGTGTCATGTGCGCGTATAGTCGCGCGACGTGAAACGTCTATACGACAAATCCGCCGCGCAGGATGATGGAAAAGAGCTGCTCTCGAAGATGGCCATCGTTCGCGGGTCCTCGGTTGTTTTTGGGCCTCTTCGCCCCCACCTTCCGCTCCGCTCCGCTCCCTCACCTTCGACCTCACCTCCTCGGCGAAAGAAAGAACCATCAAGACACGGCCGACATTCAGGAGCAGAGCTGCGGACGAAGCTCTTCTTGTATGCCGGCGACGTTCTGTCTTTGTCAGCTACAACAACGCCCTTTTCACGCCATCGCGGCCGATCCCGAGGTGGAATCCTGCAAACCTACCGGCATTCAAGGGTTCGTGGGACTGAGAAGAGAGGCACTGAGACGTGAGCGGAATCTACTTTGCATAATACTGACACCAGAAGGGAGCAACCAGGCATTGTTTTGACAGCACCTCAACCAAAAGATTGCACGTGTCCTTGTTCTCTTCCAAAGCCAAAGGACTGGATTGGACAGTCTGTTTTTCTCTTCCAACGCTCCATGCCAAGGTACTCGACCCATTCAAAACTTCCATCTAATGCAATATCCAGGCACCGAACGCCCTCACTTATCTGCTTCTACCAATCCTTCGGCAACTTGATCAGCTTGTGTTTGGCGGGCATCTGGTCGAGCGAGGCCTCGATGAAATCCTTGACTGCCTTCTTTGCCGCTTCGTACCTATCCCTTCTGGCAGGATGCACATTGTCGGAATCTTCAAAAGGATGTTTGAGCTGGATCACGACCTTATCGAGTTGAGGCAGGCCGAGGGTCGCTAGAGACCTGATGATCGAAAGCCATGGTGGTCCCTTTGCGACTGCGTGCTCAAGACCGTCCTCCTTCAGCACACCACTTCCGCCATACACCTCCTCAGATATCTCGATTACAATCGTAATTTCCTTCAAAAGATTGCGTCGAAACGCCGGTGGAACCGCAATTGCCCGCCGACATTGCAGATACGGCTTGGAATATTGAGGACCATAATTGTAACGGAAGGCCTCGTATCCGGTACCACTGATCATCCCGTCGAGGAGAGGGACGGCTTGCTCGGCTTCGAAGCCTCTGCTTGAGCCTGCGACTTCGGTGATTTGCTGGAGCTCAAAGTTGTTGAGGCCCCAAAACATAGGTAGAATGATTCCTTCGAAGACTTTACACGTGCGGCGGGCGCGAAGAAGACGGCGAGCGAGTATGATGAAGTATTTCGCCTTGATTGGCTGCTTCTCCCCAGTCCTGTGATCGCGATTTACAACGACGTACTCCAAGATGTTGTTGAGGATCTCCGCCGGCATGCCCGTGAGGATGTCCGGACCCGTAGGAGCGTCGATGTCTAGCTTCTGGACAGTCTTCCTGGCGGTCTTAGCCGAACGGCCTGACTTGGGTCGAGCCATCTGTAGAGTCCTTGGCCTCAAGTCCAGGAACGGCGAGTAGTGCGGTAAATTGGCGCAGCTCTTGAAGATTCGACGTGCTCAGGAGCTAGGGGCGAGGATGACTGACTTGTTGCTCGACTCCAGTACGGTTTGCGGTGTATAGAAAGACTAATGCGTTATACGTTGAACGGTCGATGAATTAGGATGTGACTTTCCATGGCAAGTAACAGGATAGTGTGAACGATAGGGTAGGTGAAGGAACAGAGACAAAGATCGAAGACAGCTATAAATTCACCGGCCACCTCGGCATAAAGCACTTCAGATTCTTTGTTAACCTACATTCAAGTAGCAAGCAGCGATTCGAAATATCCTATTACCTTTATAGAAGCTAGGCAGAGCAGAACGGCTAACTGTTCATTCTATAACACGTCTATTCAGACCAACCCCTCCCCCTCCAACCTCTTGATCTCTTCCTCCCTTCTCTCAACCTGCTCCTCATCAAGCAAACTCCCATGCCCCTGAAACTTCCACCAACCATTCTCATCCGCCTCTCCATCATCATCAGCATAATCCTCAAAATCCATATTTCCAATACTCAAATTCGCAAAAACAATATACACCTCATCCCACGGCGCCCGATACTTGTTGAAATCATACTTCATCTCCATCTCCTCCTTGGGAATCTTCTCAGGAGGGTCGGCGTCATCGTTCCATTCGGTATGGCTTTCGGCGACGATGCAGGTTTGATCTCGCACGCCTTGCTCGTCGAGGATGAAGAAGAGGGATATTTCGTTGCCGTCGATTCCTGTGGAGTCTGCGTCGAGGATATACCTTTCGAGCTCTTCGACGCTTGTGTTCACCCATTCGTTGGTGAAGTCTTCGGCGGTCAAGTCTCCGGGCCTAGTGGTAGAGACTTGATTGTTTCGAGAGTCTTTGAAGTTGTCGAACTCGGGATCATTCTTGGATGTGATGACATGGAAGCTATCTCCAGCGCCATACTCCCAGTCGCGGGCGTAGAGGAGGAAGCGATTGACAGTCTTGAAGTCTGCATTGGGCGCCGTGACGAAGAGCAGCGCTGTTGACATGGCGGCGAAGCTGATGGCAAAAGATGTTCTTGAACCTCGATTCGTGCTAATATGAACTTTTATGTGATGGCGGTCTTAAAGGATCGGTGACCCGACGTGCATTTCGTTGGATCAATTGAGCGACCGCTTGCCACTACAGAGCTCTGATGCCTGAAGGATGCAGGCAGCTGCAGGACCAACATGACTTCCCGAAACTCTCAAATCCTTCCAAGCTCTTGTCTCTCGTCACACCACATCACATGCCACTACTCAGAAGTTTGATCCTCCCAATGAACGAAACACCTCACCTCCAGACTCTGCCTCGCCGGCCCATGGTCCTCTGGCGAAACAAAAGCTGTGTGCGGGCTCCGCCTCGCGACGCCTGTTTTCTTCGAATCGAAAATCTTCAACAATATAGCCTCGTTTGGCTTCATCTCCGAAGCATAGTACCACTTGTGCTCGCCAGGTGTCGTTGGCGGGCGGAGTTCCCAAACGCCAAATGGCTTTCTGTAGGGATAGGGATCCTTCCCTCCTTTCGGCACTTTGTTTTCTTTGTCTTCATCCGACATTGGCGTTTCAGGGAAACTGGCAATCGTCTCGAAGAGGTCTTTCTCGGGGATGCTGCGAGCGTCACACATGGCGAGGGCATTTCTGGTCACTGGCCTTCCAATGGGACGCCAGACATTGATGATGCCCCATCTGTGGCTATCGATTTCTGCCTCGGGGAATGTCTCGAGCATACGCATGCGGGCGCCATCATAGGACTGATCTGTTCACAGTGTCAGTCGCCTTTTGACTATGGGACAGCGAATTGGAATCTGTACCGCAGTGTACGAAGTTGGCCGTGGAAGGACCTTTGGACCGGGCCGAATCGTCAAGGTCCTTCTCGGCATCGAAGGCAGTCTGCCATGATTGCCGGCGCACGATATGTGAGAAGGGAATGACTTTTGTTGCGCCAGTGCTACAACCCCGTCAGCGTCCAGGCCAAAGACAGTCGTCGAGATATGGTTACATCGACTTGATCAGCTCCTCGCAATCCGGGTAGTATATGCTGGTGATCCGTTCATCCTCTTCGAACAGCTTCTCGGGACTCTCATGCTCAACGAGTTGGAATCCGTGAGTATCGATCTTGACTTCTTCTTTCGAACCACGGATGTCTGCAATCTTCACGTGGACCGGTGCATGTTTTCTGCGCTTCTCACCCACGGTTCCAAGGCAATAGGAAGCAGATCCACCTTTGGACGGATCCAGGAAGTAATTGAGCGTTGCGGAGGTGTCTTTTCCTTGAGCCATGTTGGTCTTGTATCTGATTCGATCAGAAGTATTCTATGTCCTGCGTAGATGATGTCTCTGCGAAACTCAGACTGTACATGAGCACCATCACCGAGCTCTTATACCTTTTGCTAGGCTGCTATCACATCAGCTGATACCCGGAAACCGGTATCACCGTCAACTGTCATATGCGTAAGCTGAGCACAATGCCCTAAGAGGCCAGTTTCTCGATCTGACAGCTACTCGCGGTGATGTAAGAAATCGATTGCGGCTGACATAATTCCCTGAGGAATAGCGTTCGTGGACGACACAGCTGTAGCTATTCTTTCAGGGGATACCTGGATCCATCGGGTCCATGGCTCCCGTAGACATGGTCGCAAGACTTGCGAGCTGAGCGCTCAATTTGACTTGATGCGGAACGGCGTGACGGTTGAGGTCGGCATGGTTGACCTCCCTCTTGCTTGGGGTCATCCGATCGTGACTGTTGGAACGTTGGTTCGAGCTCCGGATTGGGATAATGGAGCATGGTCATCGAGACCGAAGCTTCAGGGAGTGACCTTGAGGTGATAGCCGTTGGAACCGAGGGCTATACGAAGTCAAACGTGACTTACGACATGACTCGCCATGAATATCAGAGTTGGAAAGACTGTCTTCAACGACTCCAAAAGGTTATTGACATTAATGGATAGATTGCAAGCTAGCATACAATACTACTACACATCTATCGCTGAATCAATCCACAAGAAAAGCCAGTGTGGTATGCACAAATCGCTCGTACCCGTAAAGTTGACGCCGCAAATGCCCGCTCAGGAGCCCTCTGCCGATTGGTATCTCAATCATCGATCGTCGAACCGCAGCTGTGTCTGCTCTAGACGCCCACTTCTTACAAGAAGAGAGCACCCATGACACCAACGAAGCCAAGGAAGGCACCGCCAACGACCTTGGAGGCAGCACCCTCGTAGGTGGCTGGGCCGGTGGTGCTTGGAACAGAGCCAGTGCCAGTAGCGCCGGTTGGGCCAACTGGGACAGTGCTGTTGCCGTAGCCGTAGGGAGCGCCTGGGGAGCTTGGAGTGGCAACAGCAGTGGTGAGGCCACCGTACACTGGGACGGAGACGGAGCCAGATGGGGTGACGGCGCCAACTGGGCCGGAGGAAGATGGGCTGCCGTAGCTTGGTGGTGGGGCGTAGCCGGAAGGAGCTGGGGCAGAGGCCGATGGGGTCTCAGCGCCGACTGGGCCAGAGGAAGATGGGCTGCCGTAGCCTGGAGCGGTAGCTGGGGATGATGGGGTGGCAGAGCTGGCTGGGGCTGACTCAGCTGGCTTCGTGCAGCCACCGGGGCAGCTGGTGATGGTCAGGGTGGTGGCAGAGGAGACGGTGTAGGTCTGGCCGCCGTGGGTAAGGGTGGTGGCTTCAGGGCAGTAGGTCTGCATATCGAATTAGCTATATCCTCAAATTCGTGAACTTCGTCAAGACTTACCACGAAGGAGCTGACGACATCGGTGACGGTGGTGCCGCTTGGGGTGGTGGCAGAAGCAGCGGAGGAAGAGCCGGTCTTGGTCACGAGCGTAAGGGAGCCGCTGACCTCAGTGCAGACCTGGCCCTCTGGGTACTGGTGGGCTGGGTTGCAGGCGTAGGTTGTCGACGAAGAAGCTGGAGCAGAGGTCGTCGAGGCACCGTAGGCTGGGACGGATGGAGCAGAGGTGGTCTCGCCGTAGGTTGGGGGGACGACGGACGAGGAGCTCTCAGAGCCGTAGGCTGGGGGAGCAGCGCCGTAGGCCTCGAGGGCGGCGTAGGAAGAGCCAGCAAGGGCGAGGGTGGCGAGTTGGTACTTCATTGTGAATTAAGGGTTGTAGTCGTTAAAAAGAGAGTGACTGTAGTTGGAGATCGTAACAACTGGTGAAAGCGAAAGACGTGGACGAGGAAAGGACAGAAGAGGATGGGTTTTGGGGTTTATACCTGCCCCCGACACGGAGATGGGTCTGTGTTCAGTTGGAGCAATCGACATGACAGCTAAACCGGGGGGTCAAGACAGCGAGCAGTCGTGCGGCTCGCCGGTGTCTGCCGCTACAGCTCACCGTTCTTTGTTGAAGTGGAGTGGACGCCTACTTGTAAACAAAGCACCTACGTGGCCTAATTACGGTGTCGTAGATCTCTGCACAGCCGTCATTTGCCCGCGATGCGCTTCGATCAGGGGTGAGGCTCATCCTGGTGTGTGTCAGGAACCCGCGGTTGTTCCGCCAATAGATTGCCGCGCGTCGCGGATGCTGGGCGTAGACTCCATGTCGGCAGGTATTTCGAGAAACACATGGACGGAGCGTTGTTCGTTGAACCGTTTGTCTGATGTCGCGCGTGGCGGTGGAAGTCATGACCGACTGGAAGGTCGACGCAGTCTGATACAGCTCCTGCTTCCCATTTACCACATAGAAGCATAGTCAGGACAGAGGCCAAGGCATTGCTGGTTGAATCGCCGTCTGCCAAGCGATGTCCGCAAGCGACATTTGATGCGGTAGCGCAAGGGGAACCGGGCCCACATCGAGACGAGGAGAGCGACGGCTTTTGGTCCTGTGGCGAGTCTGGATCCGATTTGGCTGGTGCTTCGCCGGCAAAGTGTTGGGTAATCCAAACAATCTTGCGGTTTCAGATTCATATGCTGCTTCTCCCCGTGACACCGAATAATGAAGATGTTTTGGCGGTGATGATGACGGGAAAGAAAGAGCAGAGCATCGAGGTGAAGACAAGCTTTTGCAGCGCAGCCTTTGCAAACTCTGCGTCTGCGTCAGCAGGAAGGACCCAGGATTCGCGGCCCAACTGCCGAAGGAGCAACGGTCAGGCAACGTGCTGCCTCCTGAACGACGACAACACAACAGCCTAAATGCACGGCGGCGATTGATAACATCCGAGCTATCGACTGTCGACGAATTCCCATACAATCTCTCGGCCGAATCCACCCTCTCGACATCTCCACCACGTTACATCCTCGACGAGACATTGCCAGCCTTAGCAGCCTCGAACGCCTTCAAAGCGTCCTGATTCTGAGCCTCAATATCAATGTCGTTCGTGTATGACGCCCCTTCGCTATAGATTCGTCTGATCTCGTCCAGATCGTGACCAGGAGGGTCAAGCATCATGTGAAGCCGACCGAATTGTCGACTGATCTGGACGACTTTCTGGGAACGCGGTCTTCGGACTTGGTCGAACGCTTCGAACATGGCTGGGAGCTGCTCTGAGTCTTGTAATTTCTGGAACAATGCCTTCAGGACCGCGGCATCCTCGAGAGCCTGAGCTGCGCCATTTCCAGCGAACCTGTCGGAGAAGAAGGGTCAGCTTGTGTCCAAGATCCTGCATAAGGAACTCTCACGGTGTCGTGCAATGCGCCGCATCGCCCATCATACAGACACGATTCCTCCAGTACGTTGGCGCAGGATCGTGATCCCAAAAATAAAGCCTTTCATGATGGCCGGCCATCCCAAGCTGTCATCGATCCCAATTAGCAACGACTTTCATCGGGCCAAAGAGTGATTGCTTACCTTCAGCAGCCTTTGGAACTCAGCATCATAATCTCCGAACAAATGGACTGGAAACGGCGCTGTCCGAATGTCCTGATCTCTCGGCGCTATGAATGTCATCCCAATCTGCAACATGGTGCCCTTCTTGACGGGCATCGTGACGAGATAACCCTGCGGGCCAATCCGAATGCTGGAGTTTCTCGTCCAATGCTCATCCATGACAGATCTCGCCGTTTCCATGGGAGTCAGACAGCGCAGACTGACATAGTTCTCACGATTCGCAACAGGTGTCGCTGGATGATCGGCTCCTAGCAGGAACTCCCTCGTCTTCGAGTGCGCACCTTCTGCGCCGAGGAGACAATCCACGGTCACCTTGAGGCCATCCTCAAACATCAGGTCGACTTGATGGCCCAAGTCTTCAATCTGCTTCAGGCGTCTTCCCATCTGGACTTTGCCGCCCCTCTCTTGCAACACCTTCAGCAGCTCGAATAGAAGATCGGCTCGAGACACAGTCTTCCTGGCTTTCGCCTGCCCCAGCTCCGCGACTTTGGCTCCCATCCCTGGACCCGCTGCGACACTGATCGTAGTGACGCTGATGGTATCTGCGTCTTCAGGAGATCCGACCAGTGTCGACGAATCTCGCCATGCCCGAAAGACTTGTGGATCGATGTTCTGCATGGCCGCGATGGCATTTGCGTGCATAGCCAGTCCTTGACCGACCTCTCGGTACTCCTTGGTTGCCTCATAGACCGTCACATCCAAGTTCGGATCATCGACAAGTCCAATCGCGAGGGATAGTCCGCCGATTCCACCTCCTACAATCGCGATCCTCGTCTTTGTGTTCGCAGTGGCTGCCATGATGGAAATGCGTTGTTGCGTTTCTTTCTGCAATTGCCCGAGCCCTCCAAAAACGTATCTTCAGGGAAGTAGCTGGATTCTCTTGAAAGCCATTTCTCATTCCTTCGTCCGTATATCTACTCTTTGCTTCTCGGTTGTCAACGAATCATCGCAAAAACCACATTCGGCCCCTAAGAAGATTCTCATCTCAGCATTCTACAAACGAGGAAGTCAAAGACCCGGCCAGTCTCTTATTTGAACAGCTCGTCGGCTTTTGCCAGATCCTTTGGGCTGACATGACTGCAGGATCCTCGAGGGCTTTCCAGGTACACCTGAAGCCAATTTGCATTTAGGTCTGACTCCTTCACCGCAACGCAACGCAAAATGGATTGTATGAGCAAACTTCCAGGACAATCCCATGAGCGTCATACGAAGCGACGCTGACTGATACTTTGCTGCTCACAGCCAACGATGTCGGAGCAGACGACTCACGTCTTCTAGCCCAAAACCGCCTATCTATCCAGCAACAGAGCAGATCCGGCTTCGACTCGCCTACTTTCACTACCTTCGAACAATCAAGAGGCCCTCCAAGCACTGGGCGTACCATATCACACGCCAAGTGCCTCTCGCAAAACACCCGCGCCTCTCGAAACCGCAACCGCAGCTTGTCTACCTTCCTGTTCGGGGCAAGACCCACAATGGATGAAAGTCTGCGCCGAGGTCGGCAGGTGGTCGGTTCGCAGCAGCTGCCACAACAGGCCAATACTACACACGTCCTCCACACGAACCGAATGAGAGCCTCGCTTTCCAGGTTTGCTTCTCATCCATTGCCCGCTCTGTGCCGCGTTGCCTTGCGTCTCGGGATGATGATAGGGCTGGCGTGTTTGGCTGGATTGTTTGCGAGGCACAGTCAGAGGCGGAAACGAAACTCTGTCACCTTCCCGATGTGTTTAGCTGAAGGCTAATCAAATGGTGTATTGCGTGAATGTGCTATAAGCGTAGAGCCGCCTGTGAGTGTTGCCACTTGGTGTTGTCTTCGACTTTGGAAGGCCAAGCACAGAACAAACCTCATTTGATCCTCAATCGATTGGGAATTGCGTCAACCATGCCCAAGCATTCATTTCATATACATCGAGATCAAGTCCATCTCAAATGGACCAAGAAACAACCACCACAGCTGACTGTTGAGTCGGGAGACGTGGTAACGTTCGATTGCATCGATGCGAGCAACTATCAGATAACGCCCAAGTCGACCTCCGATGCAATTCCCGACTTCGACGTCTCCCTCGCAGACCCAATTTTCGGGCCTGTATACATCAATGGCGCGGAGCCAGGCGATGCACTCGAAATCGAAGTGATCGAACTTCAAACAGCCGACTGGGGCTGGACAGCCATCATCCCAAACTTCGGATTACTCGCCGAAGACTTCCAAGAACCGCATCTGAAGATCTGGAAGCTGCCCGCAAACAGGCATGATTCTGTGAACGGCGAGGCAGAAATCAATGGCCACCATCGATGCGAGCGTTTGGCGCATTTCAACGATCAGATCCGGATTCCTCTGAGGCCGTTCATGGGAACGATGGGAGTAGCGCCTGGCGAGGATGGCGAGTTCTCGACAATTCCGCCGCTGGAGACAGGGGGAAATATCGATTGTCGACACATCACCGAAGGTACTCGATTGATTCTTCCGGTCAAGACCCCGGGCGCTCTGTTCAGTTGCGGAGATGGCCATGCTGCTCAAGGCGACGGCGAGGTCTGTGGATCCGCTCTGGAGACTGCAATGAAGGTGACCTTGCGCTTCAAGGTGCTCAAAAACCAGGATTGGGTGCAATCGCCACATTTCCGCAGTCCGCCAGACTCCGAGGGTCCAAAGCGAGTACTTCCAGATTGCGGCAGCTACTCGACGATGGGCATCGATCCAGACCTGCTCGAGGCCACCAGGAAAGCTGTTCGTGCGATGATCGTGTATCTCGGCCGGACCCGAGGGCTGTCTCGCGCAGACGCCTATATGCTGTGCAGCATTGCAGTTGACATCAAAATGGCAGAGGTTGTCGACATGCCGAACCATGCCGTTGTGGCAACCTTGCCATTGAATGTATTCGTCGACGAAGAGAAGTGAACTACATGCTCTGTCCACCCATTACGTTGTTCGGCAGCAGAGCGGTCGTCACCACACACCCAAGCGAGACACCGCCAGCAATATACCTAGACATAGAGTCAGCATCTACATCTTATGGACTCGGTTCTAGCGATTCGGGATAGACTTACAAGACGGTGTTGATCGACTCCGGGTTATCCCCAAGACCTGAAATCGGAATCTGCGACTGAGCAATCAAAGGAGCCAGAATCGAGAAGAGACGGCCCCAGAATGCTGCAATGCCACAGGCGGTTCCTCGAATAGGCGCAGCAAACACCTCCGGGGTCCAGCCGTACAAGACAGCGTTGAACATGGACTGGAAGAAGTACTCCATGGCGTTCAAGCCTATGTTCGACGCCTCCGTATTCACGGTGCTGAAGATGAAGATCGACGCTCCCATCAGTCCGGATGAGATCACCATAGCAAGTTTACGGCCGATGTGTGGAACGCCGTACATCATGGATCCTAGGACGACACCCACTATGCCAGGCGAGTAGATAGCGATGTAGCTGCGGTATGTGTGTCGAAGACTTAGATCCAGATCCGAATTCTTGTAGGCGAGGATGGAGGGAAGATACGTTCCTGCCAAGGTGAATCCCCAGAAGTCGCAGGCGTATGTAATCCAGATTAGAAGTGTGAGACGGACCATCTGCCACGTCTTGAACAGCTCGCGGTATCGCATCCCTTCTTGGGCAAACATTTGGCCCCAGGTCAGTTTCTTCTCCGTGTCGACCTCAGTGATGTTGTGCAGAGTCTTGTGCTCCTTGGTCAACTCCTCAAAATCCGAAAGGGTCACACTGCAATGTCTCTTGTTCGTCGCTGCAATCTTTTGCAACACTTCTACCGCTCGTCGGTCTTTGCCACGGGATACCAAGAACTTCGGCGATTCCCTAAATCTGAAGATAACCGAGCGTGCTAGGAAGACCGCCAGCGTGATCGAGCCCAGGGTGTACATCAGGTATCTCCAGCCCATGTTACTCTCTTTTGTGCAGCATTCCTGACCCGCGGGGACATTATTGCAGGACTTTAGTGGGTTTTCCTCGCTGAAGTTCGGAGAGCAGGAATAGTTCGGTATATAGGCGTAAGCAAGCACGCAGGTAATGACAACTCCAATCGGCTGGAATATCGAGAGAAGCGCCAGCATGAATCGACGGTCTTGTGGAATGGTTTCGAGGCAGATCGTCGTGTCGATGGGAATGTTACCGCCGATACCGAATCCGACGAATGCTGTGACGACGAGGAAGGCGTCGTATGTGTTGCAGCCTCCCAGCCCAAGACCGAAGACGGCAGTGATAAGACATGTGAGGTTGAATGCCCACTTTCGACCGATAATGTCGACAAGGACTCCCCATGTGAATGCTCCAGCCGTCAAACCGGCTGAGAACGAGACCGATATGTTGCCTGACTGATTGCCCTGGAAGCCCAACTCTTGCTCTAGAGGTTGAAGGACAAGACCGAAAGCCTGTGCCCAGAGGAGGTCTAAGAGGTAGCCGAATCCGCAGAGAAGCCAGATTTGCCTGTAATCAGAGAAACATTAGCACCCTCCTTGCTTCGGCGCGAGGTCTTGCCTTACCATTGGTACCTGCCCATGCCATTGGCATCCATCTCCCGGTTGATCAGAACGCATTTCTTCTCAAACAAGGTCAAATCGTCGCCCTTCGCATCAACCGTCGACGACGGACTGACGGGCGGTGACTCGGACGAGGGACTGTTCTTCTCCATGCTGTTCTTGCTTGACTCCGGCAGTAAGGGCCTTTGTGCCTCTCCAGTATCAAGTCGTCGCAGCCGCAAAGGCGCAGGTCGAGCAGAAGACGAAGGCATGCCGAGCCCTCGCAGGGTTGGATCACTTGCTTTAATTGACAAAGCAAGCGAGCCACGAGCCGTGGTCCTTGGAGGCGTAACACTGACGACGAGCTGATTGGCACGCAGATATCGATGTCGTAGGTTGTCGATCCGCTAGCCTGGCCCGGTATTAGTCCCACGTGCGGCCTTTGTCTTGGAGCGGCAGGTGAATAAGCCGTGGAATGTTTTCTGACAAGGAATTGTTGAAACGTCTTTCTCTGCACCGCGACCAGGTTCATGGGCGCTCAACAGTCGATAGAATCTTCATCCCAACAAACGTCATGGTGAGTCGTTAGCTTGTGTGACTGTAGGGCATGACCTCGCTTCTCTGGTCAGCTAGCAGGAGTTGCATGTATGACACCAGTACTGCGCGCTAGCTGGCAGCTGGGAAGAGTTGGAGGTTGGAATCGACAGGGCAACAAGGTTTCTCCGCACGTGTACCCTGTCAAACGTTCTTCTCAAGGTTCAGGATCAGCGTATTGATATCGCGTCAGTTCATTCCACGAGGAAAAGTTCGACGTCCGCCACGCTTTGGAACTTTTCATTGTATCACGCCTTTTCTGAGAACACAAAGACGGTCTCGTCCTCTTCGTTTCCCCGCCACCAAAGCGGAGCCACCGCCGAGGATCTTGAGCCGTCGAACCTAATCTGGTAGCGATCTGGCGATCTGTGAGATCTGACGGGGTCACGGTGAGGCGTGATCGAAGCTTGGACAATCGAATTCAGCGTTCAGCGAGCTCGGCGAGATGGCATATTAGGAGCTATGTCGTTGTATCAGCTGGATGAGCTCTTCAAGAGATGAACATTGTGCAAATGCGATAGCGTTGATAGGACGTTCTGCACTGCACCGAAGCAGCTCGTCACTTCAGGCTAAATCCGGCCCCGCTACGAAGCACTCGATGTGCGTGTGCTGGGTGTGAGATGCGAAAGCCAGCACGTGAAGCTGTGGTATGAAGATGATGAGAGTTGACGTGCACATGTCGCAGAGAAAGGCAGGTGAACTGGTCTCCTCGTCGCTACTTCCTACTTGGGTTTAGTGCGGAGCGGGCCTGCCGGGCGCTCCACCACCTCACACGAGGACAACATGCAGCATCTCCTCTAGCAATACTCACGACCAGCCACAGACCTCAATGACCTAGATCACGAGACCAAATCGATATCGAGCCTTCGACCATGTTTCACGACGGCGACCTCCAAAGCGGCATCTCCCGCGCGATCGCTGAGCAGAAGCTCGTTGCCTGCTTCGTCCGACAAGACGACAACGACGAGAGCAGGATATGGGAAGAAGAATGGCTGGGCGCTAAGCCGGTGTTAAGATCTGGCGAGATCTATGATGGTGGCGGCATCAGCGATCTCTTCTCGACTAAGGCCGTGATACTACGGATAGAGCACGGCAGCCAAGAGGCCACTTTCCTGAACGCCTTCTGCCCCATCACCAAAGCACCCACATTCGTCGTTATACGCAATGGACAGGTATTGGACAAGGTAGAAGGCGGCGTAGGAAAGCAAGAGTTCTTCCAGCGCATCAGCAACGCTCTGGGTCTTCAGTGGTCGTTGATGCCCAAATCAGAGTTCCTCGAGACAAGTGAAGAGCAAGGGAGTAGGAGCGCGGATGGGGCTGCAGATCACCATACATTGAGGGATAATGCTCCATCGACTGTCCAGCCGGCGGTGGATGCAGAGGAAGGAGCAAGCTCACATTCCGCAGAAACAGCATCACAACAACAAGTCTCAGAACCCATAGAAGCTCCGTCCTCACAACCGCTACCGCAAGCATCGCCATCAGAAATGGCTTCCCAAGACCCAGCGAACATGTCATCCCTCTTCCCAGATCGAGCTCAGAGACTCGAAGCGGAGAAAGCAAAGCGAGAGGCCGCCGAGAAAGCAGAACGTACAGCACGAACCAACGCACGAAAGAAAGAGGCAGAAGAAGCCCATGCAATGCACAAGGGCGATAAAGGCAAGGGTAAAGAGTCAAGCGAAGCCGTAGAGAAGGAGAAGGCCAGGCGGGACTGGATCGTACAGCAGAAGCAGCGGAAGGACGATGCAAAGCGGGAAAGGGAGCGGATCCTGGCACAAATTGAAGCAGACAAACAAGAGCGAAAGGCTAGATCGCAACGCCCAGTGGAGGCACCAAGCGAGCCACTCTCACCGTCTGTCGATGCTGCCTCGAGAAGGATGATGGGCGCGGGTGGAATGTGTAGCCTGTCCATTCGACTCTTCGATGGCTCCTCAATCAAGGGCCGTTTTGAGCCATCGACGACACTGGCTACCGGCGTTCGGAACTGGATCAAGGAGACGGCGGCAAGCGAAGGCGCTGCTGATATTCCTTTCACATTCAAGCAGATCTTGGCCCCGAAACCGAGCCGCAGCATCGAGATCTCCGAGGAGAATGAGAGCCTACAGGAGCTTGGTCTCGTACCCAATGCTACACTTGTTCTCGTCCCAGTGAGTGGCTACACTGAGGCATACAGCGGGAATGGAGGCAGGGGATACATGAGCACGGCTCTGCATGCTGCATATGGCGTTGTGAACACTGCCACTGGCCTGGTATCATCTGTCCTGTCGCATGTGCCTGGACTAGGACGTGGTACGAATTCAGAAGCTGCCTCTACTTCGACCGAGGACACTGCTGCCAGATCCTCTATGGAGAGCGGAGCGTCGAGCATCAAAGTTAAGACGCTCGCCGATCAGCGTGCTGAGAGTGCGAGGAAGCAAGACCAGCAAGCGGAGTTTTACAATGGAAACTCTTCAGCGTTTGAAGGCAGGAAAGATGATGGAGACGACAAGAAGTAAGTTTCATGAGACGAGGCGATGATCTGTATGACTATGGTGCGTCTTTCTCTTACGAAGTTACGAATGTACTAAGACTACTTCGAGTGTTTGAATTCTAGAGTCCCATTCTCCGATTGCACGGTTGGCCTTGCATGTTGGCTAAAAGTGAAGAGCAAACGTTAATTTGGTCCGTCCTCATGGCGGGAACCTACTCGTCAAGGCGCCCAACATCACCCGAGGAATCAAGTTCTGGTGTTGTTGAACGTGTTGAGAACATTCTTTGTTCCCGTAGAGTGGCGTCTTCACGTCGCAGCACATGGGCACGACATCAGCCTCAATTTCTGCGCCCGCCTCGAGCAGCGACTCTCCCGGTCATTGTGTTTCAGATGAAAAGTCCGATCAGCCAGCAACAGTCTGGATTTGACAATTCAAATTGAGGACAGACGACGAAAACGGCGGTCGCTGTAAAACAGCGTCCAATGCAGTTATGCTGGATTGGAGGAGGGGAAGGTCGCAGAAGAGGGTGTGATGGACTCGGCAAAGGGTGGCATAAGTATTATTAGGCGGGCAGCGACCGAAGAGCGCGACCACCTCCTCTTCTGCAGCATTGACCCACTCGGGCAAGTGACGTGCGCCTGATTCCGAATTTCAGGTCTGTTCACGGGCGGTCACATGTAAGCTTTGCGCTTCATATTCACCTGCTTTCGCCCGGCTATAAAAGTCTACTCGGCCGCTTCAACCTTTCTGCTCTCCGCCGCGCTCGCAACAATCTCTTCCAAACAGACACCTTCCAACCTCGAGTCTCAAGCCCATACACAATACAGACTACATCCAACAACACTACAACCATGCGCTCCACCACCGCCTTCCTGGCTGGCCTGGCCCTCGCCGCGCCAGCCCTTGCCGCAGTCCCCTCTCTCGAGGTCCCCGCCTGTCCAGACAAGGGCACCATCACCTACGACAAGTCCGTCCCCGACAAGACCGACTTCCCCAAGACCCAGGTCGACATGTGCTACGGCGAGAAGGAGATCTGCATCACCTTCACGGCCTACGAGGAGACCAACTGTAAGTTCACATGCTAACATTCTGCCTCGACATTTCGCTAACATGGCTCGCTAGTCTACTTCAACGAGTCCTACACCACCAATGACCCGATCTACCAATACGAAGTCATGGAGACTTTCATCGCGCACGGCACTAACGACCCGGCGACATATCTTGAATTCGAGATAGCTCCTAACAACGTGACGTACGCATTCTCCCCTCATCATTGATTCACCCCAAACCAACTGACCTTCACCTCCAGCTTCCAAGCCCAAATCTACAACCCTTCCAAAATCCGCGCCGACAACGCCGCCTTCGACACCGGCTACTGGAACGACACCCTCATCGACGGCTTCCGCGCCGAGACGACCCTCGACAAAGCCGCTCAGACCTGGGTCTCCAAAGTCAAGATCCCCCTCGCCTTCTTCAACGTCGACGACGGCATGGCAAAGGGCACCGAGTGGCGTATGAACTTCTTCCGGACTGTCGTGGCTCCTGAGACCTTCCCGGAGCAGGAGCTCGGTGCGTGGAACCCGCCTGATGAGGCGAGCTTTCATAAGACGCCGTTCTTTGGGAATGTCAAGTTCATTTGAGGGGTTGGGATTGGGGTGATTCGTGATTCTGCATGGGTTGTCTGGTGATGGCCTGGCGTTTTTGGCTTCCCGTTTCAGGCAGGCGACTACGGAGTAGACGAGATCGTGGATAGAGTAGCGCGATCAAAATACTAGGTCTGCTGAACCGAAGCCGTTGAGAAAATTTGTGTGATGTTCCAGAGTTCCTTGTGCCATCAGCATGCAGCCACGATCCGGTATATCCAGCGAGTTCATGTTGCTGAAGATCTCATCTTGTCCAGACCCGAGCGAAGGCACCATGTGGGGGCTTATCGAGTCTGTCAACTGTGCTGTGTCAAGCGAGGAGGCAGCAAAGCTCTTCGCCGCCTCGTGTGATCGGTTCGATGGGTCAATTCGTCCTCCTCGCCCATTCGATCCCATCCTCCTCCAAACCTCCAAAAACGCCGCCGCAACCTGCCTACCAAGCTCCCCAACCGCAGCCATCAGAGCCCTCTCCACTCTGCCATGAAGCTCCCTCACATGCCTCTGAACCTGCACATCGTCCCTCAACAACGGTCCATTCACAACAAGTCTCAGAGCACTCATCGAGTATACTGCCCTTACAAAGGCCACTGTAGGAAGGTTTCCCAACGCATCGGCCGTCATCGAGGCAAAAGTATCTAGAAGCTTGTAGCAAGCGTCCATGAAAGGAACCGCGGCTCGCATGTACACTGGAGCTGACATTGGGGGAGTCTGCTTGTAAAAGTGTTGTGGGAGATCATTGCTGCAGAGGATTGGATAGACGACGAGGGAGGAGAGTTCGTGGTAGGCGTGGAGGGGAATCTCGAGAATCTTGGCTTTGCAGTAGAGGTGGTGGATTGTTAGGGACTCTGCGAGAATCAGTCGATGACAACCCAAAGTGTTCTGGCAGACAGCGGTCTTACCGTTCATGATACCAGGCTCCAATCCATTTTCCCACGCCTCCAGCTGTCTTTGAAAGCAGTAGACCTGCGAGGCAATATCAGGGTCGCGAGCTAGACACGATCCTTGGACGTGTTTCTGATCGGGCGTAATATTCTGCGCCTCCTCAGCAATCATCTGCAGCTTGACCCAAGCCAACGATCGCTTATCATTGATATCGACAACGTGCTCTTCGAATCGCCCCAGACAGTCTTGCAGCAAAGGCGTCATCTTCATCATATTCTCTCGTCTCAGACTCACTGCAACACTGCAACCCATCAGCTCAAGCTCAGCCAGAATGATCACACACTCACCAAGAGCAAGAAAGATAAACCGCCAACAAAATCCTCGCCTCCTCCATCGCTGTGTCCTTTCTCGCCGGCACTCTCCAATCAATCTTCCCAAGCCCCAACTGCAAAGCCATCGTCGCCGCAACATGAATCCACTGATAGAAATTGACGCCCTCCTGAAGACCATGCGGGACACAGTACCAGACTTCCATCACCAGCAACGCCTGGACAAGCTCAATGCTTCTCTCACCTCCGACGATGACCTTCATGGCTAGTCTCTTCGTGAGCTCTTCGTGGAGGCGTGTGAAGAGAGAGCCGGGGCCGGACATGCTTGCTGCGGTGATCATGGCGAGGAGGAGGGTTGGTTTTGTTGAGGCTAGGGTTGAGAACGTGTCGTTCGCGAATAGAAGGATCAGTGGAAACTGTTGAACGGTCGTGGTCTTGAACTTTTCCAGTAGCTGTCGTGCGTCTTCCAAGGCGAGGAGATCCGGTACGACGCCTGGTAGAGTTGGCACTTCCAGATTGAAATTCGTCCAGTGCTGGTCAATAACATAATCTTCCTGGCCAACTGGATCCATCGCAAAAGCCCCTCTCCCCATCGACTGACCAGATGATCCAGACTCCGGCGTCAAAGGAAACATCATCGTTGACAAAGTCTCTCCGTTAGAAACGTTGTCCATCGCCATCATCACCTTTCCCAATTCCATCTGCTCGATTTCTTCCCCTCCACACCCCTTCTTCGCCCTCCCCGTCAACCCCTCAATCTCCTTCAACTGCACTTCCAAATCATTGACCCGCGCGTGCTGCCCCATTATCAGTCCCAGATCCATATGAACACCTCCAGTCCCTGGAGAATCACTCACCATCCTCTTCCTCCTCTTCCTCGCCGCCCTCGGCATCAAAGAACACTCCCACCCCGCCCCTTCACACCGTCGACACTTCTCTCCTTTCCCATCCTCGGCAGTGCTACTCCGAATGCACTTGGCCTTGGCGGTGCGACAATTCTTGCAGGCGGCGTTGAAAGTTGACGACATGGCCAACAAAGATAGCAGTGGGAACAACTTCACATGCCAATGTCAAACATTGCCCTCAAATAGAAACCATCCAATGATCCAGCCCTCGTGACGTCCATCTCTTGGACCTCTTGGCATCTCTCGCGCTAGACATAGCGATACCGCATCGAGCAGCTTCGGACCTTCACCATCCCCCGAACCTCCACACCAGCAAGGGAAAACAACAGCGAGCTGCTTTCTCATCAATACTAAGAAATAACGTAAGAAAAGGGACTAAAAAGATCAATAGTCTTCATCAAAAATCAAAATCTCTACCCTGACACACACATACGCTACCCGCTCTGGACTTTTTCTATTCTCCACACAGTGCGTGTTTGCCCTCGAATCAACCCAAAATAGGCCCCCAATCTCATCATTCGCTCCGTGACTCCTCCGCCTTGCGCCGTCCGCAATGCTTCATGTCGCTGTCATGAGAGCAATTACCAAGCCTGCCCAATCGTATTAAGCCACGCCGCCAACAACAAGCGCCGCCAGGCCGTCTTCTTCGCTTCGGGCGGTGATCTTGACTGTAACGCCAGACTTGGCCGAGTATGCCATCCGAACGGTGCTGGCGACCTTTCCGCCGGTGACGGACTTGCCGTAAAGCTTCAAAGTATGTGTGCTTGTCGACAGGGCGACCTCGCTTCCCTCCAGCGGTTGCATGCCAAGCGCACTGACCAAAAGTTCGACAGCGTCTGTGATGCCCTTCGCGTTCGACAGTTGTAGAGTTTCCGAGGCTTCATCTTCGACAGGCAGGCCAGACCAGATGTTGTCAAAGCTACCAGCAAATGCAGGCAGAACATAATCGGCACCAGTGATATCCAGATCTCCGACTTGGTACTCGTCCTCATATCCTTCTTCCTCAGGTTCTGAGGTCGTAGGGTCAATCTCCTTGAGCGTAAACTTGAGGACGTTGGTGAACGAGGCTGGAACGAATGCCTGGTCCGCCGGCCGCGAGAACGAGGTGTATACAGTTCCAGGCTCGTCGGTCTTGAGCAATGGTACGGGAATGATGAATCCATCGTCTTCCAGTGGCGATTCTTCGCCTTCTTCCCCGGGTGATGGATTTGAGATGACGGTGACATCTGTGAGTACGTAGTCCGCGAGGGTGTTCTTGATGTCGTACTGCAGGACAATGTGCTCCTTGAAAAGATGCTTGATGGCTGTGACGGCGTATTCGGTGCCACTTTCCGTGAGCTCGATGCCGGGGCTGCTCTTGAGCACTGGGCCGTACGACGAGAACTCTGGGATGGCTTGCAGCTGTTTGGCGTACTTCTGTGTGGCGACGGTCGCTTGTTGCGCGGCCTCGGCGGCGGAAGTGTCGGTCTTCTTTGGTCCCACAGTTGGTGCCTTAAGGGTTGGGGTCGCGGTCGTGAGCTTCTTGGTCCGGTCTTCGGCGAGGGACTGTTCGCGAGTGACAACAGGAACGTTGGAAAAGTCGAAAGGGTTTGCGAACGCCTCTGCGCTGCCACCGTTGACGTAGTGGGCGAGTTGATCTTCGAGTACAGGCAGAGAGAACATGGAGTCTGTGAACTGTCAGCAACTTGCGTCTCGCCTTTCGTAACGTGTTGATCTTACCGTTTCGAATGAACTTCGCCGCGACCTCGTCATCTTCCTCCTTCATAAGTCGCAAGTTCAAGGCAGCACGATCTCGAACTTCGTCGTCAAGGTCGTCGAGACACCTGGTAAGAAGAACACGTACGCTGCGCTTGACTTCAGGATCCTTCTGGCCAACGCCAAATTTGGCCAGAGCAGTGACTGCTGCAGCTCGTACAATGGCATTCTCCAGAACCACACGGTTGTAGATGTAGCGGATGTACTTCGTGGGCTGAGCAGTCCTTGGTCCCTCCATGCCGAGCAAATGCAGAATCCGGACGGCAAGCTTGGTGAACTCGCAGTCCTCAATGAACTCGCACAGATGAGCGAGCGCATCCTCCTTGCTCTCCGGCACGAACTTGATGAGGTCGAACATGCTCTCGACGACGCTGCGCTTGAACTCGTAGCCACCCTCATCACGCAAGATGCCGGACAGGAAAGCCAACATGCGCGCTTGCTTGGATGGGAATTTCAAGCACAATGTTCGGATAGCCTCGACGATCGTGACCTTGAACTCGTCTGTGATCTCGGCCATAAAGCCGCTGATCTGGGTCATGAGACGATCCACAGAAGCCTCGTTTCCAGTCTTGAGCAGGGTGGTAATGGCGAAAGTGGCGACGGATCGGTTCGAGTTGGAAATAAGAGATTCGATGTCGGGGTTGCATTGTCGTACAGCATCGGGCTTGAACGAGGCGAACTGGTGGAGTATGCGGATCGCAGCGAACTTGGTGACCGCTCGTGGGGAGGTAAGGAAGAGCTGCAAGACGTGGATCGCTTGACCAATCTCGGCGTCTGTAAGATCTGGCATCTCGCAGATGGCCTTGGCAGCCTCAAAGTTGACCATCTCGCTCTTGTCTCGCAGCCATTCGTCCAAGAGCTTCATCATTGGTTTCCTCAAGCTCGGGTCGTCCTCGGCCAGTTTGGCAGCCAGCCTGACGAGCATCACTCTGGCAGCTGGTGACTTGACGACACCAGCAGCGCTGTACTGTTGCACCATCTTCACCAGAGCCATGCGGTCATGCGAGCGCATCTGGTACAGCAATCCAATGGCATGGTATTGTGTCATGAAATTGGTGTTCGCTGCAGCCATCTGATGCGCTGATGAGCCTCCAAATCCCATGAAACCTCCCGAGGACTTGGCGGATGAAGCAGCTTCCTGCGTCTCGCTCTGCCATCTTCGCACAATATCCCTTGCGATTGGAAGGAGGTGGTATGAGGAGACTAGAGCCGCGGAAGACACAGATGGCGTCTTGTCCACGATCGCAGTCTTGATGTTGCGCTCAATGGCCTGTACAGTGGAGGCGTCTATTATCCGGCACAGCGCGCGAATGGCATTGGCTCTATAGACCACATCACTCCCCACCGCGGTATCCTTCATTATACTGCTCGTGACCATGATGACATCTTCGGCAGTCTGCGCGAGCTCTTTGATGACCAAATAGACCATCTGGCGGAGGGAGGCATCCTTGTTCTGGAACAGCTTGGAGATGCCAAAAAATAGGGAGGTGGCCTCGTTGGTGGGGAACTTCTCGCCGGTGAACAGGAGGAGCGAGATCTTGGTCAGGAGGATGCGGCATTTTCGCGGCGATATGGGCGACGTGTTGAAGACTCGGGCTGAAAGAGTAAGGTATCGTGGTCAGCGCAATGGTCAATAAGGGCGGAGGGGGGAGGTGGATGTACCTTCCTGGAAGACGGAAGTGCGATCGACCTTGACGATGCCGGCATCGTCCTCGTCCTTTTTGTACTGGGCCATGGCGGGGGTCAATTGCTCCTATCGGAGCGGCATAAGTCGGGGGTGGAGGTTTGGCGGTGGTGGTGTTGCAGTCTGGCCGTCGGCGGATGTGGTGGTGTTGGTGGATGTATCGTCTGCAAGGAGGAGTTCGTGTTGCCAGCTGTTCGTTAGCGCCGGGTATACCCGGATAGCGTCAAACCAGTTACCTAGCGTCGCCTACTTCATGCAATTATTGCATATGCTCTAGACGCTTAATTCGAGTAGTTTTTTTCCTAATATAACGAGTATACTTAAAGCTATAAATAGAAATTAAAATAAAGTTATAGTCTTAGCTTATAAGTTTATACTATATACGTTATTCCCTATAGATCCTATACCTACTACTATCTTTATATATAAAGATTAGGAATAACTAGGTAGATTATAGTCTTTAAAACTTAGTAATTATAAAGGTTAGGTACTTAGCTTAATATTACTTAATTACTAGCCTCTTAGAACCTTATATACTAGCCTTCTATATTAATAACTACTTAGTACCTATCTTCTATACTCTTAAGGTAGTATCTTATTATCTAAGAGGGTATTAATTACTATACTCTAGGTAATATAGTATAGACTAAATAGTAACTCTCTTATATATATATTATTATATATATCTATCTACTCTCTAAAGCTAGAAGCTATATAGGTAAGCCTACTACGTAATATAATACCTACTCTAGTACTTCTTTAATATCTTAGGTACTCTTAATATTATCTAAATAAGGGTATACCTTATATATAAGCCTCTTAAGATATAGCTATAAGGATTTAATAGAGTTAAGATCTAGGCTATAAGGTAGCTAGCCTATAAAGACTTCTACGCTATATATCTTAAACTACTCTCTAATTCTAATAGCTATATATATAAGGGTATTATCTTATATAACTACCTAGCTAGGTACGTAGAAAGGTACGAGTCTAGTATTAAGTATCTATTTATAGAAGGCTATAGAGTATCTATTCCTTCGTAACTTAGAGTCTCTTTCTATAACTACTAATTCTAACCTCTTCTTATACTTATAGATAGTAGCCTAAACTATAATAGATATGTCTTTACCCTTCTTATAAGGATTAATTATTTCCTTATACTACTTCTACTCTAGAGTATAAAAATACTATACTCTTTACTTACTACTTCCTTACTCTAAAGAGTACTTATCTAAGAAGATATATTATATCTATCTTTAAGGTATTAAATAGATATAATTCCTTATAAACTCTAGCCTTTTATAGGTATACTTCTTACTTAATAGTAAACGCTTTTTAGCTACTTAGATTATAATACCTACCTCTTTAAGTATCTATTTAAGAGTAGATATTAAGATCTTAAACTTATACGCTTCTTAGAGCTACTAGTACGTAAGAAGTAGCTATAACCTTACTTCTTAGATAACTTTATATTAAGATCTCTTATTAAATTTATATAGCCGTCTACTACGTAGCTACGTTTTAAAGGTATTATATTATTTAGCTTAAGAGTAGATAGTACGTATAGTAGATTTAGGGATTTTAAGAGCCTTTAAGATTTCTAACTAAGTTACGCTACTCTTATAGCTTATATATACTTATACGTATATTGTTAGAGGTAATTAGTATTTAGTAATATAATTAGGGTATATAGATATTAAGGGAAGACGTAGTTATAGTATTATATAGTATTAAAAGGAAAGGGTTAAAACGTAAAGGAAGCGTAGTACGCGTTACTACGTAAACTTTTAAGCTAGTACTATACTATAATATATTAGTATAAAATTATAGTAGATAGAAGTTTCGCCTAGTAGGTACTTAGATAGCTTATATATAGCTTAGTCTAGCTTTACTATTAAGTTAATATATAACTACTTTCTTCTACCTACTACTTACTAGCTACTACTATATATTTAATTATTACTATTATATTCTAATATACTAAGTAAATAGTATAGATAAAGCTTATAAAGTATATATATTAAAATATAATATATTAGTAGTACTATAATACTATAAAGCTAACTAAATCTAACCTTTAATATCTACTATCTATCTATACTCTAAGAACCTTAAATCTACTAAGAAACGTTATTTAGCACCCTTTCTAGTAGTAGCTAATTAGAGGCTAAGAAACTATATATAATTATTATATAATTCTTACGTTATAATACGTAAATAATACGTTTTAGGCTAGCTTATATCTACTATTATCTATAGTAGCTTCTTTAGCCTACGTTAATAAGCCTATATATTAATATAAGTCTAGTAAATTATATATCCTTAGCTAAAGGTTATAAGAAGAGTATAAAGATAACTATAGAAGTACTAGATCTACTTTAAATACCTTTATAGTACTATTAGACTTATACTTATTATCTACTTTAGTCTCTTCTTACTTAATTTACTCTAAGGTAATAATAGTAGTATTAAGGATAATTAGCTTAGCTTCTATAATATTATCTAGTTTATCTACTTCTTTCTTTAACTTAATTAATACTAATAACTTAAGGTTAGTAAGCTTCTTAAGGTTAATCTTTTACTTCTTATAAGGCTAGCTTTACTCTACTAAAGTTAGGCTAATAGGTACCTTAGGCGATAAGCCTATAGAGTACTAGTATAAGGTTCGTAGGTATAAGGTAGGTAAAGATAAGAATAACTCGTTTAGATAGATACTACTTAAATTAATAGAGAGAGAAAGGAAAGGGAAAGAGAGAGGCTTCCTCTAAGGAAGACTCTACTTACGCTAGGCTATTCTAGGCTAGTCTAGCTAGGAGTAGCCGAGGCTCTATTACGTACTAGGCCTAGCTAGTAGGTACTAGCCGTAATAACTAGCTTAGTACTTATAGTACTTTTTATACTATACTTTAAATACTCTTTCTTTTTTAGTTATTAGTCTAAGTTATTATAAAAACGAGCTAAGTACTCTACGTATAATAAAGCTAATAAGAAGAAGGCTATAATATAGGTATAACGTAATAGAGTAGCTATCTACTTAATAGGTATATTATAGTATATAGAACGCTCTTAACTAAACTAAGGGTTAGAAGATAAACTAATTTCTACCTTTTACTTAAGACGTATACGTCTTCTATTTAAATCTCTATTATACTAGATCTATAGGGATCTAATATACTAGGATCTATAGCTCTCTATTTCTATTCTCTAAGCTAAAATATACGTAACCTCTATATACTATAGGTATTATGCCTAACCTTTCCTCTTAGCTAGCTAGATCTACTAACCTAGCTACTAAGACTAGGCTTCTAACTTTACCTTCTAATCCTACTTTTATAATAGTAGAGGTAGAGGATATTATAGAAGAGCGTCTAGTATTATATAGTTAAATATACTATAATAGGACTATAATAATAGAGTTAGGTATAAATAATCTAATATTTAATAAGCTATCTAGAAGAAGGGTAAAAGAAGTAGAGTAGTTATAAGCCTACTAAGCTAGGCATTAGTAGGCTAAGCTAGAGTTATATAAGTATATATAACTTAAGTATTAACCTTAGCTTATAATAATCCTTAAATTTATAATAGTTATATCTTTTCTATATCTATTATTTTACTTATCTATAGTAGAACTATAAATTTTTTAGGTATAGTCCTAACTTTATTTTATATCTTCTAGGGGTTTCCTAGGATTAATAGGAATACTAGGTCTAGTACTATATATATATATATATATATATATACTATCTATAAGTATTTATTAATTTCTATATAAAAGGTAACTATACTACCCTTTATAGTAGAGGACGCTCCTTTTACTTTATAGACTTTATAGCTAATATAGCTTTATCTAAAACCTTTTATAAGGCTAGTATTAATTATAGTATAATATTAATAACTTTTATTAATAAGAGTAGAGGTTCTAACGTTATTTTATAGGACTATGCTAGTATATATAAGGTTTCTATTTATGTCCTCCTTAACTCTATCCTATTTCTCTACTAATATCTAGGTAACTCCTAGCTCCTAACTCTAAGCGGGAGTTACTCTTTGCCCTATTCTTCGTTATCGTTCTCCGTAGGTTCTTTATTTAGGACTCTTATTAGGGACGATAGGTGAAATGAAGTAGAGTGCGCATGAAATATGTAAATGCTATGAACGCATAAGTGGAGAGTAGGTGGCAAGGTGGGTGGGCGAGTAAGTGTAGGGCAAAGACGGATTGAGGCTACAATACAGAGCTGAGCTCTTCAGAGAAACTCGCTGATCTCTTCGTTCCTCGCTCGGAGACGTTGAGCCGCACCCTCAAGACGATCGGCCTGCGAACGGAGAGCAGCAACCTGGGTCTCTAAGCATTCAATCTGGACCCGATTCTGCCCGCGCTCACGCTCCAAAGCCTCTCGCTTCCACTTCTCCTCCTCCTTCCTCCGCTCCTCGTGCGACTTTCGAGACTCTTCTTCTTGCTTCGCAGCAGCAGCGAGTAGTTGCTCCAGTCTGGCGATCTGCTGTGCGGCGTTGTTGTCCACGGTGGACTGGGGAGCTTTGTTGGTCGGAGGCTGCGTCTGCTGTGGATGTGCACTCTCCGTGTGGATGTCACGCTCCTGCGCGCTCGTGAAGGCCGTCTGGCAATGCAAACAATGGAACTCAGCCCGAATGGACCCATCATGCCCATCACCGCCAGTGACGGTCACAGGCGTCTCATGGGCATCCTTGACATGAGCGTCAAGCTCATCTCGAGAAGTGAAGGTGGTGTTGCAGGTTTCGCAGATGATCGACTGAGACTGGTGTCCTTTCTCCTCTCCTGAACTACCGTGAGAGGCATTGATGTGTGCCGCCAAGGCTTCAGCCGTCTCAAAGGAGTTCTCGCACTGAGTGCATATGACATGTTCGGCGTTAAGGTGAACCTGCAGCTGCTCCTCTGTGTGAAAGATGCCCACGCAGTATGCGCATGGTAGATTCGCTCTGAATGGGTTCTCGTCGATGCAGCTGGCGGAATGCTCAATTGCTTCATCTTCAGACTGAAAGCTCTTAGAGCAAGCGTTCGCGAGTGCGTGGGGGCAGCGATGGCGGGCGTGCCGCCTCCATTCAAAGTCTTGGAGCTTGGCATCGGGCATTTGGGTTGGCCGCTGGACGATTGTATAACCCGAAGTCCACTGGCCATTCTCATCTGTTGGAAGGACTTGTCGGCCTTTCTGCTGTTCGTAGATTGCGTAATACGGGATGCCACCCTGGCCCATTGCGACTTGAGGGTGCTGGCGTATAGCTCCGCGGCGGTGCACAGGGCTGTCGTCAAAGTACACCCAATGACCATCCATGACGACGTATGCGACATAATGGCTGGATTGTGGCAAGTATACGCAGACAGCCTTGAGTCGGTACACGCAGTCCGTCCGCAACTCTGCGAAGCTCTTCAAAGCGGTCTCGGAAGGCAAAGTGACCCCATCTGCGTAAGGGAACATGTCCACAAATTCTGGCAGGTCGACGTGATTCAGGAAATGTCGGTTTCCACGGCTGAAGTGCATGAACAGGTATTTTGGGCAGACCGTGAGTCGGCTCCAGTACAATCGGGATCCTGCGTGCTCCTCTGGCTTATGGGGGCAGTTGACCTTGCTTTTTCGATCGATACGCTCCTTCGACCAACGGTCCAACATCGCGGTCAGGGAGAAGACATCATTTGACGCTGTTCCCTCTGGAAAGTTCAGCAGGAGACGGTATTCATGCTCAAACATCCTCTTGATCCGTCCGCAAGACGGCTCATTGCATGAAAATTCTTTCGCAGTTTGCAGACAGAACAGAGTGAAGAGACTGGACTCTCTTCCTTCCAAAGTGTGAAGATGGAATCTCGAGACTGCGTCCATGTTGAGTGCATTGAGACCGTGGCCCTCGGGACGTTCGTCTCTATCCATCTCATCTTGCTCCGACTCTAGCAGTTTGAGGCGCTGTTGAAAGCTACCAGGAGTGGAAGTTTCGGTAGCGAGGACCATAGACTCGAATACCGTGAAGAAGAGATCGGCAGCATCGTTTTGTTCGCCAATCTTGAACTCTTTTAAGTGGAGCTTGCTGATACTGCTGAATAACCGGCTCATGTCCCAAAATGGAAGTTGTTCGTCACTGGCCGCCAACTTGAGAAAGACGCTCTGCAGATCCTTCATTGCTGTTGCGGAGCGTTCTAGATGAAGAGTTGACAGCTCATCAATCTTCTGTTCGTCTCCTGGATTGTAGCTGTAGGAGGATGTGAGCCAATAGGCTGGAGATCTTCCGGAAGCTCGATTTGATCTGGCCTGGATCGTGTTCGGGTTGACAACGAAGGTGTAAACGTCATCTAGTCCACGCATGATCTGCAATGATGCCGACGCGTAGCAGGTGTGGCCTAAATTAACCATGTTCATCAAGCCCTGCAGATGAGATCCTGGGGTGCCGCCCGGAATTCCAGCAGTAGGAGTGTACATCTCGTCCTCGGCCTGCTTGCATGTTGGGCACAACAGCATTTGAGGGTCGGCAGAGCTGGCTTCGGAGCATTCTTTGTGCATGGGGACTGAGTTGTTCTCATGTTGAGGACAGTGAATCATCTCGGAGAGACTGGCTGGTCTGCTGCAAACAGTGCAGGTCATGACACCACCAACGGATGGAGTAGATGGCGGTGCGTCTCTGTCTGGAGCATCTTCTGCCAGCAGTAAGTTCACTTCGGCGACAATGCCCTTGAAGAGTGTGGAATCGCCCGACTCGGCAGCCGCTTCAAGCCGGGACAGCATGTTCTTCACGTCTTCATGCGCGGATCTCGCCGGGTGAAGCTCCAACCACTGCTCGCTGAGTGTGTCGAAAGTTTCAAGAAGCTCTTCTTGGACAAGTCTCGCAAATTCTGCGTCAGTGATGCGGTCGTTGTCGTCCTCGTCCACCTCAGCCTCGTACATCTCATCCTCGTCCATCTCATCATATTCAGCCGTAGTCTCATCAGCCACGCCACCGACCTGCGTAGCACGTGGAAGCCGCTGAGGCCCAAATTTCTTGGGATAGAGGTGCTTCAAAGACGGCAGATCTTCGCTGGGACGATTGTAATAATCGGTATCGGCGTCGTGCGTGATCGATGACAACATTTCGATTGCCAGGTTGCGATTGGCAGGCGAGTGATCGCTCCAAATCAGATTCGAGATCCAGATCTGAGGACCGATCGTCCGAAGGGCATCATTGTAATCGGCCAATGACTCTGGGTCCTTGCTGGTCCAGCCAGTGCGCAAATGGGATCCTGGGGGCACGAAGGCTGCTCTTCCCAACGAAATGCGAGCTGCATGGCCCGAATAGATCGTCCATTGCACATGTAGCGTTTCATCTATGCCACCGCCAGTCTTGAAGAACATCACGATGATGCAAAGCACGATTGTGATCGGACTCTCGTCTGTAACGTTCTCCAGATCGCACAAGTCGTCGATTCGGTGGTAGTGCTCCAAGCCAAACCAGAACCACCATGTCCAAGGGTCCTTCTCATCGTCGAGCTTGTGGTCTTCTCGAAACGGCCATGGTGCGTTGTTAGCCAGCCGTGGAAGCTGAATCCCGTGAGGGTTGATCTCTCGGTCGGCTTCAATAAGATCGATAAGCCGCGAATATCTCTGAATCTGAGTGACGGTCCACGAAGGCCAAGGCTTGCGGAATTGCTTTTCTGGCTGGTCGGACAACATGGCGGCTAGCCTCTGTTCCGACAGTCTTATGGCTCGAAGTGATCGCCGCCCAACTTGCCTACCGCTCTGCTCAGCTCGCATAGATTGACGTCCGTCGGTCGCCGCAGATGCGAACGGGGACGGATTTCCAACTCGCGGGAGATTCAACTCAAATCGACCAGAACGCCAGGCCGTGAGCAGGCTCTGATAATCATGCGGAGGCATGTCTTTGATCTTGAGGCGAGTATCTCTCCTGCCGCTGACGCAAGTGGTGATCAAGTGGATATGATCTAGAGCTATGTTGATCCACCGAGCGAACTCGATATCTCTGATGTCTTGCAAAGGCTTGCCGGAGCTTGACATCAATGCTCGCTCTTTAGTCGCGTTGATGAAAGCTTTGGCGACCAGTGGGGTGATTGCCGGACACCATCTCCACTTCCATGCGTTAGTACTCCAAGGCGTGAGAACAATATTGTCGGGATGATGTATGTATGCCCTGCCTCTGTCAAGAACAAAGGGGTAGACAGCGTCCATTGATGCCCTCTTCGGATGTCTGTAGGTGTCTGAGTCCGCCGTGACTTCATCGATGTTGCGTACGCCATCATAGGCGTCTCTCCATGTGCCATCTGTGGAGCTGACTTGGAATTGACGCAACTTCTCCACCATTGCTGCGCCATCGAGATCAGGCTGCAAGCTGCACACGCGCTGTATCTCCCGTAGGATGTTGGAGGACGAGCTTCGCAAGAAAAATATGTCGTCTTTGTGCAGCTGGAGCTGATGTTCACGCGAGGTCCGACTGCGTGGAGCGGCAATGCGTGGAGCCTCAAGACTTGCAGCATCCTCACTGAGTTGGGTCTCGACGAAAGAATTTTCTCGATCACTGGTCGCCTCCCAATTCGGATCGACTGCCAACGGACACTTGGGCAGTCCTTCATGAATAGCGCTGCACATCAGGAATCCATCATCGCCTGCTGTAAGGTCTTCACAGCGTCTGATTGTGAAGCAGATTGCGCATGCATGGCAATAATATGACCTGTCCTGATCCGAGCGGCAGAGACATTGTTGGTCTATTACTTGTTGTGCCGTGATAAGATGCAAGTCGCATTTGGTCAGGGCGATCACGCCGGCCTGAAGACAATTCAGTACATCGCCACCATGAGCTTGCGTCCTCAAAATTGTGTTGATGGCATGGATCCCCCCTGACGGGTCTCTCGCATTGAATCCCCCCGACACGCGATCTTTTGGGATGACCGCGGAGAGGTTGATCTTGTTTCTGAGTTCAAAGCAGACTTTTCCGCGCTTCACGGACATGGTTGGAGACTGTATGAGCGGCTTGCCTCCGTATGTTCCTGTAGTCATCCTGGTCTCCTGACCCAGTCCGAGCGAGCCCGTCCCAGACGCCGATGTACGGAAGAGTGCCGCAACATACTTCTTGAGTTGCTGAAGAGGGCCGACATAGCCAACAGTGTGGTACTGTACGTGCCGAAGTATCTTTAGCAATTCAGGTGTAGGAAATTCAGTCACAGATCCGCTCCTTCGAATCTCTCTTGTCAAGTGCGGGAAAGTCCCTGGGTCATGAGCCTTTGCGCGGTCACTGCATACCATCTTTGAGAGCGTTTTGGGTCGCAGCTGAAGTGTCACCGGAGGTTCAGAGGTCTGTTGGCCAAAGCAGATGACAGAAAGTGGGCAGGTAAGGGATCCTGAGGATCCTAGGTCGAGGATGGGCGGAACAAGATGATATGGAGCAGCAGCGTGGGGTGGAGCACCCCTCAAGAGCCCATCATAAAGATCCGGGCGCCAGATGCCAAGAGCCAGGGCTTGAACGATGTTCCTAGATTTCGTTGTCAGTAGACGTAACAAATAGAAAGTCATCGCCATTCCTGGAACTCACCGGGGAAATCTGGGACGACCATCTACAAGAAAAACATTCCACAGATCAGGTCGAATTTCCGTCGGCAGCCGGTTCAGTAGATCGCAGGCCACGGTGCCCAGTCTACGTGCTTCCGCAAGAGAGACTAGATTGGCGGACAAAATGCTCTGCTTATGACCTGATGAATGATCGACGGGATAGGTGAAAAGCTCGAGAAACTCGGGCCCTGACCATCTCTTGTCCTTGATATGGATTGCCCGCCCGAAGGTAACTGCAACCAGTTGGAAATCCCTGTTGTCACGTACTGGCGCGTCTTGAAGGCGGAGTATTGGACCAACAGGTTCGAAATGCAAGGGATGAAGCTCAGGAGAGGCTACACTGCCAGGCGTATACGGTACCTCCGTGTTCAGGGAGAACTGCAAGCCGTCTGTTGCCTCCATCCAGCGCTTCACTCGATCGTGCTCTTTGATGATCGTGTCTTCGATAGCAGCCAAATTGATGGGTTTTGGGGCAGAGGCTTGATCGAGTCGAATCTGCTTTGAAGGGCGCTGAGGAGTCTGTGCAGTCGCCTGTCCAGCCGCCTGTCCAGCGCGCTTGCGTGAGGCTGGTCCGAGTGATTCGACCAGCTGCTCAGGAGAAAGTGCGCGCCTCTGCTGTATAGTGACTCCATTTCCTGTAGCCCATTGCCGCCACGTACGGCAGGAAGGATGTTGGCATAGGCCTTGGACACAATTCGGCCAGTTTTTCTGCAATGCCACTGGAAAGTAAGGTTGAGCACTCCAGTCTACGCCAGCCTCGGGTTGTTGAGTTATTGCTCCTCCATCAGGATCTGACCACGAGGCTCTGATTGACTCTACTCGAGTATGCAGATAGGCCTTGGACTCTGTAGAAGCTGATCCCGAAGCTTCATGATCAAGCGCTAGGGCTAGATGTGGATCTGATTTTGCGTGTACAAAAAGTTGCTCCGCGAGATATTGAGCCCAAGGCGTCGACATGACGTGCTCACGCCGACATCAGGATGGCGATGAGTCGGGGATGGGGCGAGTGGTGCAAGGAGCGAGGCCGAGTGAGGCAGATGTTGGTAGGTGAGCGTGCGGAGCAGTGACCGAAGGCGGGTTGACGAGTGAGTCGAGCAGTAGGCCGTTGGCTTGAGGCCACAAGTTGGCGAGTGAAGCAAGCAGTGATTGGATGCTGCAGAAGTGATGTCGCGGTGGGTGGTGATGTCGCGGTGAGTGGTGATGGGACTCTTGACTCTGCGCTGGTGATTGCGAAGCGAGGCGAGGCGTCCGAACGGTTGCGAGGCTTCTGTTCAAGGCGTGTGGCGGAATGAAGAAGGCACTTGCATCTGTCTGGAGGCGCGGTGTCGGCAAGTCGTGCTGGTCGGTCGGTCGGTCGTGTCGGGTGTGTCCAAGTGTCCAAAGGAGGTCCTTTGAAAAAAGTGACGCGCTTGTTCACATGCAAACGCTGCAGCCCCGCGAGCTTGGTCGCTTGGTCGCACCTTCCCCGTTCAATCTCAGCCAAGCCGCCTCTTGATTCCAACAAACCACCACTCCGCCCATCATCGTCGACAACACCACGCCGCTCCTGCCAACATTGCACATCATGTCGGCGGACAACAACTATAACATGACCGGCAAATATGCCCAAGACTTCCAGGAGGCCAAGCAGCTTTTCGACAGCTCCAAGTTCCGCGAAGCCATCGACATGGCAAAATACAATCTGACCGATCCAACGCTGTCACGCTTTTGGCAGATCAAGAACTGCATTTTGATCGTGTGCGCCGAGGACGACTGGCTAGATGCGGAGGTAAGTTCTTCCATGTATCGACTCTCGTTGCCTTTCTAAGAGGCGTGCAGCTTTTTCGCAGCGCGGCAGAACACACATGGCAAAAGGCCAAAGCGGGAACCAAAGAAGACGAGGTCTTCGCCCACCAATGCTTGGAGGAGTTGCGCATAATGCTCGATGACCTGCGCAGATCGCAGATGGAGGATGCCCCGGCTGATGTCCAGGAGGAAATGCTCCTCCTTAATCCGGATCCGGGCGCAACTCTTGCATCGGACTTGTCCAGATGGCACGACGAGGAGATCATCCTTGAAGATACCGCGGCAGTCCACGCGGCAGAGAGAGAAATTTACAAGGCTGAGGATGATGCAGCCCTGCCAGAGGCTATCCAGAACGCCGTCGACATGATGAGGCGATCTAAAGGCGCGACTTCTGGGATCGACGACAAGGCAGCCAAAGGCAGTGCAAATGTCACGGCCAGCGCCAGTGCCGACGGCAGTCGCTCAGCCGAACAGAAGGCCAGCGACGCTCTCAAGGTATCCAAATCTGCCCCATTCCCGAGTCTCTTGTCGGCGCCTCGCGCGACCGTCGAATCCAGCGAGGCCACTGCCATGTCAGGTCCGCTCGCACACAGGCCAAAGGTAGGTCGTAAGGAGGCATGCTGTATCTGACAATCCGCGCTGACTCTTATACCAGGCACCTGCTCCTCCCACTTCGCCAGCTCACGTCTCCGCGGGTCCAGGAGATGTAGGTGTGGTAGGCAAGCCCAAGTCTGATGACGAACACGCCAAGACTTTCTCGCATCCGCCCATGGTGGCCGATCCAAGATCCACCCGCAAGAAGAAGAATGCCAGTGTCTCATCAACGAGATCCACGCGTGGATCTAGCAACACTACGGCTTCGTCTTCGCGCGGCTCATTGTACAATCTGTTCCAGCAGGGCAATGAGACTGCAGAAGAGCGCCGCCCGCCAGCAGTGCCAGAGGACTTCGAGACCGAGAAGTTTGACGTTATCCCCCGGCGGACTCAATATAAGAAGCATGAGTGACAAAATCGAGGGCATCAACATGAGAAACGGTCCTGAATTACGTACGTGGCTTCACAGCATCCTGCGATGTGAATAACAAAGGTGGAGCAAGTGAGTTTGTCCTTCGACGACGACATGAAGGATTATTCTTGCCATTCCATTCCAGCCTACCTACCCACTGTTCTATCGACTTGATCCGATGCTTCAAAAATTCCGCGCTACTTTTCCCACTGCGAGTGCATAGTCATTCAAGACCGGCCACCGATGGTGCAAAGCACTAGACCATCGTCGCTCTATGGAAGATCAGCAGCTCCACGCAATAGACCGGGGCACAGGTAAGTTCTAGTATGCGTCGCTGTTTTGAGCTGGGTGGTTGTTGTCTTCACGTTGGGTGACAGTGTCCGTGGACTCCGAAGCAGCTGATGATGCCTTTATTAGCCGAAGAATCTTCATAAGTGGCACGCGATACGAGATACCCACATTTGCTCTCGATAGGCAAGTAAGTTGATCCTGTCTCCACACATTGACGACACATGGGGCATTGGTTGGAGCACTCCGATAGCCATAACTTCACACAGTCTTCGTGAAAGACGTGTCTACATGGCAGTATCGCCATCTGAGTGCACGGCACCGCCGCGGTATCCCCTTTTCCATTGCCATCTTCTCCCCAGTACTCCAAACAGATGCTGCACTCTTCGTCGACTCCGACAGCTTTGGTTGGCAACGAGTCAATGAGACTCTGCGGTGCAGGCTTTGGCGGTGCGGGCTCGGGCTCGGCGTCGGGATGCTCTGTCTGTGTAGAGTCGGGCCATCCACTCCGCATGCGTTCTGGTGCAGGCGATGGATGTGTGCTACCAGCTACAGACAGTCGGAGAGGGTGGGCGAGAAGGTTGTGCGGGACTGGAGAGTCACCTGTATTCAGTAAGCAAGTTTGCTTCGCAATGATGAGTCTCGGTCTTTCCCTTTGCGTACTGTAAGAGTCTTGAGTCAACATCGAAAAAAGCATTTCCAGTGCTCCAACTTCTTCTGTTTGTCCATCCTCTGTGACTAAAAGAAGCTTATTAGTAGTCTTACAAGTAGATGTCGACCTCGATGTTGACATACCATCCTCAGGGGTATGGTCCGACATGATTCTTACAAGTCTGTTCCCTTTGCAGGCTCGCAGATACTCGCTTAGTACTTAGTACGAACTGTTAACACTGCGAAGTGGATCCAAAAATTGCTGTTAAATTAGTACACGGCCGGCTTTTGTACAATTAGCTTTCGCGAAACTGCCTAGTCCCCCTTTGGGATGGCGCGAAGATCTCAGGCATCAGTTCTGCCTTTCAGCCTCCGAAACTCAAGGGAAGACTCGATATGTCACTGCCTGGAACAACAACTCTCCCTCATAATCTGCGCAGCTTTCACCTGTAACACACGTAGTCGCACTGATCTCCGCAAGTCGTCAAGATGGACATGCCCGTCAATGTGCCAGTTGATGACCCCAACGCGGACACGGAATGGTAGGCACGAGTCTCTTGTCTCCTTCACATGCAATCATTTCATTCCACTAGGAAGATCATACTGAGTACACACTCAGGAACGATATCCTCCGCAAACATGGAGTCATCCCCGAGAAGCCGCCCTCACCCACGCCCATGATCGAAGAGGCCCTCATCCAAGCAAGAGAATTGGCGCATGAAAACAGACTTGAAGGGAAAGACTTGGACGAGCTGGACGAGCTTGAGGATGATGAAGATGAGGACTTTCTGAATCAATACCGGTGCGTAGCGCAAGGTAGCACGATTCCATGGGCATCAAGACGCTGACGATGGGTCTTTGGACAGACGAAAGCGCATGAACGAGCTGTCTGAACTCCAACAAGCCAGCATCTACAACCAAGTCTACCCCGTGCAGAAGCCCGACTACTCGCGCGAAGTCACCGAAGCCTCCAACAAGTCCTTCGTCCTCGTCCTGCTCACCTCCTCCACCGGGACGAATCCAGAATCCCAACTGCTGATCGAACTCTGGCGCGAGCTGGCCAAAAAGTTCGGCGACATAAAGTTCTGCCAGATGCAGGCCAACCTGTGCATCGAAGGCTATCCCGACCGCAACACGCCCACGGTGCTGGTCTACAAAGACGGCGAGATCAAACGGCAGCTGGTGACGTTGAAGGAGCTGAATGGCGTTAAAACCAACATGGCAGGTGAGAATGCTTCGCACCTTCCTCTTTTGGCCGAATGAGCTGCTGACACGCAGGATGACTAGATATGGAGAAGGTGCTGCTGAGTCTTGGCGCCCTGCAGCACAACGACTCGAGGCTGAAGCGCAGAGACGAGGATCATGACGAAGAACAGCCGAAGCGCAGTATCTTCCAGAGTTCGAAGCCGCATCAGCAGGACGACGACGATAGCGACTGGGACTGAGGGCCTCATCCTTCAAGATGACGCTGGACGGTCATATCGACCTGCCTCATTCATCTTTCGTCTCGCCCTGCCTGCTGTCGGCGATGCCGTGTGATCTTCGAGAATGCAGTCGGAGGTCGTATTCGTCCTTCCACTCGGATCAGACGGCGTTTCGTGCTGTGCCTCACAACCACCATAGGCACAACTGGCATCTCCGGAGGGCGACGTATCCTCTGTACGGCAACAGTCGACATGATACCCAGCGGACTGCTGAAGATAACGAAGGCGAGGGACGAACCACCTTGACTCGAGAGAAGAGACGGTGTGATGGACTGCGTGAGCGAAAGGTCGTAGTCTCTTCGCAGCAGAGGCAGCGAGGGACTCTCCGTTACATTCCCAGACAAGCCAACCGTCACCAAGCACAACCATCACTCACATGAAATTACCCTCGACACTAATCCATGCACCAATGTCTCGCAGGCACCCATTTTAACCATACTTCACAACAGAAGAACCCACAACTCAATCTGCCGGCGTCACGGTTCCCACTTGAACACCCACGCAATATGCGATGACACAGCCCTTGATAATAGAGCCATCTCCCTTACGGTGCACTGTATCCGCAATCATAAGGCTAAAGCCGCAACAACCTCAAATCCAACAACCCGGCGACCGGGCACTTGGGACCGTTGTCTGGTAGACGTGAAACACATGAGACGGGGCAAGACAGCATCAACAGTCCCCGTCCTGCAAGGTGATAAGATCAAACGGTGTGTTGTCAGAAGGCAGACCGTTGGCCGAGACGTTCAGGGCTACAGAGCTGCAGTACAAGTTTACCTCCACTATCGGCAAGCAACGCGAGCTACATATCCCGGGTGTGGCGTTCTTCCAAGACAAGCGACGATGACGATGCATGTATTTGACAAGGCAGCTACCGCCATGCGTTGACGAGAGTGTTTCAAATGATAAAAGTGGCAGCACATCACAGCGCATGGTCACAAAGCCACATGGGCGTCTGGGCGTGTTGGTGGCTGATGGCTTGATGAGACAACAAGCTACTAAACCACCACAACCACCTGTTCCACAAGCCTCAATCTCGACAAACCAGCCTTTTGCAGTCGCTCTTGAACGAAACTGAGAACCCGAGGTGATTATCACGGGCTGCCGTCGGGTTTACCTGTGTGTGGCTTTCAATCAAAGTTCAGGATGCTTTCCAACATCCCTGAACCGCTGGTCACGAGCACGATAGCTTCTCTCTGCCTATCCTTGGCCACGTTGATAGAGAGGGGAGATGCAGTCGATCCAAGCAAGATTTCACAAGTCTTGGTGATCTTGAAATCTGCGGGTTGCTCCACAGAGCGTTTCTCGGCCGCGAGAGAAGGGGGGAGGTTGAGCGTGTGGTAAGGGTCTCCTGGCCGGGGCATGTTGCCGCATACCAGGAAGCGCTATAAGATAGTGGTGCTGGTGGTATACGCAGGGACTTAATTGTCTCCACAGACTGATGGAGCCGGCAATATTGTTGACTTCTGGAGGCATCTCGACCATGGTTTCCGTCGGCTATCTCGCAGTCGAGATTGATGAGGGGATGGCGCATTCGGCGCGATTGTCGCGGGTGTATTGGCCGCAGTCGAGATCCACTTCAGACTCGCCACCAACAGCCAACCTGCTCAAAGAACGAACGGCATGGCTTGCCTGCGGCTTCACACAGCCATGAAGATCGCTCGTATCAGACCTCGCCATCCATCGCAACATCTCACCGCGTTCAGTCGAGCAACCTCGGCCGGTCGGTGTGGCACTCGGTGCAATGCAATGTCTGTTGAGGAGAGGAGGTGGTCAGAAGCAAGCACGTCTCGGCGACCGATATGGCGAAGAAGTGGGCCTCTTGTTCGACAGGAGGTGATGTTGGTCTTTCTTACGCTGATCTCAGACCCTGTGTGGAGGGTAGTCCGGTCAGAAAGGAAAGAAGAGCACGCCGTCAGAGTGTGTTTCTTCGAATCCTGTGGTCGGCGGCCCGCCGGCTATCTTCCTCCAGCTAGGGATTTCCCCTCGTAGGAATGCCGCCTCACATACGCCTTCCGAGGGTGAGGATGCCAACTTTACGGTGGAGAAGGAGGTGCTTGCAGTCTTTCTAGGTCGCAAGATATAGGCCCCGGCGTGTTTAGTGACCGTAGACGAGCCTCGCAAGCGCGCAGTAGTGGGTTGTCAACAGCCGCAAAGTTCGAGGTCACAGCTACGCTTACTGGGAAGAGCTGCTGGCCTACGGCAAGAACAACTCGTACTTGCATTCGCCCTCGTCGAACTAACACTGCTATCTGCGCCATTTGTGAAGCTATAGGGCGGAAGGTTTTCGGTTGCCTGCAAGCCATGAGAGCTTCCAGTCGGTACATTCCAGGATGGCGTCTTTGGTTTGGAGAGTTTGGGAGCGGTTCAGGCCTACCAGCGGCAAGTTGTGATCACTTGCGTCAGGTGCCAGCTTGTGTTGATGGAGGTGGCTGGCGAGGCCCATAGTGGAGATAGGGCGTGAAGTTGGTGATGTTGTTGTTGGCGAGCTGGCGGAACAACGTTTCTCCTAGCCGGGGTAGATGCCTCAAGCTTTTGTGCTCCTCCACTTCACGTCGCTGCATCAACCTCGGGGAGAGCTGGAAGTTGCCGCATCTGCAATTCATCACACTCGTTTGCTCGGTTACAGCAGGCAGAAGTACATGTCTTGTGTGACTCTGCTCGAACATGCGAAGCCTCCTGACTCGAGCCGCAGTTTCATGCCGCTGAAACATGGCTGACTTTCGATATCGATATGCGGCTTGCACCGGGTACCGCGAAATACGGATATCCTGACCGACGTCATCCAGGTCCTTCTATTGACGGAACATTGCGCAAATGACGATGGTCTTCTTCCTGCTGCGAGCCATCACGGCGATCCATGCGCGTCTTTCTCACGGCCTACTGGGCCGTGAACGGCAACCCGCCGGAAAGCGGTCGTGAAGAAGGGGCTACGTCTTGATCACCGAAAAGTGGTCTGTTTCCTTGCAAACCGCTCAGAAGGAATCCGGGCTCTTGCCGCTCTAAGGACAAACAGACGACGGGATGAAGTCTTTCTGCTGGGATACTCAATTCGGATTTCCCTCATCAAAGCGGTGACGTTGGCATTGTGGTGTTTTCGTTATACTACCTCGACTATTGCTTTTGAGCCCCCATCATACTAACCAGGCTTTGCAGCTTCATCTAAAGCAAGGATCAGACCGTCTCGGCGGCTAGCACCAACGCAGCGATATTCGCCGAATCACTCCCCAAAGCAGCTCTCAATTGCGGCTTGAGCCGGCCGGTTAGTTGCTGGTGTAGCTACTGCACATGACTCCCGCCACACCATGCAATCTTCGGCAAAGCTGCCGGACGATTGGACTCCATCTTCAAGCTTATCTGCTAACAAGCAGTCTCAATGTATGATGCATCTTGTCCCGAGCATTGGCAATCCACAGCAATTCGGTCGGATGTCATGGGACCGGAAGCATGGCAGTATCGGGACAGTGCTTTCAACGATGGATTCCAATAAAGAGGATTCTGCAGATGCCAGCGGACGCTCTTCAACGACCAAACGCATCTACAGCCTTGTCAGGGCGAGAGACGAGATCGAAGATGGTGCGGCCTTCTAGAAGGATGCTGCCAGGTTTCATCGCAGGCGCCTATCGCACGTGGCCCAATCTGTATGGCGCTGGCGGCAGGATACGAGAAGCTTGACGAGTCGAGGAAAAAGTACTCCAATGTTTCCCCTGACACCGCCGTTGAACTGTGTCGGTTGGCAAAACTGACCACCGAGATGCCTGTCAATCTCGAGCCACGAGGCGGTGGGCGTGTCCTCGGTTCTTGCGATACAGATGAAATACATTCGGGAGGCAGCCGACGCTACACACCACTCGCGGGAACGAAGTGAGCAGCGAATCGGCTTTGTTCAAGCGCGTGTCGATCAAGATGCAGACGGTGTCCGTCGACGCAACCTCATCAAAGTCAGCACACCAAAACTTCGCAGAGAGCAGTTATTAAGCCGTTGATGCATCCACGTTGCATGTGAGCTAACTCCTTTCATCACGGCACCGCAAGCAAGCTCACCAGCCACGCCCGTTGATCAAAGATCCTGGTCAGGGCTGAATCCAACTCTAATTCGATGCCGCCCACCACCCTCCGGAGGTGACTCGACCAATCGTGTAAAGGCTTCATTCCTGCTATCCAAGCTCGACGATTGGTCCTACAGGAACAACTTGTTGGTTTATACCAGGCCCGCCAATCATGCCAGCATGGACAGGACTCGCAATCTCCTCTTCTGCAGCAATCCACCCATTCAATTCGGAGCCCGGCAAGCTGGAAGCTTCACTGCAATACTACCCTCATGCATTGTTTGTACTTCCTTCCGCTCGAGTAGCCCTACGTCCGTCTAGGCAAGTAGCGTGCGAAGATGTACAGAAGCAGACATTCGCCCTGGGAGCTGACTAACCAAACGACCTACTGAACGAGATACAGGAGTACTTTAAAAGTACTGATATGTTCACGGACCTCAAAGATCAACAACAGCCCTTATGTTGGTCTTCAGAAGGATGAGGATCAAAGCAGTTGCACCCACGTCATGCTACGATCCTGTTCCCTCAAGGCTCCAGCAAGTTTGGTACAATTCGGCTCCTCTGCCGACCATTGTCCACGCACGACCAATTGAAGACTGTCAATGCTCGTCAATTCGCCCATTGCAGTGCCATTGTATGGCGCAAGCAGTACTGCTCACGTCGAATATCGACATGTCCATGCATCGTGAAGCAAGAGGCGTTGACGATACAGATGCAATCTTACGATTTGAACTCAGAGCCAAAGTCAAGTACACCGACAAGTTCTGGACATGTCGTCGTCACTTGAGGCCATATTGCACGATTCCACCAGCATTCTGGAAGACCATATAAGCCGGCATTGAAAAGAACATGACCATTCACTGCCCTACCAGATAGAGTCTCTGTTGGCTTTAGCGCAGTTAGGGTCAACAAAACGTGCGATCGACTACCGAACACACTACGCACAAGCGCAGACCAAATAAAAACCAACAGAGATCCCCACTGTTGGTTCTCCAAGTGGCAGTGCGCCATTTACATCTCATTCGGCCACTCCAGTAGGAAGGATCGAACCTTCATCCCGGTGGAAGCGTCCGTCCTCATCCATCGTGCGAGCCACATGGTCGTGCTTCCAATAGCCATGCGTAGTCTCTCCAGCGCGAGCGAACACGACCAGCAAAAAACGTGCTCATCATTTCATGGGTCGCACGCTTGACGAAGACAAAATCTCGTTGGGGGCCGAATTGCTTTGCGCGCCCTCCTCCGCTATCCTGCTCCCTATCGCCAAAGGAACGAAACTTCGGACCTAACGTAGCGTGCTCGTCTCGTGCTGCCCACGCTTTCATTTTCGTGCCCTATCCCTCCCACTCCATTCACCTAACCTGTAAATCTGCATGATTCCATCGCACTTCAAACTGCCCCTGCAAGACACGCTGAAGGATCAACACTGTCGCTGTCTCTTTCTACAAAATCTCCACTTGACCTTGCCTGTTCTCCCCAAGGGGAAGTCGGGCGCACAGCCCTCGAAGTCTGTGAATCCTTTGTGGGATTCCGTCCAGGCGTTGATCTTATTTGTTCTGAGGCCGAGCCAATAACGGCGGCTGGGAGGGCTGGCTGGCGATTGAGGAACATGTGGTAGTCCTGCTCTCCTTGTTACTCCGGGAGGTCTGCGAACGCAAAGGAGGTGTGGGTGTCTGCTTTCCGGAATGTGTGAGTAGTTCTATCGAGGAGAAGTTGGATAGTTGTTTCGAAGTGATGAAGTTGATGTTGATGGTATATCGTATTGATGTTTCGTCTCCACTCTTCCCTCTCATATACATATTGTGTGTCTTCAACGACGTTGCCTCGTGATTCTTCCCCATCTAGCTGTAGATAAACACCCAGCAAAGTAATACTAGATTCCTCCCACGTTGAAGTCCAGTGATTTCCAATATCAAAAAGGGCGGATCAAGTCACGCCGGGTATAATAATTTCCATCGTCAGTCTGATAATCAATTTTGCCATCCCAATCGATCACAATTCCCACTCTCAGAACGCCCAAGACGGCAGATACTCAGACTGAGTATCACTTCCTTCCGTCTGATGCAAGGGGTTGATGGTTCGTGTTCATTAGCGTAAGTCAGAGTTCGTCAAGCAAGCGAAATGAATGGCAATGTCATATCAATTCGTCGCCACCACTCCTGCCGACTTCCTCGATCACCTTGCGGACTTCATCCTCCTCGAACATGGGTCCCATGCCGTCACATCGCGCCATTTTCTTCAATCGCTCGCAGACTTCCCCGATGTCGACGGCGCCGGAGAGGTAGAGCGGGTGCGATTGAAGGAGGTCCCAGGTGGCGCTGGCCGAGAGGAGGTGGCTGCTTTCGCTGCCGCCTGGTGAGCTGCGGAATGTGCCTGGAGAGGTGGAGGATTCTGTTGATAGGAGGCCGTTTGCTAGTCTGTTGGCATCCACATGGGTGTCGCGCGAGGGTGAGCTCTTGGATTGTCGAGATGGTGGGAGCAGACTTGGGTCGTCCACGAAGCCAGGTGGGTGGTGTGATGTCGGAGATGATGAAGCTGTGGCTCTGAGGATTTCGTTCTCGGTCTGCGCTCTTTGGAGCATAAGCTTGAGGCGCTCATTGTCTGATTGAAGTGATGAAGTCGTGGTTGTGAGGAGGTTGAGCTTGGCTTCGAGGTCTCGCACATGTCGCTCCTTTCGTTCTCGGAATGCTCGTTGTCTAGTTGAGATTAGTTACTGTTTGCGATTTCAAGCATGTGTTGAAGCTCACGCTGCTCGGTTTTGTGCTTTCCGCCTCGATTGTGCTGGAGTGAGGGAGTCTTTCTCCTCACTGCTTCCTCTTCTTCCCGAAGGCTCGCCCTCCATATCCATAGCAATCCCGCTGTCTACTGAGCCGTTGGGCAGCATCGAGATCTGTTGCGCTGGAGGGGAGGCCGAAGTCGTGGGCATGGGAGTGAGGCCGGTTCCTTGGCCCAGCGAGGCATCGAAGTTGTAGTCGAACGAGTTGAGGTTGAAAGCCGAGGAGTCGAGGTTCTCCATGCTCTGTAGTTGTGGTATTAGTGATATGAGCATGAAGGCCGAAGCTTCGAAGTACTGACTGGAGTAGCTCCCATGCCATCACCGCTAACTTGTGGGAAGTCGCCATATCCCATATACTGATAGGGCTGCGGTGCAGCCGCAAAGTAGTTGTAATCCATGGACTCCATGGCGGAGACAGTGAGGCTGAAATGTGACTGCGTGAGATGTAGGCAGTGAAGGAGTTGATATTGTGCGCGAAGCACGAGACTGGAAGTTGATAGAAGCCTACAGCTAGGCACGAGCTATAGAGAGAGGTATAGGGCGTGGATGGAGGTGGTCAACAGGAAAAGGGCAGAGCGCGGCGGGAAGGAGCCACGATATAGATGTAGTGGCTCAGCCCAGAGGCAGGCAGAGGAGGGTTTGGGTTGGGCCTGTGACACGCAACGTGCACCGACAGCACGACGCAAGAGATGAAAGGACCCGACCACGGCGATGGATCCAGCTAGGCTGTCGGGCCCGTTCGCTGCTGCACGCTCTCGCGTAGGTCGATAGCGCGCAGATCACGGGGCAGCGGTGGGCGATGGAGCAAGTGAGTGAGGACGGGGTCGGGCGGGCGTGACGGAGCAGCTGGCACTGCACAGCTCCCAGCACAGCGAAAGTGTTGGTGCATACGACATGCTGCAGGCCCTGAATCCTTCGGCCAGCAGCCCGCCAGAGACAATCAGACCAGCGTAGCGTGCGAGCCGGCAACAGGCGCAGCAGAGCAGCAGCACCGCGATGGCAGAGCAGCCACTCGCCGCCGACGCAGGGAGGGGTAGCGGTCGGGGCTGCAGACGCAGGATTTTAGCGCCGTGCACGAGGCGCGGCCTGTCGGCGACAGTCATCAACGCCGTCCGTGCATTGCCTTCGTGTCGCCAGAGGCACGGTGATGACTTCGCGAGCTCTGTGTGGCCTCCCGACGTGCGACTCACGAAACCTTGCCGTGGCTGCTGCTCTATCGACGCCCTACCGGTCCTGGAGCTCGTCGTTCGGACCGTCGCACATCACCGCCAGCCGCCCTATTCGGACGGGCGTGCGGACGGTGCGGAGGATTGCTCTGTCCATCACCACGCAGCATGACGAAACCCGCTGCTGGCTATCAAAGGGTTCCTGAACAACACGTCCAAAGCACGACGGGGTTCAGCGATGCTGATGGCGGCTTAAGCGACCAACCAACGCCGTCAGCAAGGCTTAGCCCGCTAGTCGACACGGCAGAGATGAAGCATACACTCGCAATAGCATCTGCAGCTCGATCCTAGCCTGACAGGTGGGCCGACGCTTGCATGTTTCTGTTTGGCAATCGAATGTGTGGCTTGCCGCATCGTGAAGTGGAGGAGGTGCCACCACGCGGTTCTCCTCGACCCAAGTAGGGATGTAGGCAGATGGGAATAAACGGATAGTGACGCACCGTCAGCAGTACACATCCCGATAGGTATGGTACAGGCCATTGAATCACTTCTTGCAACACGCCAGCGTGATGGGAAGAAGGCCGAGTAGGACGGCCACGAGCTCTTCCTGGTCGGCTTGCCCGGAACAGGATAGAGTACCACGCTTGCCGTCGCTCGGCCATCGTCCGTCTGGGTGGCAGCAGCGTCAGCAGCGAGCCGGTGCTGTCGTGGCCACTCATTGGTGACACGCCTCGTGGGAGAGATCTGGCATCTCGTAGGGCTGGTTATTCATCGCTGGCCTTGGATGACTGGCAACAGACAAGCCTGCGCCAAGGAGCACCAAGCAATCTGAGGCATCCGTGCGCCGCTACGGTCCGTCTTGCGCGTGGCCCTCGGCACGCGTTGGAGTTTGGCGGCTCCCAATTGGGCACGGTGCTTCAGCTGAGACGCAGTCATCTTGTTGCCAACACCCAGGATCACAGTCTCTCAGCTGTGTTGTAGCGTGGCAAGCTAGCAGAACAGCGGTATCTGGCCGTCCAATCTGGTGTCCATGAGAGCTTCATCTTGCTCTGAGCACGACAAACTTCCAGAGAGAGTTTCAGCTGCTTGCGGTCGCAGCATGGGTCGCCCGGCCGTGTCCGTCGCCTATCCCGAGCTCGCCGGAGCTGACGCGGTTTGGCGCATTATGACATGCTGTCTCAACGGTACCATTATTCCGACAAGCGAGTCCATTTTTGTCCACGGCGTCCGGCAGTACGGTTTCTGGTATCGATTTTCAAGGGTCCCAAGACGAGTGACCGGTGCCCTGATCAGCAGTCTGGGAGCTCACCAGCCGACTTCATTGCATCAAAGGGGTCCGGTTGCCGGTGGCAGTCCCACCGTGGCCGGCCAAGTCGAAGAAGCAATTCGCCTCGCTGCCAATGCTGCACGGTGCGAATTCGCCTGTGGAGTTGAAGTCGGATTGGACAACCGTGGACCGAACGCCTGGACTCCGCCATGCACGGCTGACTTGGTGGGTTTCATCTGGCCGGTGCAGCTCCAACTTAGGCGAATATGAGCGACCCCTAGCCGGACCTTCTAGCCTGCTAGGGCACACTCGTTCGAGAAGTAGGTACGGTATTGAAAGGTAGTCGGGGACAAGTCCAGGCTGTAGGCGGCATGAAGACCGTTTGTTTCACGACCTATAGAGAGACTCCGTGCCAGCGCCACCAACAACCGGGTGTCAAGGTCGCATGGTGGGTAGGACAGCGCATCGCACGCTGGCCGGATCAACGAGAGTTGACATTCTTTGGCACGTGGATTGCTGCAGGGAAAATTAGCCAGACGATACGACAAGTGGGGTTCAGCTACTTGTCAGCAGTGAGTAAGGAGATGTTGCATGCACCGCAGAGTCTAGCCAGATTGAAACGTGTACAACATACCTTTCATGCGCCCAGGTATATCAGTCACTATATCCGTGCTTTGTCGTCCGAAGAGCTCCACCGCGAAGGTGTGAAAAGCCATGGATCCTGCCTCAGGTTGAGCCAGCTGCATAACTGTCAGGGAGTCGCGGGTGTTGCATCCGAATTGCATGCACGCAAGCGATATTGTGCAGCCGCGGGCTTTTATCCAGCGAAATGAAGCTGACTCGTCGAGTTCGACCGCATTCGTACCGCGTGCTCAACGCTGACTCCTGTTCTCAACCAGCTTGTGAAGACCGGTCAGGCCAACCCATACAGCCTCTTCCGTTCTGATAGTGCGGCTCCCCTGTCCAGGCACGAGATTAATCCAGCAATCAAACACCTCTTCTGCCTTGGAGACCCCAGCAGCTTGCAATTCATCGTCGGCACGTAGTGCCGTCTCAATGCCTGTGACGCCCCCAAACACCACAATCAGATGTTTCCACGTCGGCTCCACGCATGTTGCACTAGCTGGGTCGATAATGGAAGACAGAGGCGAGCCTCTCTCGCTTGTACCAATGCTGACATCGTAGCCACCGTCGAAAGGACATTCGGTGAAGATGGATCCGAGTGATGCCGCTTGTCGTACACTGTATCCCCAATAATAACCAGCTTGCTCGCGTGGTGTTTCGGGTGTGACCGCTTCGCCAGAAATCAAGCCACCCGTATTCGACGCATTTCGTTCCGGCAGGTGGACTGTGACTCGGGTGTTGGCTTCGACTTCGTCTGGAATCGCAACCTTCTGTCCCAACCCACACTCGACCAAAGTGCCCTTTCCCTTGCCAGCAGCACCCAGCGTGATGCCTTCTCGAAATTCACACCACTCCTCGGATCGCAAATGATGCGGCATATCCAAGCTGGGCAACGCGCCGGCGGTGCGAAGATCGGGGTGCATCGGGAATAAGGCCTTCCTGAGATTCGGCGGAGTCTCGAGGTAAGTCAAGACGTGGTAGAGAAAGAAGTTGGGGTCTGCAAATGCGGTATAGCCGTCCCGCTCCGGATCTCGAGTCGCGGCCTGACCATCATCGAAAACCACGATCTCGTCGACGCAGAATACCGCGCAAGCTCGAGCAATCTGACCGGCCAAGCTCGTCTTCTGATCGTGGGTAAGAGCACTGTTGTTCGTGGGGCCAAGTCAGCGATGGATTCAACGCAGGTCTTGGCGTGTATTTGCAACCAGCTCATAAGCACAGCGAGTGCCTTGGATGATACCACACGTACTTGGCGATGATGCTGCCCGGCAGCGCGATGCTCAGGGTGTGGCTTCGTCCGCCAGTGGGTTTGAAGACCGCCGAAGGTTTCGAGGTATCGATGGCATTGTCGTCATTCTGGGTCTTTCTCTTCTATTTGCTTGCATTAGCGGATGATTTCGTGCAAGTATGTGATGGAAATTACCTTGTTTTTGTGGCCAGACATGGTGATTTAATGGTTTTGTCGGGAGGTTGACGAGATGAAGTCGCTCTTGCAAAGTTTGACTTTTGCCCATGTTCGCGGCAAGCCGTGCCGGAGGCCGCTGCCCGTCGACGGCTACACACAACTTCCATCATGTTTTTTTCGAAGACATAGAGCATCCTTGGCAGCGGAAGGCCTTTGTATATACCGCACTAAACTTCGCCGTGAGCGTAATAACCCTAAAGATTGAAAAGCAGAAGGAAGATGCGTCCGAGCAAGCACCGCTTTGTCAACTTCTCCAAGCACTCCTATGAACTGACTAAGAAACTGTGGCGGCGACGGCTAAAAGAGTCATTACGCCGCCGATCACCCCCAAAGGATTGAAAAGAGCGCGAGCCCGTTGGTCGGAATGAGAGGGAAAAAAGAAAGGAACCTCAGGATTTCTCCCTCCCTTATGAGAGACCGGACCCAAGACACAGGATCGAAGATACGAACTGCCTTATGTGGTGGTTTGGTCATGCCTTACGAACCCCGGCCAGCTATGTTCAGATCTCCAGATCGTCTGCAAAAACCCAGATTGTGCGACCATTCGCGCCTTGTTCGGCCCTCGCATCAGGACTCGTTGGGCCATAGGATCGCATCCAGCTGCTTGTGGCGCATGACTGCCGATTCTAACGTGCAGTGTGACTCCTGCTCCATCCTTCCTTCTGCAAAGGAGTCGTACAGCTTGGCGATGTTTCTCGAACGAGGAAGCAATGGTTTCTGCCAGTCCTCCCAATGCCAATCGACAGCCCTCACCTCACCCGTCGAGAAGTCTTCCACCTGAATGGGAATATCGAAGGCGCTGGCCTCGGACTGAAGGAATGGACCTCTCTCGCTCGAAATGCGAATCTCGCCCTTCTCGCAATTGATCGTCCAGACGAAAGGCAGAGCACCCGGAAAAGGTGGCCCAGTCCTGTAATTGACGATCTGTGCCACTCCTCGTCAGCATATGTATCAGTGATTGCATACATTCGCGGGCTCTCGGAGGGTGCTTCCAACGCGAGAAGGAATACGTTCCCAAGGCATTTCCTCTATGGGTTTTGACGAGCATCCGTACTCCGAGCAATCGACTGATGAGGGACAACTTACCATGCTGGCGCCACGCTCAACATACGACGAAGTCTCCAGTGTGCCGTGCACAGAGACCAGATCCGGCACATCAGACGTGAAGGGACGCTTTTCGCCTGTCTCCTTATTGACGATCGATTGATGTGGATGCTGGATCTGCGTATGCGCATGCGATGTCTCATATTCACCCAGCACAGAATGGACATAATCGATCACTAATCGCTGATTAGCAGCTGTCATGACAGCCGGAGGTAGCTTCGATTCATGGATTGGTGGACTTACTATGACCGAAAGTGATGATGACTGGATTGCCGCCGACCTTCTTGTCGAGGAAGTACCCAAGTCCCTCAGAGATCGAATCACGCCCGCTGTAGGGCGAGTGTGCTTGGACGGAACTGCTCAGGACCTTGCCGAGCTCGCCAGATTTGAGCATTTCTTTCACTTTGAGCACTGCCGGAGACACTCTCGCTTGCAAACCAACGATGTTGGGAATCTTCTTCCGCTTCGCAAGATCTGCGAGCTCGCCAGCCCGTCGTACGTTCTCCGCCACAGGATATTCGATGAAGACCGCCTTGCCGGCTTCGATGCTTGGCTTGATGGTGTCGTAGTGGACATCGACTCGGGTGGTGTTGACGACCAAATCGATCTCGGGATCTGCTGCGAGATCTTGAGGCGATGCATAGGCTTTGGTGTTGGGCCCGAGGTTGTACGACTCAATTGCTCGCCTTCCCGCCTCGACGCTTGAGTTCAGAAGAGCTTTGATTTGATACTTGGATCTGCCTCGCTCAGAAAGGAGGTATGGGAGATGCCCTTCACTGGTGGATGTCAGTCTCTATGAACACAGAGGTCTTGATTGTAAGGTACCCACCGCGCCCAAGATGTCTTCGCTGACTGCGAGAGCCCAATGAGAGCGATTCTGATCGGAGCCATGTTTTCGTGACTTGTCCCGTCGCTGTGTCCGATGTTCTGCTTTCTCACCGAGCGCCTCGATGCCTTTAATACTCTACACACCTGCCTTGAGTGTCCATCGATTTATCAGCAGCTTCCAACATTGGACCTCCTTCGATTTCCAAGCGAATCTCGCAAGTGCCAGGAACCATTCAGTGCGAGGCTCAAACCCGAGCTACCATGTTCTTGTGCGCCGTACCTACATATACGTGCCGAAATGGGCAGTTCTGACACTTTCGACGACGCTTGTTCATGTGCGGCCGCAGGCGGGAGGATCTGCGGCGGCCGCAATGCGTGCGCTTTGATGAAGTCATCCTTGAGAAGTTCTTATTTATTAGTGAGACTTCTCTGTCAAACGTGCTCGCTTGAGTCTCTGTCTGAACGTTTTGTATGTCGACTGTCTTTTGCTCGCTTCGAGATTGGTTCGTCCGATGCTCGTTGCAATCTCATGGTCGCCGTCCGATCAAAGCCGTTTGCTCCAGCACCGCCGAAACCAAATTTCTGAGCGAGCAAGATCCGTCTCAAATTGCCCGAACGAAGAACACCACCTGCGGTATCCTTTCCAGCATATAATCGTTTGCACGAAGGCTCCACTGACCATCTCCAGGACACCCGACGACCCGGAACCAGCGCAAATCTCAACCCCAGGTCGGCCCACATCTCCCCAGAATGGCGTGCTTTGAGCTGCCGATGGTTATAGCTTAAGGTTTCCCATCGTTCACCCCAAGTCTTCACGACAACGAGTAGTTTTCGGGCAATGCGAACTCTCGTGCCTGACGCCATTGACCTCGTCAAAGATGCACATTGCCGATGGCGGTGGATATAAGAGCCAAGCTGCCGGTGCAGGTAGGCATTGTCAAACTTTTCTCGCTCTCTCGGTTCTTTCGAAGAAAAGTGCTCTCTTGAAGTTGCGTTGCTTGCTGGTGAAGATGGGCCACGAGAATCGGATAGAGCAGCTTGAGGGGCTGCATAACATCGAGACGAATGGCGACTTTTATGAGAGGCTGGCTGCTGGAAAGATCGCAACGAGTCCATCTGCTGCATCTTCTCTCCAGAATGGGACCGTGACGACTCAGCCGTACTACATTCCAGTCCCGATCACCATCAAGGCGCAGCTGGGAAGTCCGGTGAGTGGAAGAGTCGTACTTGAGAGGTTCGGTCACTGAGATGTGTCGTAGACTGCCTTAGCCATTGGTGCCTTCTCAACGACTCTGACGACTCTGTCATTTGCTCTCATGGGATGGCGAGGCATTGGTGTGACCAATGCCTTCATTGGAGACTTCTTCGGTGTCGCTGGCATTGGCATGGTAAGATTCAGTGCCTTCGAGGCCTGGAATCGATGGCTGACTTGAAGCAGTTCGTCTCTGCCAACTGGGAGCTGGTCCTGGGCAATACCTACGCCTATACCGTCCTGGCCGCTTTCGGACTGTTCTACGCTGGCTTTGGCTTCATCGTGACACCCTCGTTCGGCGTTGCAGAGGCATATGGAGGTGTTGACAGCCCGGAGTACAACAACGCACTCGGGTTCTTTGTGCTCAGTAAGTTGACCCTCGATCTCGACTTCGAAGTCGTGCAGGGTGCTGACTCTTGACCCAGTGTGGGCCGTTTGGAACCTCTTCTTCTTGCTGGGCTCTCTGCCGTTGAACCTCGTCTATATCGGCATTTTCTTCACCGTGCAGATGGCCTTCACCCTTGTGGCAGCTGGGTACTTCCTAAAGGCCGACGGACTGATCGAGACGGCCACGGCTGTCAATAAAGCAGGAGGGGCATTTGCTTTTGCGTCCGGAATGCTCGGGTACGTAAACTCGAGGGCAGAAGCCATTCCATTGCATGTCTGAGACATATTCTGACCCTCTGCCCACCAGGTATTATACTGTCGCAAACTTGATGTGCCAGGAGGCCATGCACTTTAGTTTTCCCATGGGCGATACGAGCCGCTTCTTCAGGAAGAAGAAGAAGCAGGTATAAAGCGGAAGTTGGGATTGCGAGCAAGGGGCCAAGGTCCGAATCGATGATTAGACGGTAGATAATAGAGATTACTCGTCTTGCAGGCGGGACCGAAAAGCGTATGAAATGTAGCTGGCAATAAAAGCGGCGTGTCCACGTGTCTCGCAACATGTCGCGTGCCATCTCGAGGGCGGGAGTCGCCACCGCGTTGCTCGGACGGCCATGCTTTCGCCGAGATCGTGAACTCTCTATCGACAGTATTGCTCTTCAAACGTTTTTCTGGTCGCCGGTCTTCTTTGCAAGATCATGCTGGAGCGGAGGTTGGAGTCTTGAATCTTGGTTCACCCACAAACTTTCTCTGGCGTCGGCGTCTCCTCCGCTTCCAAAGCCCAGCCCTTTCGACAACGACAATCTTCTTGCCCGTGACATTGACAACGAGGCGGCATAGTCACCACATTTCGAGCCGTGGAGGAGTCCAGCACCAACGCAACTCTTCGACAAGAGCCACCGAGGGGCAGAACACCATCACCACCATGGCACCCGGCGAGGAGATCTCCGCCGGCTCCCGCAACCATGAGCAGTATTGAACTGCGCAAGAGAAGGGCAAAGAGGGCGCCAGTGGCGTGAAGCAATACAGCCGCTTGTATCGCTGCAGGTAGCCGATCGACCTGGCGGCATCATGCAGTGGTACGGGCTCGTTCCCCGTTGCAACGGCAGACACCAAATATTGCAGACCCACGCCTGGCAGCATGGCCACTGCTATCTCGCCGGGGATGCTAAGCAAGATGAGTGTGACAGACGACATACTTCGCGATCATTGCTGCGAGCTGGTCACTAGGGTTTATGCGTTGATGAGGACTGTTCGCGAGCTGAAATGGTAATCATTCGCTCTCAACCACATATCCGGCATGGCAGACGCCACAATCTGCCACCATTGCTCCTGGCCCATATCTGAGACGGCGTTCTTCATCCAACCACACGAGACGCCATGGTACGGTCTGCAGACGAAGCAATGATGTTTGAGTATTGGGTGTAGCAGACGCCAATATACTTGAATCTTGCTTCGAAGCCGTACTAGGGAAGCCGGCTGTCTTTGCTCCGGGAGACTCTATCTCAGTTCGCAAGCTGGACATTCATGTCTTGAGTCCTTGATATGGCGACGCCGACCGTCTCGACCATATATGTGGCCCCGTCCTCGAAAAGTGCCCTGCCTTTGCCCCGAGAGACAATATCTCAGTTCGCAAACTGGACATTCAGATTCCGGGTCGTCGACGTTCCACACGGCGACTTCTTCAAGCTTGCTGCTGCTGTACTTAGGTTTACGGGGATCGATCTCTTCTGCGAGTGGATAGTCGACTCCCTCCTTGGCGAACTTTGGATCATCGATTCTGGCATCGTCGCATGCTTGCTGCAGGGTTACGTAGTGGAACATTTGGCGTCTGCGTATGGGCCCAAAGGGGCTCATCACCGGCAAGTCGTATGTCTTCGCCCCGGCAACCACAATATCTCAGTTCGCAGACTGGACATTTATATCCTGGGTCGTTGATGTGGCAGGCGCCAACTTCTCGTCCATTGCTGCGGGCTCATTCTTGGAGACGGCTTTTCTTTGCTGCGCGAGACTCTATCTCAGTTCGCAAACTGGACATTTATATTTTGGGGGTTGGGCGTGGCAGACGCCACACTTCTCGTCCATTGCTGCGGGCTCATAGTTGGAGGGCTTCGGCGAGCCAAGCCCAGTGTCCTGGAAGGCCTGGATCACGCAGTCAGCAGCGTAAGGGCGCCAACGTCGGTGGAGACGAACCAGTTGTACCTGTCACCAGCTGCTGGATGCTCCTTGAAGTATTCCAGCTGGAACAACGGTGTCGTTACGCACGCCAGCAGCGCCTGGCGATGGCACCGCTCCCGCAGGGCCATGCCTTTGCGGTTGAAGATCTCCGATCTTCAGGCTGTCATGCTCTATTAGCCCCGCTGCTACTGCGCTTGGATGTGTGGGGATATCTACCTCTCAAGCCTCCTCCTCCTCTTTGATGCCCTCGAGGCTGGGCCGAAACTTCTGCAGGAGGTCTTTCATCCTGCGGCGGCGGGAGCGGCCTGGTGCCCTCACGGCTGGTTCTGGCGGCGGCGGAGGCGGCGGTGCTGGCTCACCATGGCGAATCCAGAAGACTTCTCTACGTTCATTGCGGTGGAAGTCGCCTCCTCTCGTGGTGTATCGAGTGAGCCTGCGGGCTCTGGCTGCCCGCGAGGCCTCCTCTTGCTGCTGCTGCTGCTGCTGCTGCTGCGGTTTCGGCCAAGGCAAACACATCTTGGCGGGTTGGAGGCTGGTTGGTTGGGTTGGTTGGTTGAGGCTTTGTGGGATGATGTTTGCTTTTGCTTTGAGCAGGTGCTGCGACTTCAGCGCCTGTGCGAGCGAAGCTGCCATCCACCAGGCCACGCCAGCGGAGTTGAAGCGGCGATGCGGGAGTTCCACACTCCTTCCAAGCGGCCATTACCAGGCCAGCAGCATGTCTATGCTTAGATCAAAGCTCTTTAGGAAGCGCAGAGATCTCATCGAGTGTAAAGAGTTGCCCCTGAAGATGTGCCTCTGCACCGGCCTGAAGCGCCCCCATCGTGCCCTGTGGAAGGCTACAGCATCGGCGCTCAAGCTGCACCTGCACTCGTTTTCTCTACGGACTCTCCTCTATCCGAGCTACTCAAGAGCGGCACCAGGTCATACTTCTCTGTCAATGCTCTGGGGAATGGATCAGGGGCAACAAGGCGTGCATTCGTTCTGAAAGGCTTCTGCATTGCCTTGTGATCGAGCAATTCCCGAGCCCTTCAGACATTCCATGGGCTAGAAAGGGCCTCGGAAATGCTTTCCTCATCGTAAGGGCGCTGGCGGATATCATGTCTTTTTGGACTCTTTACCGCGGGACTCGGAATCGTTGACAATGCCCTTGCTGGCCTCACATATGACGGTTGGTCCATTGCTCTATCGATCGATTTCTCCTTGATGTCCTTTCATTGAAAGATTAGGAAACTCTTTCTCTACCGGTTCTTGCTTCTTGGGCAAACAATTGGGCCCCGGCACGAAAGGAGAGCTCAATCTGGCACAGGTCTCCTTTCCATGATATCCATGCAAGATCTGCTCATTATTCCTATCTGCCTGTGGCTTCCAGAAGAGCAAGATTCTGGTTGTAGCTGTCTCTTAGAGCCAACATCGTCAGGCCACGAACGCTACTGGATCGAAAGATGGGAGATCGAACGAACGGGCCCTATTTTGCGTCACCACTGCTGCAACGTATCTACGGATGACAGGTCCAGTCGATCTTCAACACGCTTAGAGGATCGAACGCTCTGCTTCTCTATGCGAATCAAGAGAAGTCGAAGACGAGCTCAAGACCTGCCCCGATCCCTTGGCCAGTCGTTGTTGCACTTACACGGTCTCCCAACGATGCTTCTGCTATGACGATCCTACGAGGTCACAAGATATGCAGTAATTCCGCGCTCAGCAACAACTCGAATGCATTTGGATGTGGACGAAGTCCGAGGATATCTCACACGTCAACGGTGTTTCCGCTCTGACCATGGCCTTGGGAAGGCCTGCATCGAAGAACTCTCTCCAGCCTTTCGGGATGAGTCTCACTCAGGATCGCGACCTCGTCCAAGCTACTCATGCTCTGAATTGCGCGTCATGACCAAGTCGGCCGTTTCCTTCCTATTGCCAATCAATGCTGGCCGAATAATTGAGGCAGAGGTACTCTTGACGAGAGCCGGAACTCATCGTATCCTCTGGTTCATTCCCAAGCTGGCAACAAGCCTGTTCATCTTGTCCGCCTACTACACTCTCTCGTCAAAGAGTGAGCATGTGGCCATCTTATCAACTTGGATCTCCTCAACGTAACCGACATGCTCAATCATTGGGACATGACGCCTTCTCATCCAGCCTCCACCAAGTCACAAGTTTCACGGAGCTGGATCCGCTGCTCCTTCCCAACTCGGCAAAGACCTTGCTTCGATATCCATCCTTCTCTTGTCCACATGCCTCGCCGAGCTTCCTCATCCAAGGTCGTAAATCAACACGCGTTCCCAAAGATCGTGGTGCCCGACACAGCGCTGGACCGGTCTTGTTTGCTCCATGCTATGTGCTTTGTCGACAGAGACGCGTCTCAAGCAACTTCCGCATTCCGGAAAGCTCCAGGCAAATAAGCTTGTCAAACGATGAAAGGCCTTGGGCATAGGCTCGCTTCGTGCCCAACTCTCTGGGGCTGCCCTGGATCACGACAACGTTCTTGATACCGAACCTAAGGTTCACTGCCGTCCATGTCGGCCTCGCTTCTCGTTGATGGGCCTCCCACGCCGCCGAAGCCATGTGCACTCGATTCCAATGTATTGTCCCATGCATGCTCTTGCAGGTGATCAATCGTTGCGATCATCTGATTGCTCCTGTCGTTGCTTCCATCTCTTGCAGGCCTTCATGTGCAAGGCCACGTGCATGTGCAAGGATATCATCGTTCCTGCCGTGGGCCGTGGCTGGGTGGGTCGCTCTCGATTGGGGGTAGAAGACTCTCAGAGACTGAGACGAGTTCTGGTGCTGCTGAACGGTACACGGACGCCCTGGTATCGCTGTCACGCAGAGGAGACTACTGGAGGAACCTCAATGATCACGGAAATCAATCAATGCTGGATATATCACCGTCGAGTGGTTTGAGCTCGGTGTCCCTGCCCCAAGCACCTTCCTCACGAGCCTCACCGGCGTTTGCATCTGCCCCTCCGGCTCCGGCTCACTGACGCCAAACGACGCGTCCACGACTTGTTCCTTCCTCACTTGCTGCCGCGGTGGCCTTCGGCTGTTCCCTTCTTGCCGCCTCCCGCACGGTCGCTGAAAAACATAAAAGCCCGCTTCTCGAGCAGCCAGCTCCAACTTTCTTCCACTCCAAACACGACCACCACCTTCTTCCGTCGCACTTCTCTGCCCCCTCTCGTTGCCCTTCGAGACCAGCAGAGACCTCCGTCTGTCACCACATCCGACAGACACGCGACTCCCTCTCCATTGCACCTCACCGCCGCTCAGGTATGTCGCCCTTCGACCTCATCCGCCACGCTTGACTTGACTTGACACGTGCTTACCATCCATCCACCTCAGGTGCATCCAACCTTACACACCCACTTCGTCAAGCCTTCACGCCCTCGTCATCATGTCTGACGACTTCTCCGCCGCCGGTGCCTGGGGCTCCGCCAACGACAACGAGCAGCAGCCACCTGCTGACCAGCCATCCGCTGAGACTCCGGCTCCGGACACCAACGTCGAGGAGTTGATCAAGAAGGCCCGTGAGTTGGGCTGGACTGAGACGACCGCTTTTGACTACGAGGCCTTCCAGCGTCAGGGCGGCAATGACGGCAACTGGTACGCCTCTGCCGGCGTGTACGAGTGGCAAGACGAATACGGCGAGGTCGGTCCAGAGGTCCCAGAGCTCGAGCGCCTTCTTTTCGGCCGTGAGCTTCGTCAAGACGAGGGTCGCTACCGCGAAGCACTTCAGTCCCTCGAGGTCGCCCTTGAGGGCCCTGAGAAGATCGCCCCCATCGTCAAGGTTTGTCTCACTATCTCACACAAATCACGCTTCTTCAAGCCACTGACTCGCCTTCCAGTTCGATGATGCCGGCCTCCACCCCGTGATTCAGCGCAACATCGCCCTGTCTGGCTACGTCGTGCCGACTCCCATCCAGGCTTACACCATCCCGGCTGTCAACCTTGGCTACGACGTCGTCGGCATCGCTCAGACTGGTAAGCTTACTCCTTCGCTGCATCCTCCCTTCTCTTGCAATGACTGACATTCGCACAGGCTCCGGCAAGACCGCTGCCTACCTCGCTCCCGTGCTTTCCAAGCTTATGGGCAAGGCGAAGAAGCTCGCTGCACCTCGTCCAGATGTCACCAAGCCCGGCTTTGACGTCCGCTTGCACGGCGTGAAGGCTGAGCCACTTGTGGTCGTCGTCGTTCCCACTCGTGAGCTGGCCATCCAGATCTTCGACGACGCTCGCCGCTTTTGCTATCGATCCATGCTCCGCCCTTGCGTCGCATACGGCGGTCTCCCCATGGGTGTCTGCCGCGAGGAATTGGCGAAGGGCTGTGACATCCTCATTGCCACCCCTGGTCGTCTTTGCGACCTCATGGACAAGCCTGAGCTGCTTTCCATGAATCGAGTCAAATTTACCATCATTGATGAGGCAGACGAGATGCTTGATCAAGATTGGCAAGAGGAGATTGGCAAGATCATGGCTGGCGGTGGTACGTGCTCTGCTCTTCTCACCTCTTGACCCTCTCACTGACGCTTCTACAGACAGCAACGAGGACGCCGACCATCTGTACATGATGTTCTCGGCGACATTCCCCAAGGGAGCTCGCGAGTTGGCCCGCAAGTACATGGCTGCCGACTACTACCGCATCCGCGTTGGCCGCCCCGGTCAAGCCCACAAGAACATTCGGCAGAACATCGTCTGGGTCGAGCAGGATGCCAAGCGTGAGGCCATCTACAGCCTCATCATGGCCATGGAGAAGCCGGGCCGCACGCTCATCTTCTGCAACTCCAAGGCAGCCGTCGACCTCCTCGACGACTTCCTTTACAACCGCGGCCTTCCAACCACTTCCATTCACGCCGATCGCAACCAGCGCGAGCGCGAGGATGCCATGTAAGTTGCTCACCCTGCTCAAGTTCCTTTCACTTGCTGACCTATCTCCTCTAGTCGTGCCTTCCGAACTGGTCGCTGCCCAATCCTCGTTGCCACGGGTGTGTCTGCTCGTGGCTGGGATGTCAAGGATGTCATCCACGTCATCAACTACGACCTGCCGAGCGGAATGTACGGTGGCATCTCTGAGTACGTCCATCGCATCGGCCGTACTGCTCGCATTGGTCATCAAGGCCTCGCCACCTCCTTCTACAATGACCGCAACGAGGACATTGCGCAAGACTTGGTTTTTCCACCCCATCCCGCCTGTTTGAGACATCTACTGACCTTCTGCAGGTGAACATCTTGGTCGAGTGCGAGTGCGAGGTCCCAGAGTTCCTCTCCCATCTCGCTCCTGAGGACGGCAAGCTCGTCTTCGATGATGACACCGATGACGAGGCCGACGGCGAGGGCGGCGATGGTGGCGATGGCGGTGCCTGGGGTGGTGCTGCCGATGGTGGCGCTTGGGGCTCTGCGTCTGCTGAGCCAGCTGCTGACACCGGCTTCACCGCCGACACTGGCTTCACGGCCGCTCCTGGTGCCACCGAGGCCACCGACTCTTGGTAGAGGTCTTGCATCACATCGGGCCAGCACTGGCAGGCAGGTTGCTTGGTCTACATACAACCGTCTGAAATTGCGGCCAGTTTCTTTCTTATATTGAAGATACCCATGAGCGAGAAGGGGCAACGAGCGCGCATCCTTCCATAGACTCAATGATATTTGTTCAGTGCTCCATCATCTCCACTCTCTCTTCTATCTTTCGACCTCTCTGCCGCTTCTTCCGTACCACAACGACTCGATCAGAAGAGGAGAAAGCATCCCTCTCCAGACGTCATGACATTTGTGCAGCGCTCAATCACCATCTCCACACTCCTTTTTGTTTTCATGACCTCGCTGCCGCTGTCCGGATGGCACAGTGAGCTGATCAGAGTTGGAGATGGTCGACAATGCTAATCATGTATGGTTGACAACGAGGACGTATTGGTATCCCATCGGCGTTCGACAGCCATCTCGGCTCGTCTTCCACGTTTGCGACCTCGCTGCGGCTGTCTGGATACCATGAGGATTTGATCCATAGAGGAGAAGACTCATGCAGATACGGGCGGCATATTCTCCATGTTTGCACCGGGTTTATGACCTACCTGCGGCTGTACGGATGCCACAACGACTTGCTCAGGCGAGGAGAAGAGACTCATGAAAATGCTCATCATGCTCATCTTCCTCAGGACTCACTGGCATTCGTCCAGTGTCCAACACACATCTCACGTATCTCCTCAACTTCGACGGTCTCCCCGCCACTGGCCAACGCAATGACTTGCTGAGAAGGAGAAGAAATCCTTGAGAATGTTCATTCCATGTGATTGATTCGACATTAAGTACGTATTGGTATCATCTATCGTCTTCTCTGCGACTGCCGTGGGTCCTGTACTGTATCTACACGTCACTTTCATTCCATCCAGGCATGACAGTCATCGTTCCGTTGGTATCTTTCTCCTCTCTTTCGTGCGTCCAAGTCATCGCATATTTTCCCATCGTAATCGTCATGAAACTCCCAGAGCGCCGTCGCTGAAGTGCAGCAGTTAAAGATCAAAAGAAAAGTAAAAGAGAAGAAGAAGAAAAGTCCGGGTGACCTCTCTCCGTCGAAGCACTCAAGTCCAAGCTCTCGAAGAGCTTCTCAGGCTCTGATCATCCTGAGCCGAAATGTGGGGATCGCCTCATCAACTCCTCACTCGATCAATCCCCACAAACTCCCTCCCATCCCTGCCAGGAAATCTGCCGAGCGCATATTTGACCTCCGCTCCTTGGACATCCTTCTCCGCCATGTCGCCCTCGCCCGTGGCAGCAGCGCGGGCACGACCAAACCCACGGATACTATCCGCGAGGGAGATCTTGCTCGCGGCGGCCGCGGCGTTGGGGATGACAAGTCGGGAGCCGGGACGAGAGGACAAGAGGCGGGTGACGAGGTCGGTTTTGGAGACGGGGTTGCGGAAAGCCACGTCTGATAGGAGACGGGACTGGTGGACGAGGCTAATGATTCCTGTGAACGTGTCGAGTTCGCTGGAGCGTGGGAGGTCGGTCGTGTGTCGTAGAGTTGAGGGCGGGAAAATTGCCAGGTAGGAGAGGGCGTAGATCGTCACGAAGACGGTGAGGGCGTAGTAGCCAGGCATGTGGGCGGAGATGAGGACGCGTTGTTGCGGGATGTAGAATTGGGCCCAGAAAATGCCGCTCGCGAGGACGGGAAGGGTTGTTGAGAGGAGGGTTATGGCGGAGAGGAAGGCGAGACGATAGTCGGCGTTGAAGGTTGCGGAGAGGGTGGTGAGCATGGGTAGGTCGGCGGTGTAGCTGAGGAGGAGAGTGCGTTCGGGGATGTCGCCTGGTCGATCGTCGCCGCGGGTTGTGGAGGTGAGGGCTTCGAAGGGGGCGAGTTTGCGGTAGGCGTAGTCGATGTCCATCCAGAAGAGGAGGCAGAGCGTTGCCAGCAGGGTTGGTATGAAGCCGTAGAGGAAGTTGCCACTGCTAAAGCCCATTTCGTTGACCGCGCTGGGGAGCATTGGCTCGAAGCCTTTGGTGACGGTTGTCGAGGGGAGGTAGGAGACGATGAGGAAGGCGAGAAGGAGGACGATGGCGATGATCGGCCAGAGCAGGGCGAGTGAGGGCTTGAGAAACCATGGCAAAGCCGAGCGGTGGTGGTTCTCGAGCGCCTCTTCGTCCATGTCGTCTCGCGGAAGCATAGGCTCTTTGGACATGCGAGGTGGATTCCCGCCGTCTCCTTCCACGTCTGGGTTACTGTACCGCTTCTCACGAACGATACCGTCGGCACCCTGTTCATACGCGCGTGCAGGCTTGTCTGCGATGCCGTACGTGTGGAACACTTGGGTAGGCCTGTGGCTCGCGCGAAAGTATCCCAGCTGTGGAACGCTCTCTCCTTGGCCGTCGAGGGCGTTGCTGCTTTCCAGAAGCACCATCATGTCTGCCAGACTCCTCGGATCCCACTTCAGTCCGGTGGTCGTTCGCATGAGCCAAACAAGGAGGACCACGAGAGATGCGAGGAGCAGGATGTAGAGTGCGATGACCGTCCAGATAACTCCCTGAGTTGCGATCCAGTGCCAGATGCCGCTGTTGTTCTGGTAGACATTGAAGCTCGATCCTAGAAGCGGGATCGTGAAGAGCTGCAACCAAGCGATGAAGAGAAAGCTGCCAACGACTGGAAGTTTCGCGCCAAAGTGGCCAAAGTATGGAAGCACAAAGCCTCGTGGGTGTAAGGGCAGCTTTGCAGCCACAATCCTTGCAGACGGAACGTATGTTGAGCCCATGGCGATGAATGGAGCGATGCGGTAGACTGCCTTCTGGACCTCAAAGAGCCACATCAGAACAATCATTCCAAGCATCGTTGGAAGGTACTGGAAAACGAAGTACCGTCCGTCTCCAAACGATCCATAATTCGCCAGTCCAATGTTAGCTCTGCTCCAGGCTGCTGCAATGATGAGGCATATCAGATACGCCAGCACCACGAAGATGAAGATGCCGAGTTGGAGAGGTCGCAGGATGCCAGGCGCGAAGTTCAACGGAGGCTGTCTCGATTCTTCTTCAGGCACTGGAATGAAGACATTTGGTCCCTGTCGTTGTGTTTGTGGGCTTCCTTGACCGCTCAATCGGTTGGGATTTCGCGGAGGCGGCTCGTCCATGTATGGTGATTGTTCGGCGATATCCTTCTCCTCCTGTGGCAGCTGCTCGTAGCGGCCGCCTTGGGGTTGAGTCGGCCATTGAACATTGGCAGGTACTTGATACGGGTAGTTGCCGTCAAGACCAGGGGCAATGCCGGGATATCGTCTGCTTCCTCTGACCTCTTCGTCCCGTGTAAGCTGGTCGAGGGCGAAGTGAATGTATGGAGTGTCGTCAACGCCTGGAGTCGGAGCATCTTGTTCGCGGTTGATGTCTCGCGCAACCGAGCTTTGAGCAATGGTTGGAGATATACGACTGTCGCGTGTAGGCGAGCCATGCTCCATGACTGTGCTCGGAACAGGCTTCCGTCGAATGCCACCTTCCCTCAACTGGCTTGGAGGTACGTTCCCTGCCAGTAAAGGCTGCTCGACAGCTTGCTGACTCGACCCTTCTTCAACGCTCTGCCTTCTCTTGCCGTGGCCTCGCATGGGCGTTTGGCGAAACTGCTCTTCGCCCATCACCTCGTCGGTCTCATTCTGTTGCGGCAATGGCAGCACGTCCCTCGACTGCTGCGGCGTCCTGTATCGAGAAGGTGGTGTTTGGTATCGGGTGATGGTCTGTGTGGATTGAGCAGCACGATTGGCATTAGCGTTCGCTGAGTTGCCGCTGTGGGTGGATGAGTTCGATCCGGAGAGGGAGTAGTAGTCTTCTGAGGCAGTGATGGATTGTTGTGAGGGTCGACTGTGGACGATGCTGGGGTTGGAGACTGGAAGGCACTGTCAGTGAGGTGTCACGAGTATATATGCATTGAAGCAGCGGTGGAGGTTGAGGTGGAGTGCGGCTGCATGAGCTGTCGCAAGGGTATGCTGAGCAAGTGTCGGAAGATTGAAGCCACACTGCAGCACGCCGCACAAGCAAGATAATGTATTTGTACTCACCGTTGGTCTGTCGTAGAGCGAGGGTATCGTTGGGGTTCGCGGGCTGCAGCGAGTTCGACATTGGCGTGCGGGAACGAGAGCTCTACACGTTCAGTAAGGACCGTCGCTGCGGGTGTGCATTATTTCATTGATATGATTGTGTGCGCACGTGTGATAAGAAGAGACAGAACCATGGGTCGGAATGTTCGGATAAAGTGCAGTACGGTTCAAGAACGTTTCGTACAAGTACTGTACCTTGTGTTGGAAAATCGATGGCGGGAATGTCGCGAGGCTGGGCGGGCGTTGATGAGGCTGGGACCTACAATCGCCTTGTATGTTATTGGCGCCAGCGTGAGAAATAGGGGAAATGAGGTGGGTGGGAGGGCGATATTGTGCCACTCTGGTAGACCTGATTTCGCGGAGCTGTAGCAATGCAATGCGTCATGCAGTTGTTGGTGGTAAAGAAGTAAGTGAAAGCTCGGCGAATTGGAGTGGCAGGGAGAATCAGGCATCATTTTCTGCCTGGCGTCGGCTGCGCGCCAAGCTTCAGCTGGCGGGAGACTCTGGATGATGCTTTACGGCGACAACAGCTTCGCGATCCAGTCCTCAACCCCATCAAACCGCCCACAAATCAGCCAACATGTCGAACGGTGGCTCTCTGCTCGGAAAGAAGTTCCCTACGCCCGTCGGTGAGTCGCCAATGGCTGCGCGGAGAGGTGGAAGGGGAGAATACAGGAGACTGACATGACCTCCAGCACGGCCGATGTGGCCTTTCTACACCGCCGGTACGTCGAGACACAGCTTGGAGCGAAGGAAAGAGGCGGAAAGATGACACTGAGGGGCATGAGAAAAGGATTGAGAGCACATGATACTGATGTGGAGGCGCAGGCGTCATTATCGCGTACGGAATCAGCTCCTTTGCGAATGTTCTTGCCAACAGTACGTCTGCACCCTCAGAAGAAGAGATCTGAGATTTCCGGAACATATGGGAAGCTGCGAGCTGGATACTGATGGAGACTCTAGCCGATGAATACAAGAACGACCCCAGGAACCCCAACGCCAAGAAGCCGCAGGAGAAGCACTAGATGGGGCGACATTCGAGCGGAAGCGATTGAGATGGCAGTGCGATAGAGAGCTGGAATTGCTCACAGCATTGAGCACACGACGGCGATGGGATTGAGAGCATAGACTCGCGGACCGAGACCAAGCTGTACATATACCACACCACGTCACTACCTCGTCCGTCACAGCAATCGCATCCCTCCATCACTCAAGTCTCAATGACATGCTCACGTGCTCACACACTGATATCACAGACCTGCTGAGGAGCCCGGAGTCCGGTCCAGAAGGGCCACATGTCTCACATGGCGCCCAGCATCCTTCGCACGCAATCCTACATCTGCCAATCTGGACCCGACGAGAGGTATGACATGTCTCATCAAGCATTTCAAATGCATGCCAGCTGTCATGAGAGCACTTGTCAATGCATCACGCCTCTACTTGCCGGTAGTCGGGAAGGGCAGCCGAAAGCACAGCCAACGCATATACTGCAGGAGCTGCATGACCATGACACGGGCACGACATCATATAGAAACGAGAAACGTCGAGATAGATGATGATATAGGCGGTCTATACGTGTACATAGCTAGTAGCTTGTAGCGATGTATTTCTTCGGTTCCCGCGCTATTCGCAGGATCGAGCTATATGGGCCCGAGGGAGCGGTATCAATGCAATGCCTTCAGCAGGAGGCCGCACAAGCCGCGCAGGAAATTGATACGGGCCATTGGGCGGCAGCAAGTGTGATGAAGTCGTACATATGGTCGGCATGTTATTTTTGAAATGAGGAGCGAGGTGGTACAAGGAACAAGCTGGATGATTGCTCGCCTGCTGTTTCGGGCGTCAGAGCGAGACAATGCCTCAGCCGGCGGCGCGGATGCGGGCTGGAATCAATCGCTGCCCAACCGTGGCGGCGGCCTCTGATTGCCGGTGGCCGCATTACAGCATAGCAGGCATGATGGAATTGAGAAGTAGGAGAGCGAGGGGAATTGGGCGACTGAATCAGCGTGACGAGCGTGGCTTTGGGTGATGGACGTCGCGATTCGTGGTGCGGTTCTGTTGTGCGTGGGATCGTCGCATCCGGAGTCGCGCTGGCCGCCAAGAGGCTTTCAGCAAAGGGCCTGGCAAAGCAAAGCAAGCAAGCAGTGGAGAAGACTCTGGCCTGAATCTGAATCAGCCTTTCACGCAGGCGCCCATCAATTTGCCTTTGATCGCCTTCAAAGCCGCCGCGCCCGCCCGCACTGCCACTTCTCTGTCTCCCTCTCCACCTCACCAGCAGCACTTGCTGTTTGTTGCTTGTTTCTGCCTTTGTTCTGGTCTGCAAGGCAGCCGAAATCGATAGTCGCCCGCCCAACACCGCTGCACCCTCCCTCCGACACGCCCTTTACACATCCTCCTCTCTCGCCGTGAGCCGCCCGGAGCGCCGCCTTGATCAGCCGGTTCGCCTTTGCACCGTACAATAGCCAGCTGCTGCCCCTTCGGACTCTAGCCTGCCGCTCGTCCACAGAATCTGCACGGCAAGCAGGACAGGTACGTACGAGCCCTCTCGATCTCTCGCGCCTGATTTGCATATTCCCGGGGCAATCGCCGCTGCTCACTGCTGGCTGGCGGCTGCGTGGCACCAACAAGCAGCTCAGCGTGTCACGAGCTGCGCCCGTCGCTCGGCCCAATCCATCACCTGCTCTGTCTGCACCTCACCCCATTCACCACACAACACATCCTCCAAAAGGGTCGTGTTGCACGTCGGCGCTGCTCTTCAACTCTCCGCCCTCTGCTTCGCTTCCCGCCTTTCCCCGCCAGCAGCCCGGCTCGCGCGTCTCTCTGCCGCCGCCCACCTTGGCACACCGCCCTTGTTCGCTTCCCTCATCGTCACCCTACAAAGCCTGACACTGACCTTCGCCCTTCGCTTTGCAGACAGTACCGTCGACACCCACCAACCTTCGACCGCACCACGCTCGGTAGAAATACTGAGCGTCCACCCGATCACCACCTCGACCCCACACCGCAAATCCTCACCAGCTGAGGTCACCCGCCAACATGACGACCATGGTATGCCAGCCTCAAACACACACGATCACACACACACTGGGCAAGAGATATTGACATGGCGGCAGGACCTCCGCGTGGGGAACAAGTACCGCATCGGTCGCAAGATCGGAAGCGGCAGTTTCGGTGACATCTACCTTGGTATGCAGTCTCGAGATATGCCTCATACCGCCTGTACTGACCCTCCACAGGCACCAACATCATCTCTGGCGAGGAGATCGCCATCAAGCTTGAGTCTGTCAAGGCCAAGCATCCCCAGCTCGAGTACGAGGCCCGCGTCTACAAATCCCTCGCCGGCGGCGTCGGCATCCCTTTCGTGAGATGGTTCGGCACCGAGTGCGACTACAACGCCATGGTCCTTGACCTGCTCGGCCCCTCCCTCGAAGACCTCTTCAACTTCTGCAACCGGAAGTTCTCCCTCAAGACCGTCCTGCTCCTCGCCGATCAGCTCATCTCCCGCATCGAGTACATCCACGCCAAGTCCTTCATCCACCGCGATATCAAGCCCGACAACTTCCTCATGGGCATTGGCAAGCGTGGAAACCAGGTCAACGTTATCGACTTCGGTCTGGCCAAGAAGTACCGCGACCCCAAGACTCACTTCCACATCCCATACCGTGAGAACAAGAACTTGACTGGCACTGCCCGCTATGCCTCGATCAACACCCACTTGGGTGTCGGTACGTATATCCGGTCTTTGATCACTGGTCCGCTGCTAATTCTTATCCAGAGCAATCCCGCCGTGACGATATGGAGTCCCTCGGCTATGTCATGCTCTACTTCTGCCGTGGCTCCCTCCCATGGCAGGGCCTTAAGGCGGCCACGAAGAAGCAGAAGTACGACCGCATCATGGAGAAGAAGATGACCACCCCGACCGAGGTCCTCTGCCGTGGATTCCCCAACGAGTTCGCCATCTACCTCAACTACACCCGCTCGCTCCGCTTCGACGACAAGCCCGACTACTCCTACCTGCGCAAGATCTTCCGCGACCTGTTCGTCCGCGAGGGCTTCCAGTACGACTACGTCTTCGACTGGACTGTCTACAAGTACCAGAAGAACGCCCAGGCCATTGCCAACGCTCAGCAGCAGACCGGCGAGGACGCTGATGAGAAGTCTGGCGGCCGCAACCGCACTGGTGGGGCGACTGGCGGACAGACCGCGCAGCTCAGCAAGGACCGCCGTGGCCCCGTGCAGCCGAGAAACGAGAGCTCTGGAATGTGAGTGCGCACAAACACATGACCTGCTTTCGTGTCTCCGTCTTGTAAGGCGCCTTCTCCTCTGCGTTCGAACGTTGCTTTGGCGCGTGAGGGGTTAGAAAACTTTGACTAACGAGGTTCTTCAAAACACAGGCAACTTCGCTCAAGCAAGCGCGGCGCTGATCAGTCTGGACACAACTACTGAAAGGCCTGACACGATGGCAGGGTCGCCACTCACGGATGATCAATTCTCGGCTAAGCGGTGCATCTCGAATGTACACGCTTATTCGGTCTCTCAAAGGCCGGAAAACCTCTTTCATATCGGTATCGGTGCAACAGTACATGGCTGGCTCGTCGTTTCGCTTCTCGGTGTGGTTTCTCGACTTCAGACCGGCTCGACTTGAGAGCTCAGACTGAAGTTCTTCGGGATGTACATGCTGTTTGGAGAGAAGCGGACGGCAAGGATAAAACCAGCAAGTGCAGCATTCTGGCAGTGTCACTCGGCAGGGCTTTTGGTATCCGGATCTTCTTCAACATTGAAGGACAAGACTTTACGGATACTGGATTCATCTGCAGGCTTGCAACGGCCATATCGACTCTCCTTGTCTGCGTATCATCGGCTTTGCTCACGATCACCAACCCCCCAATACAGCACGACACGAAAAACGACAAAACGACAAAAACATGATTCTCGACTTTTCCTTGGCGCTGGACTTTGATTTTACCTGGGCAGCTTTCCTTTCGACTTCACTTCGGACGAGTTAATGGCTTCGGTATGGTTGACCGTTAGGGGAAGAAGCAGGCGTGGGGAGGTTTAATGGGAGGGCTGAGAGATGAGGAGACGCAGGCAGCAGACTTTTTGAACTTGATGGAGATCAGCAAACAGCACGCCGGGCACATGTTTTGGCATGTATGTTTGTGATGTTCTGTCAGGTCGAGGAAACGAGCACCTGTAAGCAGTGGATGATGAGGGGATGGGTCGATGTTTGTTATTTGACTTTTTGCTCTTCGGTAGCTTTCTGAATTCGTGCTCTGCCCCCAAATGAGTCTTCATTTTCATGTTTTTGTGTTGTGATGTTTCATGAACGTTTAGGCTGAGATTGAAGGCTGATGTCATTCGATCTGGGTGATATTGGCCGTTTGGTCTGGATCTCAAACCGTGAACCAGGTAATCGTCACAATCTGGAGTCAATTGAAAGGATGGACCATGGTACGGATGACACCAAAGAACTGGTCGAAGAGGAAACAGAGCACGCGAGGTCGTGAAGTCTATTCTCTGTGCCTGGCGAGATCTGATAAGCGATTAGATCTGGGGAAAGTTTGATTGGTTCGGGATGAAGGTCGTCTAGTTGAACTTCGAAGTTCGAACTTCTTGCCTCCTCGTTTCATCAACTTTACTTTTTGCCTTTCTTTCAATGCGGTATTGAGTGGAGGAGAAGGGCAGGAGGGAGATATGCTCACGACAATGCAATCCCTGATGGGCATACGATGCCAGACCTGTCGACTGAGGAGTTTGATTCGGATGCAACAGGTCGCGAGGAGTAAGAGGGGGTTTTCGAATACAACATTGAGAGCACTACCGAGGAGAAGGACTTCATCGACGCCGGCAAAGAGCTCGGGAAAAGAAAGAGCAAGCATTGGAGAAGTCTTCAGTCAAAGAGAACAAGTCCGCCTGATTGAGAGTCTATTTGCATCGGGACAAATCTCGCGCGAAGAATGGAGGGAGAGTGTCTGGATCCAAGCTGGGTTGAGGAAAGATGCTGAGGGTAAAGGGAGGAGTGTGGAAGGCGGCGTGGAGGATGAGATGAGACGGTTGAGAGAGTGGTATGCCGGGAAGGAAGTTCCTGGGGAGTTGCTTGAGGGGGAGGAGAGGGTGGTTTATGAGCGGTTGTTTGGGGGTGTGGGGATGGTTGAGGAGATTGATGTTGATGTTGGGGAAGAAGAAGGTGGGACGGGGACTGGGATAATGAGGGAGGGAGAGGGGGGTGTGCTTGAGGAGGTGGAGTTTGATACTGAGGAGGGATTGGAGAGGAAGAGGGGACGGAAGAGGAATAGGGGGGATGAGGTTTTGAGTGGGGATATTAGGGCTGCTATGGAAGGACAAGAGAGTGTGGATAAGGAAGTTGAGGAAGAGGATGGAGATGCTGCGTTTCAACGGACACATCCCCTTACACTTGCGAATCGCTTCGCGACGAACCCGTCTACCCTTCTCATGCCGAAGACTCAGCTCGTGGAGCCTATTGAGAGGATGTTGGTGAATATCTCGAACAAGCACATCTCGGAACACGCGCACCGAATCTTTGGAGGCCCGGGACTGCCCTACTCGACTTCGACTTCTGCGAGAGCGAAGGCCATGCCGCAGAAAGCTATTGCGTTGGATGCGTATCAGAGCCAGATGGCGGAGATTGAGGGGGATGTGTATATGGCTTCTTTGATTCCGGGGGTTTATGCGAGTGTTATGGCGGTTCTGGTGGAGACGAGGAAGAAGTTGGGGACGGAGTGGGCAAGGGAGATGGTGAAGAAGGCTGAGCGGGGCGAGCTCAAGATTCTGGATGCTGGCGGTGGTGGTGCAGGTGTTCTCGCTGTAAGGGAACTCATTCGGGCTGAGTGGGAGAGCATGCTTGAAGAAGACCAAGGTCTTGAAAGTCCCATGGCATTGGCAGAACTCGACGGCAAGGCCGGTGGCGAAGGAGCAAGACCACCTCTGGGACAGGCCACTGTCTTGACCGGATCCGACGTCCTTCGCAAACGTGCAGCAAAACTCCTCGAGAACACAACCTTCATCCCCCGACTGCCAGACTACAACCACACAGAAGAAGCCAAACTCAGAGGCAAATTCGACATCGTAATCGCACCACACACCCTCTGGCCGCTCCGAGAAGACTACATCCGCAAAACGCACGTCCAAAACCTCTGGAACCTCGCCAGCGCCGACGGCGGAATTCTCATCCTTCTCGAGAAAGGCGTTCCCCGTGGCTTCGAAATGATCGCCGGCGCGAGAGATATGCTGCTCGAAACCCGCATCGCCACACCAGCAGACTCCCAACCCCGCGAGCGAAAGATCAACGACAATAGTCCCCTGCCCGAGAAAGAATCCGCAATGATCATAGCCCCCTGCACGAACCACGCCTCCTGTCCGATGTACACCCAAAAAGGCCACATCAAAGGCCGACGAGACATTTGTGCGTTTTCGCAACGTTACCACCGCCCCTCGTTCCTGCAACACATCTTCTCGCCCTCGGGCGGAGGTAAAAATCACGAAGACGTCGACTTCAGCTATCTCTCCCTTCGACGCGGGCGCAGCCTCCCTGAGACCGTGCAACAAACCCCTGCGGCTACGGACGCCGCATTCGAAGGCTATCAAGAGGCTTCGCCGTCGAGTTTGAGTCTGCCGCGGATGGTCCTCCCACCCCTGAAACGCAAAGGCCACGTTATCCTCGACTTGTGCACTCCCTCCGGAACTCTCGAACGCTGGACCGTGCCAAGGTCATTCTCGAAACAAGCCTATCGCGATGCGCGAAAGGCTTCTTGGGGAGATTTGTGGGCTTTGGGAGCAAAGACGCGGATTGCCAGACGGGTGATTGTGCGGGATAAGAATGCTAAGAAGAAGGAGAAGGAGGAAAGAGATTTGGAGATTGCGAGGGAGAGAGATGGCGGCGAGGGTAGTGATGAGTATGGACGGATTGTGCTGGATGATATTGAGGGGGAGTTGGAGGGGGGACGGGTTAGAGTTGGGAGGAAGGTTAAGGGGATAAGGGATAAGAGGGATAAGAAGGGGGATGGGAGGGGACGGAGGAAGAATCGGAATTGATGAGACTCTGCCCTGTACAGATAGACATGTAAAGGAATGCAAAGAAACGATGTAAGATACGATGATGGTAATGGCTTGTGAAAGCCTTGTATATTCTCTGCCTCTTCACACACACACACACTCCTATCAATGCAAAACTTTTTCCCCTTTCCAAGAGTTCGTACAAGCTGTACATGTAGACTGTACAGTGATGATGATATTTTGCTGAATACACGCGCTTTTCGCGGCCGTTGGGGGAATCATAAAACGTCCAAAAGACTGACCAAAAGTCCAAAAATGCCAACGTCCTCTCCGCAATTAGTTGGGCAAAGACACCTAAGCCTCGCTTCTTTCTCGTATGGGGAGGAAGTTGCCGACGATGAGTGAAGGACTGTAGATCTATCAGCACAGGAATTAATCAAAAAGGAGCTTGGAGTCGACTCACATGTTATGCGTATCCCTCCGAATCGTGAAACTGAAACAACACCGCACCGTCTCCATCGCCCGTCCGCCCCCACCGCCTCCTTTCGCAGGTGAAGAGTTCCCCACGAGCGGTCTCTTCAACGAGCAGCTCGTCAAGATGGCTTTCTGAGACTGGTCGAAAGCAATCGCGCCAAATTTTTCCCAGTAGCTAACCAGACTGTCCTCGGCGATGATCTCGTGGATGGCGAGCTTGCCATCACGAAGTTTCTCGAGAGGAACTCGAATGAGCTCGGCCATCTCGGTGTTGCCGCGGAAGATCTCGCCTGTACGGCGCCAGCAGCAGGCGGGAATGGCCATGGAGGCGAAGACACGGTCGTATTCCATCAGTGATCGTTCGAACCACATTTCGACAAGCACGAGCTGCATGTCGGTGAGACTTTGCATGGCTTCGCGGAATTTGGGCCGGAAACGGTCCAGTTGTTTCAGGATGCGAAGTTGGGATTCTCGGGAGAGGTGTTTTGACATGTACTGGTTAAGTCGAGCGTAGCCTTTGACGTAGTTGAAGGGTTTGAGCATGCCGGCGTCGTACTTCGCTCTCAAGAGCTTGTGTAGACGATTCTCGGCGCTTTCGAGACCGGCTGGGTCGGCTGCTGTCATGTAGAACTTATCTCGGGCGCGAGAATCGACAGGGAATGTTGATGAGGGCCGAGAGATCTCTTGACCGGCGGCATTTTGGGCGAGGGCGGCAGGATGGAGGGTGCTTTGTTGGTTGTTGGAGGTCGGAGGTTGCATGTTGTTGGCGGCGAGAGCGTTAAGTGAGGACGTGCTAAGTAGGGGATCGTTGAATAGCGCCTGTGCATCGTCGCTGTTATAGAGGCCGCCGTCGTCGATGAGTGAGGAGGAGAGGAAGTCGTTGAGTAGGTTGTACTCGTTGGTCACCTCGCTCGTGTTGAACATGTAATTGGGATGCAGATGGTGCATGTCCTGGAATTGGTTCTGCACGCCGCTGTTGTTCCAGTCTAGGTTCTGGATCAGGTTGTTGGAGTTGCTGGCGGTGGGTATAGGCTGCTTTAATCGTGCTGGCGACAAAGGTGTTGGCTGGACGAGGTGCGGGCCCACGTTGCCATTGATGGTCCCCATGGCCATATCACCATTCGCCGCGTACTGAATATCTCCATTTGTAGGCATCATATTCTTGCCGTCTGCTCCAACGACCTCGCCCGCAGCTGGCGCAATATCAGCCACGCCGGCCTCACTCTTGCTCCTCTTAGGCGGATCGCGTGGCTCGTCGTGACACAGGTGTCCAATGTCGCGCTTGATGCACCGCGCGCATGGCCTCTCCAGATCGCAGGTCATATGCGATCGTCGACAGTAGACGCAGGCATGGTTGACCTTTCTCCTCTTCTTCTTGCCCTCGCCATTCTCTTGGCCCGTTGCCTCGGAGCTCTTGCGCTTGGGCGACGCTCTCGACTCTTTCGTAGCTGGCGAATCGGTCTTGGACTTGGGATCTTCTGCGGTAGAGGCCTTGCGCTCCTTGTCGCCCGCCGAGGGAGTCATATCGAAGAGAACAGGTAAGCCAGCTCGACGAGTTCCGCTCGTGCGGCGCGGTGCCACGTAGGTGTTGATCAATGTGCGCCGTTCGGTCTCGTGTTCCAATGTTACTGCGAGTGATCGATGTCGGAGTGATCGGCGGGCCCCATGGAGTGTGTAACAGTCAAAGCGTGCCCACAAATGGTAGGGCTGGAGAGTCAGCAGTTGTACAGCTCCTCGTCCATGCGGGGTGGATCGGCAAGCCTTGCCGAGGCGCCGACGCCATGTGATTGGTCCACATGGACTTCAGGTCTTCCTGCTCCAGAGTTGCACAGCTCGAAAACCACATCCAACACCTCTACAGGTCGTCGACCATTGATTGCCATTCGATGTCAAAAATCTTTTGCATCACAGAAATGTCAACAAAGATATCCCAGAGATATCGCGGAGTGACTGCTGCCTCCCAGCGATGATAGACAGCCCTTGATTCGACAAAGGATGTTGCATGGCACGATCAAGAACGTATTGAGCCAAGCGGCGATGCGTTTGCTAAACTATTGTGACAAAGCTGTACAACTTGGGAAGATTGTATGATCGGAAGCCTCATGGATAGTTCTGCTGATGCGATGAGTAGTGATCAGAACGCACGCTTCGGACAAAATGTCGGCATCGAACTTCCCAATGGGAATTTGGGATATCCCACAGAACATGAAAGTCTACCAAGAGTCGCAACTCTTGGAGATATGTGGGCAGACTTATTTCAGACGCCTGGAAATATCGCTGACTACTTTGTTTTGCACCTAATATACCTTCGGAGGTGGATTGATCATAAAACACACAGGCCTCTGTTCAAAGCTGCGATGCACACATTGTGTTCCGGCTCGTAGATTGAATGGGATCCCCTCGGCATTCCCAGCGCTGAAATTACGAAGGCACCTCGATTCTCCTAGCATGGGCATGAACACTTTTCTGACGCTCTTGTGCGACGGAAGTTACAAGCTAGCAATGCCGGCGCTATGATGGTCTTGGAGATCTCACTACAGCCCAACACCTCTCCGCAAAGTGCCAATGGATAGAATCCTTCACGAAAAATCGTTCTTTGGCGATTTGATCTGCTCTGCGATGGTTCGCGAGATCATATCTATGGAGTTCTCTCTCATGTGTCCGGAAAGTCAAGGCGCAAAGCTTCGCAAATGCGAAGAGTGTCTGTGGGGTCAGTGCTGACCTTGTCAGACTTGCATTCGCCGCGCCCAGGGGAAAATCTCTTCCTTCCGAGCCGACATTCAGCAGCTTTTCCAGGAGCATTCACCGCAAGCGGCTGGAAAAGTTGCGCTGTTCCGGTCCTTCCTCTTCTCCTGCCACTGACACATCCACATTCTTTCCATCTCCCACAACACGACTCAACATGACCGCGAGCGATGGCTGGGAAGGTTACAAGTGGGTGGGAGGGAAGTGCACAAACTGTCAAGCTCTGCCTGGGCAACGAGTCAAGTGCTCCATGAACAAGTGCAGAAGCAAATGTCGCCGCTGTGCCTACCACCAATTGACTTGTTCCTTCGATCTTAGTCTTACACAGGAGCGCCCAGACACGACCTCCGCGTTACCCGACCCACCACCTACACCAGCCTCGCCAATCTGGATCAAGACGGTTCCGATCAAGAAAGAACGTCCCGACGTCGTCAAAGACGATCAGATGCTCATCACAGGAATTTGGGGAAACGAGCCTGACATCGCCGCATTCCGCACGGTCAGGGTCAAGATCACGTCGGAGATATCCAACACGATATCGTCGACGCAATTCTGGACGAGGCCGCAACAGACGATTCAAGACCTGAAAAAGCGCTGGTGCGACTCAAATCACATCAGCGCCCATGATCGCAGCCGGGTTACCTGGTTTTTCGAAGGCTCTCGCCTCGCAGACGACCAAACGTGCAAGTCATTGTTGACCAGTCTTGAAAAAGAGAATGCAGTGAAGGATGCAGGCGCCAAGGATGATCAAGATCCCTCGAACGGTCTTTGGCACGAGCTTCGAATTGTCGCTCAGATGGAAGACGTATCACTGGGAGAACAGGAGAATGAGCACCATGAGCAAGACAAGGAACTTGAGCTAGAGGTGGGAGATGAGCAACGCATGGAGAACGAAGAGTACCAAGAGGACAAGGAAGAGGTGGAAGACTTTAAGGACGAAGAGGAAGAGGAAGAAGGGGAGGAGGAGGAAGAGGAGGTAGAGGAAGAAAAGGAGGCAGAGGAAGAAGAGGAGGTAGAGGAAGAAGAGGAGGTAGAGAAAGAGGAGGAGGTAGAGAAAGAGGAGCTAGACGAGGAGGAGCAAAGCGAGAGTTCGGAATGCTCAGACAAGTTTATGTTACACTTCCGGGTCAAGTCTTGTCTGCCTGGTACTCACACATGCCTCATCGACTTGCGACACTATCAAACCGTCCACGACGTCCTTCATGAATGGTCCACGATGCAAGACCTGAGATACAAAGTCAACAAAGAAGATCTTTGGCTGGTCTACGACGATTACCCTCTGGAGAGGAATATCTTCTGCAAGGACATTCCGTACATGGCGACGAGGTATTCCCAGGAACGAAAGCTTCCGTGTTTCAGCGACGAGAAGATTGAAGCATGCGTCACGACCTACGCAGAGGTCAGAAAGACTTTGAAGCAACGCCAAACGAATCTTGAAGCGGAGAACCGGCGTATCGGCGAGGAGTATGAGAAGCAACAGCAAGATGCTGTTCGCAGAACGTTGACGGAATACGTCATCAACAATCGGCCCCTCAACAACTGCTATTTTCCGTCCATTGTGAAGGTCATCGCCAGCTCGCAGACTCCAAACTCTCGAACTCTGACTGTTTACCGCCGAGACGACCAGGAAGTCGGGGAACTGCTTACCGCCTGGTGCATGTCGCACGCGGAGCTCAGGCTTTCCGAGGACGACATTAGCCTCTTTCAAAACGGGGCAGTGCTCCAATCGTCCGTTAAATGGTCTCAGGTTCACAATTTCTCCAGAGAAGCAATGAGTGAAGGGGAGAGCCTCTCTGCGAAGGCGATCTACGTTCAAGTCATGACGTTGTACTCTTTCAATGCTGTAGCTGCGCAGGAGGACAATATCTTTAGACGACTTGCTTTCCGCGCTCATGCAGAGCCGTCCGATGCAGTGATTCAGTCGAAGAAACGACCTAGGACTGTGAGGGAAGAGTAGATGCGGGATCAGATTGCAGGATGGGCATGTGAATATTCGTGATCAAAATTGATCCGTTAGAAACTTCGGGGAGCAGTGTCGGGATTCCTTTGTCTTCGTGCGAACATTGCTGGATTGCTCAATAGGTCTAGTGCAAGCCCAAAGCATGGCACCTGAAGTGAATGTTTAGGCCTGGCATCAATACGACCTTTCCCATGAGCATCACCACGGAATGCATCTCTATGAGTCCAAGGCATTTCAAGTGGCATGTACATCGATATGGAAATGCAATAAAAGGCCTCTTTCCTCTTCAACAATCCGCACGATGGCTGGCAGATAAGGGGCATCTTCTGCCACAGCGTGAGAATTATCACCTTACTAGTAATTCTACTAGTAATTTTACTAGTAATAGCACTCATATAACTGTTTGCATGTGCAGCTCACAAGTTGAAGGCCGGAGATAGTCTCAGATTCCATGCCACTTCCGCGACAAGCTATCCAGATTAGTAGACCTCCGTAGCTTCCTCGTTTCTATTGGTTACAGTCGCGTTGGCCTGCTCACTGAGACTACGCGGCCGACTTCACTCCACTACCGGTAGCCCTACCGGTAGCCCTACCGGTAGCCAACCTCTTGTCAGGTTCACATCACAACTAGTATTCATAACAGTATTTCAATAAAGCCCCATGGCAGTATCACACAGCTGTACTTTGACTGTAATATGGTCATATGGCGCTCAACCCGGCCGCTTGAGAAGACAGCACAGACACCCATTGGTTTGCCCAAAGCTATGTGCATACTCTTGCCAATCGTTTGGTAACTGATTGAGAAACTAGTTATGTAACTGCTTAGATATCTGAATATTCGCCGCAATCGCCTAGACTTGTAGGCGAGGACAGGATCACACACGTCACGTCTTCCTGAGTGACACTTCGATTATTGAACCAAACGAAGACCGAAAAGAGGAAGCGACAGCGCAGATATCTCGAATCGACTTTACATTTGGTGACGACCACTCGGCCTTTGCGTCTATTCGAAGTGTCCGACCCGCTCTTCCAGCTGTGCGACTGGCGCCGGCTTGCCTCTGTGGCTACAATTCCCATCGCCCAACGAGACACATTCTGTCGATGATCGCCGACGGATTCTACGCCATCGTAAGCTTACAATCCCGTCGACGTGATGCGCAGGAACCAGCATTGAAAGAATCTCGAGGCTCCTTGGGTCAGATGAGCGCTCAGCGGGAAGATGCACAGCCCGCACATCCTGCGCATGTACTTTCTGCGACCCATTCGACCTGTTTTCGCTCATTTCCCAGAAATTGTGTCGATGCAGTGCATGTGTGGAAGTTTTCAACAGTATGGACCTGGAAAAGACGATAATCAACGAGTGCCTGCAGTACCCATTCTTGGGTGGTCCCCGTGAAAAGAGGCGGGGGCAGAATGTGGAGATCTGGTACAGGGAGCTAGCGTGGAGTCTGCGGAAAGGATCTCACCGCCCGAGCTTGGGAAATGAAAAGGGTTTCGCCTTTCTCCTGAAGACCTTGTCTCTTCTTCACTCAGCACATATCTCTGCAGCTGAACTCTTCGGACTTTGACCACCTTTCGTCGAAGCCAGCATGGATCAACGGATCCTCGACTCTCATCTACAGACCGGGAGCAGTTTCGATGAGAGCGACTATCCTGATAGCGAAGACGCTTTCCCACGGCGGGAAGTAACAGAGGTGAGATTGGGTCTTCTGTCAAAGAGTCTTCCAGGGAACTGATCTGTCTCCGATATTGAATAGGCAGACGGCGGTCCACCTGTACTTCCACTCATCGGCTGTAGATGTAAGCGCGGCTGCAACACGACGCAGTGCATCTGCCGAAAGGCTGGCCGTGCCTGTGAGGGAGGCTGCGTATGCACTAATCTGCATGGGCCTCGAGGTGACCCATGCCAGAGTCCGCTGCGGCACCTAGCCATTTCATTCGGAAGCGAGCCCGTCGATGTGTGGACGGCTGTCATGTGCCGCCATTATCATGCCACAGCCTACAGCTCGAACGCATGCTTTACTCACCACGTCAACCACACAAATCTCCAATTCGGACTCCACGATCAATTGGCACTTATCGAAAAGTTCAAGGTTGATTGCGATGCTTGGACCAACGATCCCCAGCTAGCGAAATGGAAAGAGGAAGACGAAAAGCTGGACGAGAATACGAAGGAGTATGTGGAGCATGTGGACTGGCTATATCGTTACGCCGTTGGCGTGAATAGCATGACTTGGCTGAAACGGCCAGAAAACAGGGAAGCGGACCCGGATAACTCGTACGTATGGTCTTTCTGCCGTGACGGATGGGTCTTGCGACAACGAGTGAAGCACTGCTGGCACTGCAAGAAATGCTATGAAGACGCTTGGCATTGTGACAACTGTCGAAGGTGCAGGATCGGCAAGCAGTGGGCCTGTGAAGGTTGCGGAGGCTGGTCGAGGTTTGGGGCGAAGCATGGGAACGAAGAAGCAAAAGCTGTGGATGCCGAACATCGCGAGCAGCGCAAAGAAGAGACGGGCTCCCAAAAGCGCACACGCCGGCCCACTGGACCAAATGAAACGACAGAGACCTGGATCCATCCGCCAGAGGGCATCGAAAAGTGTGCTTGCAAGTGCACTGATTTCTGCACCACGAGAAGGTGTTCCTGTCGTAAATGGGGCGGACGCTGCAAAGATGACTGCAAATGTAAGAGTATGACGGCTCCAGCACGCCTCAATAAAAATACATTCGGCCTGACGGAGTGCGATAATCCCTTCAACGATCGCCTAACTCCATTCTTTGGCGAGGATTACCCTCAAGTCCGCGCTCATGTCTGCTTCACCAAATACCTGGACCAGAATGCAAAGAAGTCAAAGGACTGCACTCCAGAGACCATGGAGCAGGTTCTCCTCAGAGACAAATGGCCCTTCGACTCACCAGAGCTCATGCCCGAGCTCGCCGAATGGCGGCAGAAGCTGAATACGCTCGAGCCAGGCTCTGAAGAGCGAGAGAAACATATGCAAAAACTGTTCCGACATGCCCTGGGGGACCGTCACTCGGGGGAGGATGAAAACGAGGAGGAAAAGATGGATGTTCCTTTTCTGATGTGGTACTCCTTCTGTCAGAATGCGTGGGTGGAGGACAACGGTTACCACCACTGCGCTGTCTGTGGGGAATGCAACTATTTCAAGCATGTGTGGCATTGCAGTGTGTGTCGAAAGTGTCGGGATAATATCTTCATGCCGTGTGAGGGTTGTGGAGGCGTCTCAAGTTACTTGGGCGATAAGCGTGCAGGAAAATTTTGAAGACATCGTTTTCGGGTATGTTCAGTGTGTTGTTGGACCGGTGTATCAAACTAGGGTGCATTTAATGTGGCAATCGAGCAGTTATCCACAGCCTTCTAATCCTCGTTATGGCTCGCGAGGTCTCTTACCAAGGCTCGAGCTCGAAGCGGTTGCCATGACCCTCGTGCCAGAACAATCCATGTTCGCTCCAATGCGATCTCTATGCTCAGCGATCATAGCCCTGTACGAGTCCTCAGTCATCACTTGCACTCGTGAAGGAGTGACGGCCTCTTTGTTTCTCTCCTCCGAAAACGTCTCTCCATGTTGGCTCACCTCCGACCATTTCATATCCGGCAGAAGCTTCTGTCGACCCTTCACGTATAAGATGTTGGAACTCAAGAAGGGCTTTTGATTTCTTTTCCATGCCAACATTACATCTGAGACCTTCTGTTGGTCGTCTCGATAGAAGTACATTGGTTTCGTCTCCGGGATCTGAGATGTGACGATGATCTTGACTCCATATTGTGATACTGACATTGTGTCGATGTAATAGTGAATGCCGTTGCACGGCTCGGGAGGTACATCTTCTTCAGTCTCGGGATCTGGTAGAGGTAGTCTGGGTCCGTGTTGATCCCGTTCGTACACACGCTGTTGAGCGGCCTCCTTCTCATCTTGTAAATGTGGGCCCCATGCATCGCGAAATGTTGTGATTTGTGCAAATGTGTAATGATCCTTGTATCTGTAAAGGTCCGGACTGGTGGTCCAACTGGGCCCGATGCCCAAGACTTCCCGGCACGATTTGTTGGCCATGAAGCACTCATTGCCGTGCTTGAGTACAAGCTGCCACTTATCATGCTGAAAAGCTGGCGGTTGTCTTTTGTACCATTCCCTGATGACATGCCAAACGGTCTGATGTTCTCCAATCTTCACCGTGCATCGAACTGTGTTGGGCAATAGAGAGGAAATGGTAAATGCGATCAATTGTTCTGGTGTTTGTGCGCGTCGATAAATCCGTTGGTATTCATCGTCCAGCTCATATTCCTCGTTAGCATCCTGCTGGGGTTCTTCGTCCCGATTGTTCGATCCGCCTGGATCATCGTCGTGAGCAAATCCGAACTTAGCAACGCTGTCGTCGCTTTCAATTGTTGGCGCAATCGACGGATTGAAGTCGCTGGTCTTGTCGGCGTAGAAATGGATCTTATGATATCGATTGTTCAGTGGCAACAGATCCTCGAACTCGACGTCTTGGTTAATGCCATTGTCCGCACGTATGGAACTGGTCCTTCTCATAGCAGTGTCCCATTCCACTACCGTCTCGCATCTTGTTGTATCGAGCACTTCAGAGCCGCTTTCGATGAAGAACTTGATATCCTCCCAGCTACTTTGTCCAATGCCATTATCTTTACACCACGCCAGTCGGACCTCGCCGACAAATGCCCTTGCCTTGACCCACATTGTGGTGAACATATTGTAACCAGATATCTGAGATTCGATCTTGACTTTGATCTTCGTTGTATATGGTTCGAAGGGTTCGTGGCGCTTTGTCTGTAGCACAGGTGGTAGGAGTGAAAATGATCTCGGCGGCGACTGTGGCGGTGACCTGGGAGGATTGCGAGCTGCTGCCGTCTCTTCGGCGGTGTCAAAGACACACTCCCATCCGTGAAAGTTGCATCTGCCGCATTTCTTGCGACCAGTAGACATCGAACAGTGTCCATTCGCGGGAGGGCTCTCCTGACATCTCTTGCACTTCCCGCCTCTCCACTGTTTATGACTCCAGAAAGAAGACATGGCGGCAGCATTCGGTATGAACGTTGTTCGTCTGCAAATCTAGTACTTGGTCGATGATATAGACTGTGTCGTGAGCCTTGATTGCGGTATAGATGAGAAGGCAAGAGAGTTGCGTCAATGTGAGAGAATGATGAGAAAGGGGGAACGGGAAAGAGGATCGGGCGACGTGGAACCGGAACCCTGGGCGCCAATTTGAGCCAGTCAGCTCCAAAATGTCATCAGCTCATTCTCGGAAGCGTTGATCGGCGTCCTCTTGTACAAATTGTCAGCTCTCTGCTTTTATCTTTGCACGATTTTGGATCTGGCAAAATCAAATTGCCCAAAGTCAAGCGCTTGCTGCGAAGAGGAGAAGGATCCTTTGCTATTTCAACGCAGCTCTTTGGAACCGTGGTGGCAAGAAAGAGATAGTCCAGGCATCCAGAATTCTAGTTCGCCTTTCCACCCCCGCAGAAAGGCGAAAGCTGTCGATCTTGTCTTTGGCTTCTCGTGCAGCCAGGTACACCAGTTCCGCTGCAAAGCATCAAGTATCTCTGGATCGCGCGGTGCTTGGTGTCGTTCTTGCTTTGCGATGGCGAAGACGAAGTTGCATGAAAAGACTGACTCTTTGATTGAGATGCGGGCACTGCGTTGAAGCAGTTCCAGGTATCCATGAATCCACTTGTCCGCCTAGAGCTCGGTGTTGCTAGCCTTCGGGTATTGCAATGAGATGCGAATCATGCCATCGGGGTCAATGCTGGAGAGCTCGTCTCGCCAGGTGCTCACGCATTTACATATGCCGCAAACTTGGAATGGCGACCTGAAGGCAAGAAGATGCGACTTGAAAGCTGTGAAAGGCCAAGCGAGAGCTTATGCGATACCTTGAAATTTAATGTCCCGGAACATGATGTGTCGAACATGTTGTCGAACATGTTTTCGAACATGTTATCGAAGAGGATGTCAATTGGTTGCCAATTGATTGAGAATCGATTGGGAGGTGACGTCGGAGAACGTCTCGGCTCCACCTTCCGTTGCGGCCCCAGCTGCGTCCCTTTGTGAAGGATGCTTCGAGAATACCACCTTTGGCCTTCTGCTCAGCTTTGTACACCAGTCAGCCGAGCAGCAATGGTAGTGCTCCAGTGTATTTTCTTCCTTTGGAGAAGCAGGCGAGTAGATACGATATGAGACCAGCGCATATTTGCTTACGTTCTGATTTAGCGCATGAACAGCCGTGGACTGAATGACGAACTTCCTCACTACAATCGATTTCTTTCGCCATGGTGATGCTGATTACTACGGCCAGTGCTCTAGTACTCGGGACGATGATTACGAGACAAATCGGCTGGTAACGATTTTGCCTCATCACTTGAGCAGGATGCTGGCCCGCTCAGCGCCTTGACTCTGAAGTATCGAATGCCGCCAGAAGGCGACTTGGATAATGCCATGAGCGTATCGAACGCAGATTGGATCTCATTAGACGGCGTATAGCTTCCAATTTACGACTGCTCTGGGCCGGCCTTTGTCCCTTTGTCTCACAGCCGACCGCTTTGTTTCATTCACTTGACCGGAATCCGGTCCGAGCCGCGCTTGCGCTAATTTTGCGCCTCTCCCTCTCCTTCCCATCAATCCTTCCTCAAGCCCTCCACCTAATTCTCTTCTAACTCAACTCATCATCCGCCCGGCCAACCGCCATGGCCACCTTGACAACGGTACACAACCGCCCCGACGAGGCCACCAAGCTGTGTCAGGAACTGCAGTACATTACGGGCGCCACCGACGTCCAACCCGTTTGCGACCATGACGACCACTCCGACGGGGATTGCCTTCTGAGAGCTACCATCATCCTGGCAAGAGTGTATTTGCATTACTACTGTGTGGCATTGCAAGAACCCGAAAAGGCGACAGAATGGTTCATATTCAACTTCGAGGGGAGACTCGAGGACTTGAAATTGAGATTCCTGATGGGTGACGGATCTGAAGAGTCGCATCCTCGTCTGAGGAAACTCCACAACACCCGTCGCGGTGGCGAGAATGGAAGAGAGACAGTCTTGACGCCAGACTCGGAGCAGGCTGTCGGCAGACCTCTCGACTCGAAGACAGCGTGCAACACAGAAGACGGAACAATCAGTACTTCAATAGTATCCGTCATGACTACTGAGGACGATGCGGCCGCTCAAGACTACTCGTGGCTGTTGGAGCTACCTCGAGAGATGCGAGACATGATCTATGAGCATGTTCGACCCGGCACTTTCGCACTCTTCCGCTTCGATATGGACGGGCAATGTGATCCAAAAGTCTGGATCACCTCTTCAGGTCTCGGAAACGCCAGCCAACAACTGCGATTAGAGTACGTGGACAGTCTTCGTGGCGCCAAGGACATTCCCCCTGCGATGGCGCTCCTGAGGCTTGAAGGATTACCCTCCAGGGGCATTCCACTGGCCGCTTGTCCCGAAAACTCTCATCTCTGCATTGAACCTCTTTTCGCGTCTGATATCGAGGGGCTGAGGTTGATCTTTGCATGTTTGCAAGTGGCCAACCCATCTCTCGACGATTGGATGATTACCATTGTGATCCCAGGCGAATCTCACGACGACTTCTCCAGGAGGTGCGAGCGCTCGATAGCATCTCAATTCCGACACCCTCGAGAACGCTTGCGAGTCATCAGAAAGCAATATCTGGTGGTAGAGGACGGCACTGTCTCAGACTTTGTACTCTACTCTCGCTCCAAGGATTGGCTATCGGAGTCTCCAGCCGGACATTGCCTTCGCTCTAATGACTTGCTGAGCTTTCTCAGCCTACTCGAGGATTTCGAGCGACCGACCTCTGGTGAGCATGCGCTCAGATCATTATGCTGGGACAGGATTGAAGTGAGCTCGATCTCTCGCTGGGAAGAAGAAGCCCTGGAGCTAGCCTTGCCGGCTTCAGGCTCAAACTCGTCGGGGATCTGGATAATGCCAGACGAGTAGCATGGCCACAATTGTGGTCTTGAAGGGAGTCGATTATCGGGAATGAACTTAAAAATGAGCACTGTAAAGGACCAAGAGGATGTGGAGAAGACGAGAATATGGAACATGCTTCTCCGAAGATCATCATTGAGAGAATTGTAGAAGAGCAGTCTTCAACGAAGACGCTGCAAACGCTTGTTCCGGAATAGAGATATCAATCTGAAAAGGAAGAGACTGTCGAGAACTAGCAAGATATGCACTTTGCTTCATTATACTCGTAGCGCTCCTTGAGCTCCATTGCCAATGGAATTGCTGATATCGACTCTTTCCCGTTCTACTCAAACTGATACCTAATGACACGCATGCGCCGACGTGGGTGAGTATGCAAATCCGGCTTCACACGCTCGATATCAACGCCACGATTTCGTGACACCAAGCGAAGTGGCAACACAAAAGTCCACCAGATCAAGCCCGCGAGCATGAGCTGGATCATCAAAGCAATGATGACGAATTTACGCTCCCACATGACTCGTCTCCACGCCTGGCGACTTCCCTGTACCATCACTCGGTAGTTGCTGGCCCTAAGCTGTTGCGAGAGGATTGCTTGTTGTTGATGATAGGGCAGCTGAGTTGCAGATGTGACATGAACTTGTGGAGGTAGACGATGGGTTTCAGGGGCACTGCTCGCTTGGTTGATGCTGCGACGTTGAAGAATCGGAGGCGGCTTAGATGCAGCGAGGTAAGCTTGCGGAGGAGGAGTGATCGTGGACATGACTGTGACTTCCAGGTTAGCTAAGCACCGGGGTGAGCTTCGAATGGAAGGTTGAGGTCTTGACTTCGTGCAGCAACCAGGCTGGCAAGAGCTTAGACGAGGCTGAGGAAGGTTTAGGTGAATGTAAAGGGCACGGATCCAGGGCGCAGATCAACCGTATATGTGTCTCTGCCACGATGAACTGAAGTCAATCAATGCCATTGTGACCTCCCTCACGCCCTTTGTTCCCGCCGTTGTGTACGGAGAAAAGTCTTGAAAGAGAGTACAATCTCATCGAGACGGAGCATACAAAGGCTTTGTCCATAATTTCATCGTTTTCTACAGGACTTTGAATCGCGATTGACAAGGAGGAAGGAGGAGTGATTACCGAACACCCGGCAATTGCTTTTAAGCCAATGCCGGCTCAAAGTCATGTACGGTAATCGGCATCATCTGGAATGAGTGAAAAGTAGGAAAGGTTCATTCAAATCTTAAGTTGAAAACATCGTTCACGTCCTGTCTAATCTCAATACAGCCCAAATCACATTCTGAAGACCATTCTAGCCCCTCTTAATCTCCTCCTCCATCTTCCTACACCTCTCATCCCTCTCCTCAATCGCTTTCTCCCGCTCATTCAACTCGCGCTGCTTCTCCGTAACCAGAGCCTTGTAAAGCTCCCTCAACTTTTCATTATCCCTCTCCTGGATCTTAACCTCCACTTCGCGGGCCGCAAGATCGCTGACACGCTCGTGCAAGCCTTGGACGGAGTGAGCGAAGTCGTTGATCTGATTGTTCAGCTCGTCCTCGCGCGTGACTAGGAGCTGTTGGTTGCGGTTGAGCGTGGCTTCACGTTGGCGGAGCTGCTCTTGGTGGTTGATTTGGGTGGCTTGGCGTCTGTTGAGGGAGAGTTGTAGGGCTTGGAGGGTGTTGCTTTGTTCGGTGAGTTGGGCTGAGCGGGCGTCGAGATAGGCACGCTCGCGGGATGGACTGGGTTGAGTACCTGCTGGCGGGAGGACGGCTGGCGTTGGTTTGGTCACGCCGAAGTAGGTGGTGAGGCCTGTGAAGAAGCCTTGCGGTTGCTGTCCCTGTTGTTGAGACATGTTGTTGGCGAAGCTCGAGTTGCTTGCGTTTGGGGTTTGCTGTGTTTTGCTGTTTTGAGATGTTTCATTTCTACTGCGAAACTTCCGCAAGGTATATACTGTGCCAGGTTACCTTCTTCTCAAAGCCATACAGTGAGAAACCAAAGCATTGTGATGAGATCGTCGTAGAATGTGTCGTGCGTCGAGCAATTGGAGTTGTGTTCGCTGCCATCGTCAATGGCATTGGTACGATAATTACCCCTTTCTTGTCACCACAATGCAAGTTGATTCTCATGCTGTTGTAAAGACTCAGGCCAGGACGCTAACCAAAGATCCCAACTAGTGCTTAGCGATCGTACTTCTCATGGAGCACTCAGACCTTGATCTTCCCCAAACCAGCATTCTTCCTCACATACTTCTCCACAGCCTTGACAGGAGTCAAGTTATACTTGTACGGCGCCCTCCTGAAAGTCCCGACTTGTGTGATGTTGACCAGCGAGTCGCCGAAGTCGTTCTCTATAATTGTGATCAGCATTCATCTTCCACAGCCAGCTCATAGTTGGAACACTCACTTGCTCCCAGATTTGCATAGCCATCAAGCTCCTCGTCGCCGCAGACGCAGGTGTTCGGGCTGTCCTCCGGAATGACGAGGCCGTAGGTGTCCACAGCAATTGGTGTATCGCCGATGAACTTGTTCGCTTCGACGAGGACTTGGTTGTCAGAGCGGGAATGGATAGCTTGGTAGTGGAAGTCTTCGTAGAGGTTGTTGTAGATGTGTTGGTGTCTATCGCGCCATCAGCATTCTGGAATACAGAAGCTTGAAAAGGGGTGCTGACTTACCCAAATCGACCAGCTGGCCCACGAGTTCCGCAGTTCCTCCAGTAGTTGTGATGGTAGGTGATGTGGAGGTGACCAAAGTCCACATCTCGGAGAACGTCGGAGTTGCCGATGAGAGAGCTCTTCCAGTGATCGTGGAAGTAGTTGTTCGAGACGGTGATCCAATCACTTGCTCGGACGATGTCGAGTTGTCCGTCCTTTCAGTACTGTCAGTATACAGTCGATCCACATCTTCTTCGGAGACTCACGTAGTAATCCGGCCCAAGCTCAAGACTGAACTCACTCTCAAACTCACAATGATCAACCCACACCCTAGTGGTATTCTGAATCGTCATCCCGTCATTGTCAACGACAAATCGAATGCCGATGTTACGAATGATGACGTTCGTTTTGTTGACGATGCTGAGTCCTTGGCCGATGATGTTTGCGCCCTTGCCCTTGCCGAGGAGAGTTGTATGTGAGCCTGGTCTCAAGCGTGCAGAAGGTTCGAAGGTGCCTTCCAGGTAGATGATCTTTGGCTTGTCGCCTTGCACGGCAGTGACGAGCTCATCTGCTGTTTTGACGTAGATGGGCTTTGCTCCTTTGCCGCCTGTGGTGGGGCCGATGGGGTTGTCGAGGGCGAATCCTTCGAGGCCTGGGGTCTTGCTGTGTCGGCTCCAGAGGTCCAGCGTGGGCCAGGCTGTGGCGAGGGAGATGGCGCTGACAGAAGCGAAGAGTGTCGAGAACTTCATGGTGTCAGTCAACGATGAGCTCCAGGTGGATTCGGAGTGCCACTCTTCTCATATCGCAAGGCTACCGCGATCTTTTATCCCCACCCTGTCGTCTTGCCAAGTACGGAGATTTGTGCCATTGAGGCAGCCCATCTGTGCAACTTCACACCGAGATCCACCTCAATTTTCCGCAAATCATTCTTGAGGTCCTGCATGCCAAGGAGAAGAAGCTGGTAGATGCATTATACTCCTCGTGGGATCGATCGCTTTCAGATGCTCCGACGAGTCTTGACGGCTCTCCAAACGAGGGGGGAAACAAAAGGTTGCTGTTGGCAGCCAAGAACGCCCTGCAAGCATGATGACATGATTTTGGATCCTTGACTGGTCCGTGAACATGTTTGAAGCGTGGCAGATCTGCCTGTGATTGAAGTGAAGTGGACACATACCCATGCAGCTTGCAATATACTTGGTGCGGGGTGCATGGGGTGCATACAGGTTGCAGATTGGGGGTCACCCAATGGATGTCCAGCAAGCGAGATGTGGAGAGACACTGAGAATGTGATCGATTCAAACTTGTTACCCTCGTTCTTCCGCTCAGACTAGCGAAACAGCTCTCTCCGCGAAAGCACGCGAGTCTGAGCGATTGGAGGGCCTGCCACACTCTTTGACCGGGACATCGAGGGCAAAGGATATCTGCTCTCGCATGTTAGTGGGTGACGAAACTCACCATACTAAGAGCGGGGATCTGAGCCTTGATTTTTCCATCTCTTGACCAGCTCCGTTGTAGTATCGGGGAGAAGTCGTGCTCGTTGTTCGTCAGGTATGCCTTGATCGTGGCTGGCCACCATTGTCTCATTTGGAGACCTTCCAGAATGATCTGCTGTGACTTGTCGCTGTTGTTGATGACTTGAACGGAAACACTGCCATCTTCGCCCCGGAAGGCAGTCGATGTGACGTTCGCGGAGCTTTGGACGTGAGCGTCTATTCTCACTGCGCCTTGCGTCACCGTTCGTCCCCACTGAGCGTACGCCCAGAGTCGCTTGCTGACGTTGACTTCGTTACCGTCCAACAGAATCAAAGCTGAGTTTGTAGTAGTGTTTCCGGCACCCACCCAAGAAAGAAAGGCGCTGACGTTGCTTACAGCAAATGCTTGCTGAATGTGATTTGCCCAGGTCAGACCTTCTCCAGTGCTGCCATTGTAGTACCATGCGTACGTTTGAGGACCTTCGAGATCCGCCCACTCGGTCTGCCAGACCGGTTTAGAGGTTGAAAATGGCGTTGTTGGAGGGCTCGAGTAGCCATGAGCAGTGACGATGCCCAGTGTTGATTCGGCGCCTGCTTGTTGGATACCGGTAAGTCGTTCACGCTGCTGTTCCCAGCCTGAGCCATCACAGCAGGCGATCTCAGTCTTGAGACCCGATGAGCGAAGCGTCGGCGAAAAGACTTCCAAAAAGTCGGCGGCTTGCTGTCCCGATGAAAGCATACTGGCATACGTCACGCTGGAAGGGGAACTTTAGCGTTGATTCGTACACAAGAGGCGGAGATGAGTACGTACTTGAGATCAGGTTCATTCAGGAAGCCAACATAGTCAACCGAAACTCCCTCCTGTTGATAGTGCTTCAAGTACTGTACGAGATATTTTGCGTATGCCTGACGCCAGTCGCCAGAGGAACAATCGATCCCAGAGACGCCGCAAAGGTAGCCGCCATTGGAGTCATTGTTGTTGTTCTTCATGAAGCCAGGAGCGCTCCAAGCATCAGCATAGGTAGTGCGAACACCTCTCGCGATAGCGTCCTTGGTAAGCTGGACTTGGCCATTATCCAGTCCAAACCCCGGCTTGATGGTGCCTTGCCAGTCGTAGTTCGGAGATGCATTCGGCGAGCCAGGAGAGACTGTTTCGATGGACTTCATCAGATCATATGGGTTGGTGAGAGACGAGCCGATGCCGTTCCTCAGGATGGTCATTCCGGCGCCGGTGGTATTGGAGATGAGCAGATCTAAGACCCGGTAGGTGTTGGCTCGACTCAGACCATCTGCGCCATAGATCTGTGTGCCTCTTTGAAAGGCCTCGCAGAAGCCCATGCCATCGAAGCGCTGGTAAGTCTTTTGAGTGTCTATGGTGATAGTTGTGGTTCCATGCTGTGGTGACCAGTAGCCATTGACCTGCGAGATTCCAGCCAGGATACCGAGGAGGATGTGAGTTGCCATGGTTGCCCAGATCTGGTGACTTGTGGTGTCGTGTCACGGGTCTTATATAGAACGTTTTGTTTCGAACTCAGCCATCTCGGCTAAATGCTTGGGAGGGGAAACGGGTCCGCTCCTTCGAGCCTCTCTGGAAGACAGTGGCCGGCATATCAATAGGCTGCTACCTGTAGGTCAAGCTCGTAACACACACAGTGTTATCTGTACGGCGAGAATAAAGGAAGATAGTGATGAGTTGGAATATGGGCAAGGATTGTAACCGTCAAGGAAAGTGGGATCGTCGGAGAATTTTGGGCAGGTCCGAGCTTCAGGCGCGGCTTCACTCACCTCCTTAACTGTCAAACTGTCCTCGAACTTGCCTGCCAGTGGCATCGAACGATATCCTACCGCCTCTTATACGTCCCTTGCTCTTGCTATGGACGATGAAATCCCTCATGATCTCGCCGAGAAGCGCGAGGCGGTCCACTCGATGCTGGAGCCCATGCGTTTCAGCTCTGAGGCCGAATTCCAGCGATACTGGGCATGGTTCCAAGTTCAGTGAGGCAGATCAGTCAACCAGTCGTTTTGCATATAGTTGACGATGGCTCGCAGGTACGAGACATCAGGGAGTGGGACGAGAACGAAGGCCCCTCCGCATATGGTGCGGACCAGCGCTCGGTGTCGGTGTCGAAGAGATGCTACGCGAAAAGATCGCGTCAACAAGGGCATGCGGAAGCGGACGAGGACGTACAACGAGAACGACTGTCCGGCGAGTATTGCTATCGTTCGTACATATCCGTCGAGGGACGCAGAGACTCCGTATTCGGTTGTCATCGAGAGGACGCGCAATTGGGCGCTGCCACAGACTCACACCCACACCGCCGAGTGGATGGTGAACCAGCGCGTCCGGTCGCTGAACATGTATAAGTCGTGGAGGGATCCAAATCGTGATCCAATGCCTGAACCACCTCCGCCGCCCCCACCAGAAGTGCAGCCTTTTCGACTTCCACCTCCAGCCCCAGCAGCTCCAGCACCGATCGAGACCAGACCGATTGCACATGGGCTGCCTTTGCCTACCGGCGTGACTTACGCTTACCCGACTCCTTTGATCGAGAGTTCCAACCAATTGACTGGCCAGGCTCCAACGACCCAGCGCCGGCCAAAATCAACGCCATCCAGACCACAACATAGCAGGAATGCCGCAGTGCCACAAGGACAAAACAACAGAGACGATGGAAGAACAATTCGGGAAGTGCTGGAAAGCGAGCTCAGAAACGAAGCCCAGCCCAAACCTCCGCTGCCAAGTGAACGTTATTGCGCCCGCTGCACAATGACAAAGCAGACGCTAGCCTTCAGTGGCATTCGGACCATTATTGACCTGGCGGGGCCTGCATGACATCAACGCGTTGAGCATCATCATCACAACAACAACAATTCAAGTCCTTAACGATCGATTGAAGATGCCAGCCACTACTCGAAGCCAGACCACTCTAGAGGATAAAGGCGTGTCGACGTCCAAACCAGCTCCTAATAAATCACAAGCACAGAAACGCAAAGCTCCGGCATCAAAACCAGCCGCGTCCAAAAAGTCCAAAACAAATGATACTTCGAAAGTCTCTGGCGAAGGCAAAGAGACCGAGGATTCCGACGCGGTCCTGATCAATCGTGCTCCAGTGCTTGAGCTCTGGGCTAGCTGCGTTGCCCAATTCATCTACCCCTCCCTGCCTTGGTCAACGTGCCTCAGTATCGGCGGAGCGATTAGCACTATCGCTGCAATTTCGAAAGGGCGCTCAATTGGCACTATGGAAAAGCCTGATCCTGGGGAAGCACAAGAGAAGCGAGAGAAGAGGCGTGAAGAACAGGCTGAGCTCGACGAAGTGGAGGTAATGGGCTTCCACCTGAAGCTCAAAGACGGATCAGCGATAGTGGGTGACAAGCCCAAGAAGGGAAATGAGGACGCATTGAAGAAGAAATTCGGTGAAGAGCAGTACTCGAAAATCAAGGACGTGTTTCAAAAGGCTTTGGAAGGATGGAAGGGAAGAGAAGACCAGTTAAGCAGCAGAGGCTTCGGCATGTATGAGGACTTCCGTCCCAATATACCGCCGGGACAGAAAGGCTGGGGTAGGAAAGGCCAACTGAGAACGGATACAATCAACATTGCGGTCACAAATGGCTGATATGCTTGATCGATTCGTGTGCTATTTGGATTGTTATGCAGCTATCCACAAGGCTGCAGCGGCTGCAGTAGCAACGGTCCAAACCATCGAGCCGGCCAGCAATCCGGCACCGGATGAAGGACGAATGCACACGGGGACAGCAGGTCGCTGTCCGCTCCTGAAAAGACCGAAGTACATCTGTTGTGCAGCCGAATTGTACTCGTCCACGCTGTCGCTGGGTGACATAATCGCCGAGTCGAAAGAGAATATGTCCAGAGGCTCGGTCATGTTTTGGTAGCTCATCTCGACTACAAACATTCCTCGTCAGTTCCAAGCTTCACGACACATCCACTAATTACTCACATCCGAAGATATTCTCCACGCCCTTGAACGCATCCTGGCACTGTCTTGGGATGAAAAAGCTGGAGTCGCAGTCCGGGCTATATCCTTTCAAGGCGTTTACGCAGTCCTCGCCAAAGGCATCAGTGCAGTCGCCATCAGCACTCGCTTTGCTGGTGACACTTCCACTGAACATATCATTGGTGGTACTGAAGCAGCTCGGCCCGGGGTTCTCGAAGGTCTCGTTGAATGATCCCTCCCAGGTCACATCGTACGCTGTGACAACGGCTCGTGGGTCTGAAACTGAGGTGTCTACTCCTGGCAAGGCGAGGTCCGTGACGTTGACTCGAAGAGTGAAGTTATGGCCGCCAGGAAGAGCCACTGGAGCCGATGCGGTTATGTTTGGGCTGGCGCTTCCACTCTCAAAGATTTGTGACTGCTCAGGGGCATCGTTGGGAAAGCCTGCGCTTGCACCTTGGTAATATGACCAGGCATGGCCGGTCGCCGCAAAGCTCGACAGAAGGATGGCGTTAATGGTCCCCATGTTTGCTGGACTTCGATGCGCGAAGGAGTTGTTGTGAAGAAAAGAAGAAAAGCGGGTCAAGAGCTGAAAAGGAATGCAACAACAGGGCCAAGACCTCGCCCGGCAGCATGAGGTCGTGAAAGTAGCCCCATGGGGTAACCGTCCTTCAAGCTTAAGCAATATGCATGTCGATCTTTGCAACGTGGGTTTCTGGCTCCGCGGAATCCTTCAACATCATGTGGCGTCTTTTAGCGTCCGCGGAGGAATCCTTCTCTACACGACTTCATCTGCAAGTGGACATGGAGAAAGATGATCTCCAAAAACCTCGAGGAACTTTTTGGAATTTGTTCAGCCTATGAAAAGTACGTTCGGCTGTTTTGGCCAACATCAATAATTATGCCGGCGCTCCTTCGTGGCAAACGCTCCTCAACACTTTGCATTTCAGCTTCGAGATGTGGCTGTCTCGATTGCTCTTCCGGCTGAAGGTTGTCATGCAGAAGTCGCATTGGAACGTCTGGAGTCCGTTCTTTTCACGCACGTGGCGGAGGTAGTTCTCCAGGCAGCTGAATGTTCGGCCGCCACAGCCGTGGTCGAAGCAGCGCGGTTTCGAGCTCTCCAGTGTGTTCTTGGTCGATGGAATTGACTTGTTGTCCTGAAATGAGAGTGTTGGAGTCTTTTGACTGTCTGGAGTTGGCGTCTCGTCGCTCAGGTCTCCTAAGGATGGTGCTTCAGTGTGAAGCGTATGGTCTGGTTCAGTCGTTAGCCTGGACGATGGCCAGCGGTGGTCTATGAACTCGGAAGTCATACTCAGCATTTGCCATTCTGGACTCATGGATCCACCGGTAACTCCAGCTATCAGACCCTGGGTATGCCACCCCTCGATGGTGCTCGGATCAATTGGACCTCCATTAGTCCACTGAGACTGCATGCTATCGAATCTGGAACATCTGGTTTGAAAAGATCAGATAACGAACGCTGGCAACGCAAGCAGGCATTCAGTCAAGTGACTCGGCTGGTTCTGAGGACCAAATTGCCTCGACGTCTTTTATGGCACTTGTGAGACCTGGACATCTCCGAAGTCTCTGCACCAACTACTCTCCCGGGTGCAACCCATCGAAGCCACGCTCTTCATGGCAACATTGAATTTCGTGGCGTTCGAGATTCGCATGGTCGTTCTAGACGCTTACTATAGGCTCAAGCGTGCCAGCTTGACGGGCGGTTCCTTCGCGCGGATCTTGCAGCCCTTGACTGTCCTTCGCTCTTCTTGGCATGAACATCACTCCTGCGGACTGACATCACTGGCTCATGGGGCTACTGCCGTTCTCCGTAAGACTTCTCAATTTCGGGTTCAATGTGCCAATGATGGGGGTTATGACTTTGCAAATGACATTCACACGTGGTCCCGACCTCTTGGCGGAAACTCAGGCTGAAAGGGTTGAATTCCTTCGAACGTGCCCTCGATGAGACCGTCCTTCGCTTCTTGCTGAAGCACGGTCGATCAGTAGCTTTGAGAGACTGCTGACTGATGATGACTCCGTGAATGTAGCGTTCATGCAACCATGGTGATGAAGATGGAAGTTGGCACAGACTTCGTCTCATCCTCGCAGTCGACACATTCGAATATGGCTCGAGACGGCATTGCAAAGTCGCCTGGAGAAGATCGAGACGGTACCTTACATGAAAATAGGGAGAAGTCGAATCTGGAAGGTGCATTTGCCTGCAGGCCATCGAAAGCTGCAGCTTCCCCGTCATGTGGCGGTACCTGCATGTGCACATGTTCGGCGAAATCATCCAACACCCGACTTCCAACAACCAACATCCGCGGAGGCGGACATCCCCAGCCCGTCCTGACCTCTGTTTCCCAGCCTCTTCGCAAGTCTGACCCTGTTGGTCATGTTGAGTGCAGGCATATGCCCACAAGGTGGTGAACATGTTCACACAGTTGCATGCATCTGTCCTTCAACCTGTCCTTCGCCTGTCCTTCGCTTCAATAGCGGTTACACTCCTCAGTTCCTCCTCGCTATGTTGGAAGTGGTAATATGAACGAGCAAGAGCGGGACAAACCATGACTTGAGGAAGATGAAGAGGTCTATAAAGACAAGACATTCGAACCGTTGAACAATTCAAACATCATCAACCGTTGACGATTTCTCAATTCAAGATCATCATCATTCCCAAGATGCAATTCCCCATTGCAACCCTCGTTGCTTTGCTGGCAGCCACTGCCTCTGCTGCACCAGCCCCTGAGCCTCAGGTCGAGATCCGACCAAACGCTCTCGCTCCTCTGGAAGAGGTCCTCAGCATCACCAAGCTCAACTACGAATGGCACAAACCAACGGCCAACGACCTCCACATCATCTCCGGCAACGGCACCTACGAGAGCAACGAAGAAGGTCTGCCTATCTCTGGTCTCGGCAAGCGTCAAAGCGGCGTCTATCGCACCAACTCTGCCCTTGTTGGTAACGGCAACCCTCACCAGAACCCCTATCAGCAACAGCAAACCCAGACCTTACCATGCGGTAATGGTGGTTCTTGCTCTGTGAGCATCACCCACAGCCACTCTCTGTCGTGGTCCGCCAGTGCCAATGCCGCGTACGGCTGGATCTCTGGTGGCTTCAGTGTACAGGAGACGTTTGGCACGAGCAAGGGTCTGACTTGTGATGGCAACGCCGGCGGCAGCGTATGGTAAGTGCCCAAATTTAAAGGCGCCGACATCGAATCAGTACTAATAGAATTCATCAGCATCTGGTTCTCCTACGGTGTCACTGCCTACACGGTGTCCTCCACACAATGCTACTACTACCAAGGCCGAGCCTCTATGTGCCGCAACCTCGGGACTCGCATCTTGTACTCCCCCAATAACTGCCAACGGGCCCAGCCATACTGTGTCCGTGGCTCTGCTTGCCGCAAGGAAGACTCCGGCTACTACGTCAAGGACAATGCCCCTGCTGGCGGCCCACCTTGCTAGATATCGGGTGGCTGCATTGAATGTCATTCAACAGTCTCCAAAGACATCATTATATAGGGCGAGGTCGAGTAAAATGATTGAATGTCAGAAAATCGGTTGTGGCAAGGACGGTATATTCGCTGTTATGTAGTCTTTGAGCATCACACGCCTCTTCTTATCTCTCAAAGATGTGTTTCAGTGATTGCTCCCCACCATTCCGCCTACTAAGATCTAGGAGATGATCACATTATCTGGAGTATCCTCCTCACCCTCCCGAGCGTTTCGGAACGTAAACCCTAGAGCGCAATTAGCACCCTATTGAACGCAAAGGATAATTTGACCTACAAAGCCACGGCAGGAGGTCTTCCAATTGACGCTTCTGAACATCTCTCGAGATGATGACTCCGTCTGGAGTATCCTCCAAACCCTCTCGAGCGTTTCGGAATGTGAAGCCTTGCCTAAATTAGCATGTATTCGAATCACGAAAGCTTCTCATGTACCAAGCCAAGAAAGTAGCTCTCCCCATTGACGCTTGCCGAGCGTATTCTCGACGGATGTTGTCGTGTCGGAAACAGGGGCTGCCAAGGAGCCACCGATGGAGGCAAGGCAGAGTAGGGTAGCGAATGGAGTCTTCATGATGATGAAGATAGAGACAGTGATTGAATGAGTGTGTTTCGAAAGCGAGTGTGCCTTGTCGATGTTGATTTTCACGGACTGTGGCCGCCACCTTTATAGTCGCAGAGCTACCAGCATTCAAATCGTTTGTCTTGCGCATACAACTAGTCAAGGTCCCGCAGCTCATCGACTGTTGCAACATACTGCAAGATCATGCGAAGTCGGCATCAGCGTGGCTCGCAATTCTTGTCCCGTCGCAGGCCCAGGCCCTTGGATCAGGCTGAGCATCTCGAAAACGCCGGCGGCAACTCTCCGGATGCAAGCATTCTCCAGATACTGAAGTTTGCAATAAGCAATCTCGGCGGTACTAAGCATTTTAGTCAGAGCCTTGAGTAATACAAGACCAGTGAAGAGGCTTGTTCATCTGTAGATCTTGAGATGAACGAAGGGAAGACGCCGAGACATCTTCGCTATCGCGGGTGAATGACCCGAATACGAAAATTTGCTTCTGAACGTAGAGGCTATTACATCAAGAGGTCGCGTCGGATCCCGCGGACAACTTTTCGAACTCACCTCCTCTCCTCGCGAATTGCCCCTAGTCAGACTTCAAACAAGGCTGCTGACTACAGCTTCGGGAATGTTCGGGACTTCAAGTTGGGCAGTGCAAGTCGACCAACAAGTTTGTCAAGGAAGACAACAGCTTCTCTGTGCCACATAGAGATGGAACAAGGACTCCCAGCTCTTGTGCCAAATGCCTGAGGCATTGAGGCATTTTGTGTGGATCCGCGGAAGCTGTGCCACATTAGCGAGGCTGTGTAGCTGCGTACCGAATCCTTCGCCCTTTCTTCTCGGAATCCCTCCAATCAGCCTCAAAATCCTCCGCGGCGCAGGCACAGCTCCAGGGCCCACGCGACACTTCATATATACCACAAGCTCCTTGGACTCACAGCTCTTTTTCCAAGTCTCGGAGTACAATGTCGAAAATGCCGCGCAACCACATGCTCATTGCAGTCGCACAGTCGCTGTGCTTCGCCGCGGCCGGATGGATCATCTCGCATCATCTGCTCAACAATGCATACGATAATGCATCCCAACATCACCTGTGGAAAGAATTCATGAACACGATCGAGATGATTGAAAACACCACGTCCGCCAACTCCGCATTCAATGAGACGGCATTCAATGCCGCCAACAACATCACCATGAACAACACCTCCTCTGATGCATTCAACTTCACCATCACCGATGACCACGAGACATTCTACTGGAAGACTCTCCCTCGCGATCTACTCTTTACAGCTGTTGTCGCTCCGTTGTACTACTACTGGCACATTTGGCTTGAGCGGAGCTTTCCTGCACGACCACGGCCAGCCATGAATTTCACTCGCAGCGAGAAAGACAAGTTGATCGATGAGGACGAGTCCATGCCGCAGGAGGAAGAGGTGATTCAGAGGTGGATTGCCCAAGGGAAGATCCGACGTGCGTCTTTGAGCTGGTGGAATACGTTTGTAAAGTGGATTCTGAATCTCGTGTTGGGCGCGATGTGGATGGAGATCCTGCACAGTATGTTGAGCCACTTGCTGGACTTGAAGGTGCCGAAGTATACTTTGTCGTCGATGAAATGGGTAAGTACTCTATGCCACACTCTTCAAAAGTAGACGTACTGACCAAATCAGGATCTTCTGTTCACCATCGTTGGAGCCTTCATTGGCATCCGGCCTCTGGCGTCGCTCGTCGGCTTCATCATCATTCCAGCAAACCAGCGCGTCGTCTTCGAGGCCGGTGCAGAGGCAGTCTGGGACATCTTTTTCAGCACATTCGTCGGGATCTTCCTCCCTTGGTTGGCTGAGACCGAATTTGCGAAAATATTCGTGAACAGCATGGCGGAGAAGGCCATGGGAGACAGAAACAAGTCGATGAATGCGGTGCCGCAGCTGGGGCACACTCCTAGTCTGCCAGATGAGTTGTAGGGTGTGTGGCGATGGTGTGACTCAACTCCTGTACGACGTAATGATAATCCACGCTCGGCCTCTTTTCTCACATGTCGACGTGCCCGGGACTGGGCGGTACTTCCCCACTCTCCCATTCCAACATCTCGTCACCAACTTCGAAGTCGATAGTCCCACCATGAACCATCACATCGTCATGCTCGAGCCAGTTCTTCTCCCACTCCTTCCCATGGACTCTCACACCTTTGACGAAATACCCCTTCTGCCCCAGCGTCATCGGATCGCCATCACTTCGAATCCGTAGGGTCGCATTTCCATTCACGGTAATGTTGATATCGTCGAACCAGGGAGACTCCAGCAAGTAGACCAGTTGGGTAGTAATTGGGTAGAGCCCCAGCATGGACCAGACTAGCCATGAGTTCGTCGCTCCGGAATCACTGTTGCCGGGAATGCCATATAGCTCGTTCTTGAAGTATTGATTCGCCTGGGCTCGGGACTGATTGACAGATTTGTATTGCTTGTTGATGTAGTTGTAGAGATATGGGAGGCCGAAGTCAGGCTCATTGCTTTGCCGCAGTCAGCACACCAGTCTCTCAGACCCTGATGGGATACATGCCCGATGTTCATGATAGTCGTAATACTCGCTCCATTGACGCCGAGATCCATTGCGCTCGTTCCGGGTATGAACTGTGCGATCAGTCAGAGGACAAACAAATTCGTAGTGCAGGCTTACAATGTAGTCCAGCCTCCTCTCAAACTCCTCCATCCCTCCCATCTTCTGTATCAAAGTCTCCATATCCATCGGGATCGTGAAGCTACACTCCCAAGGCACCGTTTGGAACGACCATCCGAGGAAACCGCAGTCTGAAACGCCACACTGTAGGACATCGTAGTTTGTGAGATTCCAGGTTCCGATCAACGTCTTAGGCGCCAGGAAGCCTTTGAAACCCCGGCTGTGAATATCTTCATTCCAGATCTTCTGCCAGCCAGCGCTTCGTCGAAGGTACTTGTGCACATCATGAGGTGCTTCGCCGGCAGCGACAGCACTTACAGCATAGTCGTTCAGTGCATACTCGATGGTCCGGGAGATGGCCCGAGTACTCGTCGATGAAACGTAACCGACCTTGAGCCAATCGTCAAGAGCACCTCGCCCTTCCTTGACGCTCGCCGACTCATCGTCATGGCTGAAGGTGTTGATAGGCTGAACCTCAGCATTCTTGAGCATAGCCTGATACCCGGCTGTCCAGTTCATGCCAGCTCTTAGACCCTTCACGTACGCATCAGCCAAGACGTTGTCAGCGTTGCTACCGCCTTGGGCTTGGCCGTTCCAGAACCCCGAACGGCCGTCTGGCATGTAGCCCTCGTGACGCCAGGTATCTATGAGAGCGCGAATCATGCCCTCGTACGCAGCAGGTTGAAGAAGATGATAGAGGCCCACGGTGCAGCGAAAGAGATCCCACAGCGTGTAGAAGTCATCCCAGTAAGGCTCATCGCTCTGCCAAAATGGATTGTCGCCCGATCGATCCGATGGTGTGAAGTGCATGAAGTAGAGTGAGGAATACAACAGTATCAAATTCGTCTTGTTGACTCGCGGCCCTTCTGTCGGGACCCGGACCTTTTCAAAGACCTCTTTGTTCCACTTCTTCACGGCGGCGTCGACTGTGCGGTTGAGCTGCCACGAGGTGATTTCTTGATCTTTGAATTGACAGGCCTTCTCAATCGACACAAAGCTGATCCCGACTTTCGATCGAAGGTAGCCAGCAGTGCCGTTCGGCCAAGTGAACAGAGCTCCAATTCGGTCATTGCTCCAGCCTGACTTCTGATACACATGCTCATGGAACATAGGCTGCTGTATAGGCTCCGTACTGAGGCCTTGAATCCTCGCCATCGGATCGGTGTTTGGTCCCCGGAATGTGCGAACTTCTTTCGGTGGCTTGTCGAATTCTCCGCAGAAGTAGACAGGAAACGGAGCGCCCTCGTTCCAGCCTCCTCCGAAGACGCCGTAACCGGTGTATGTCGCATTGTCAACGTTGATCTCTCCTCCTTGAAATGTCTGCGAAGCGTAGCCTCCAGTGGGGTTCGGAATGTAGTGCGAGACATCGACAAGCACATGCTTCTCCCCGGCCGGGAAGTGGTACTGCATGATGCCAGCATTGTGCGTTGCGGAGAGCTCGATCTGTACTCCATTCTCTAGATTGGTCTTATAGTATCCAACGGAAGCACTGTCATTTCCCACCCTCTTCTGCCAGTACGTGGTGTTGTCCAGCACATTGACCGGCGGGTCGACATTCGTCAGAGGCATCTGCGGGACCAGGCCGTATTTAGGTGATGCTCCAGTTCCAGAGACATGTAACATGCTGACACCTGTAACGAGGCCTTCTGGTGTCCAGCCTCCGTTGATTTGTGCATAGCTGATGTTCGTTTCCCAGGTGTCGATTCCTACTTTGACAGACCCGAATGGAACTACGCCTCCAACGAAGATGTCGCCACCACCGACTGATACTTGTCAGAGACACGTTGCAAGACTTGATCAGATGTGTCTCGCTTACATGCAAGACCAGGATATGGTCCAGCGCCCCCAATAAATGGATTTACATACTGAGAGTAGTCGACCGCGTTTGCGAATGCTGCGGTGCTTGCCGCGAGTAGGAGCCACATAACGAACGAGGTGGGGATTCTGAACGGCTGGAGTCGTCAAGTGCAGCGGATTTGCTCCAGTGGTATGCCCAAGACATGTAATGCAGCGTCTCTCGTAACTGTTCCAACCTCGACGTCACATCTTGTCGGGCCCTCCACCTTCCGCATTAGGCTCCAGAAGGATCGTAGGAGGCCATTCAAGCGTATCCTCGGGCGGTGACCTGAATTGCGGGGAGATGCAGAGTGGTTCATCTAAATTCGAGAAGTGGTCTGTTTGTCGACCTCAAGAGCGCGACCGTCTTGAAGAGTGGGCAGCTGCCGCCGTCGGATTGCTATCCTTGTTGCCGATAGGACAAGGACTTGAGGCATCCATGTTGTTGCGGCACCTTGCTCACGTCGAACTTGAGAGCACACTCCGATGTCTGAGCTTGGATCACGCTAGATGCGGCGGAGTCCTTTCCCATGTCTTGAGTGCAGACAAGATGCGAGGACGAAAGCCCAGCTTTTCGTCCATCGAAAGAGGTTGACCTCTTGAAGAGCCGCAGTCCGTTGACTAAAGGCGCAGGAAGTCACACGAGGAGGAGACCACCAGATGTATGGATCTGAACTGCGAAGAGCGCTGACTGTGTATCCGTAGTGTCAATGATTGCGTGTGCTTGGGCCAGGAAGCGCACGCACGAAGCGCACGCCTCGGGCGGCCGAAGCGGCGGCCGCAGGCGGACGCTCTCCAGGATCTCGCCATTTCTAAGCCATTAGCCATGCCACCATGGACTTCTTCCAGCCATGTGCTACCATGTGCCGCGTGTGGTCCAATGGCAATGACGGCTTTGCGAAGTACGGCGTGCCTCTTGTGGAACCGCGAGCTTCGAAGCGTGACGTGCTGATCGTGATTGTTAATGGATGGAGGATCCAGTGATCGCTTCGCAGAAGTCGTGGACAGTATAAGTATCAGCAGACTTCGCCTTCTATCAAAGGGTCATTCATAACCAGCGTCGTTCTCCATTAGCCACAATGCCGAACCAAGCCTGGCAAATCACTTCTCCAGGAACTCTTTCCCTAGTCACTCTTCCAGAGATTCCATCTCCAGGTTCAAACCAAGCTTTGGTTCGCATCCAAGCCGTCTCTCTCAACTTCCGCGATGTCCTTGTCAGCGATCACAATCCTTCCTATCCGATCAAAGCCAAGTCCAACCTCACACCTTGCAGCGACGGCGCGGGCACAGTCGAGGAATCAGGACCAGGGTCCAGATGGAAGAAAGGCGACAAAGTTTTCATCCATCCCAACAGCTGGAAGACGGGAGACGACCCGAGAGACTTCGACATGAGCAAGACCATGGGCGGCGGTGCAACAGATGGTACGTTGAGGAGGTTGATCGTATGGGACGATGATCGCCTGGTCAAGGCACCCGAAGGTATCTCCATCCAGCAGGCGGCTACGCTGTACACGGCTGGAGCCACAGCATGGAATGCGCTGTTCCACGGTAAGATGAAGCTCGAGCCGGGGATGACTATCCTGACGCAAGGTACTGGTGGTGTCAGTTGCTTCGCAATCCAGGCAAGTTAGAGAACCGTCATTCCGTTACTACCGCTGATTTGTAAAGCTGGCATCTGCTCTGGGAGCAATTGTCGTTGCAACGTCTTCGTCAGATGAGAAGCTCGAAGTGGCCAAGAAGCTTGGAGCTACCCACCTGATCAATTACAGCAAGCATCCAGACTGGGCGGATGAGGTCCTCAAGGTGACAGGCAACAAGGGCGTAGACATTACCGTTGAGGTAGTCGGCGCTTCAAGTATTGTGCAAAGCATCAAGGCGACTCGCCATGGAGGGCTCATCTCCCTGGTCGGAATGCTTTCGGAGGACCCATACCAGGCCGTGAACATCATGCATCCGCTGCTCTTCAAGTCGCAGACTAGTGAGTCAAGTATCGCTGACCGACAAGGCGATCACTGACGTTCTTCGCAGTTCAAGCGTTCCTGGGCGCCGGAAGCAAGCAGATGTCGGACGAGTTATCAGCCTTTGTCGAAAAGCATGGGATTCAGCCCTTGGTTGCGAAGGTGTACGAATTTGAGGATGCTGACAAGGCCATTCGAGCGGCAGCCAAGCTCTCCGTTCCTGGGAAGGTCGTGGTCAAGGTGTAATGGAGAACGCTTCACAGAATTCGTAGAATGTCAAGTACAAAGAATCCACAACCTGGAAGTCATTCTAAATGAACTCTTTCTGGTCGATCAGGGCAGCTTGCTCCACTTTGTTTCTATCCAGTAGATCCTTTGTCAAGGTGGTTAGCTCCAAGCAGAAGTATCCGGGCCAAGGCATTGGTTCCACAGGGCGTTTCCTGGCATGCCGCTCATTTTTCCGGGTTCGCTGAGGATCCAGTGTAGCAACCCGTCCGCGGCTATATCGTAATGCGATGGAAGTTGATGGCGTTGGTAAGTGGATGGAGGAAGTCGAGCTTCAGGAGATAGGAGTTGTTGTGAGCACAGACGTCATGTGATTGGCTCGTTGAAAGACCCACAGAGCATGCTTTGGTAAGATTTCGCGAGGCGACTCTTCGTCTCCTTCGCACCTGCACAACACCAATCGATATCATGAAAACGATCCATGGCCAACCTTCCGACACACTATCAAATTCTCGGTCTGGTCGGTAGGCAGCACGACCTGAAGATCTCCGCCGACGATCTCCGCCAAGCTTACAAGCAAGCCCTGTTGCATTATCATCCGGACAAGCAGAATGGACGCAAAGATGGCGGCGAAACTCCTAGCATCGATGACATCTCGAAAGCCTACAGAATTCTCTCTGACCCCGAAACACGTGCCGCGTACGATCGGCAGCTTCGAGTGCATGGACAGGACGACTCCGTGACGCGCCACACTGGCATGGAGGTCGTGGACCTTGAGGAGCTGGACTTCAGCGACGATGACGGGAACTGGAAGAAGACTTGTCGTTGCGGAAGCAACCCGGCGTATGTCATCACCGAGGCAGAACTTGAGAAGAACGCCGATTATGGCGAACTCATCACAGGGTGCAAAGGATGCAGTCTGTGGCTCAACGTGCTGTTCACCGTGGAAGAGTGAGTTTCGAGTTTCGCGGACTTTTGGATGTCAACAGCAGCGTCAAATCGTGAAAAACTCTCAAGGCTCTACAAGGTACTCATGGGCATCCGGGCAAGAGATAGGCGAAGTCAAGGCCTAAAGGCTACGTCTCAAGCCCTTGGGTATTTGCTCTTGGGGTATAGGATGATCTCGAGAAGGAAGTGTTTGGTGAGGCAAGGGAAAACAGTAAGTAAAGCCAATGTTACAATCAGAAGTCATCTAATCATCAATAGCACATTCTATTCCTCCGCCCCAAGACTTTTGGTTCCTGCCCGCGGCAAGCAACGTCTAGCACTTCAAGCCTCCCTCAACGTTGCAGTTCTGTACAACTTCAGTCCTCTGGCAACCAGCTGGTGCTGATCCATCAAAGTTCTCGGTTCCCCACTTGAGGAAGAAGTTCTGGGTACCATCTTGGGTCTGGTCCTTGCAAGCTACGAGATAAAGGTCAGCCAATGATGTTTTCTTCGGGCGTCGGGATCTGTCGACATACCGTAGAACTGGTTCAGAGCCGCATCGCGCTTGTGGTCAAACTTGCCCTCGTAAAGAGTCCACTCGAACTCCTGGTAGCCAATCCTGGCGAACGCTGGGGCAGCGTAGCCGTAGTTGTCGCCAACCTCTGGAAGGCCAATGCCGTACGACTGGCCGTCGATCTCGAAGTTCAAAGCCTTGAACTCGCCGGTGCCGTTGAGGTAAGCTGCAAGATACGTTAGTCTGGCGGTGGGCACAAGGACTTCAAGTTCCACACATACCTTGAGTGCCTGGGTACACACTGAGTCTCTCTGCTTCGAGGACAGTGTCGCCAGCAGTGCCGTTGTGGACGGCGTTGAGGGAGACGAGAGAGCCATCAACCTTCATGGCGAGGCTGAAGAACTTGCTTGGAGATGGTGGTGGCGATGGCAAAGCGCTGGCCGCGGCCGCAAGAGCGAGGGCGAGAGTTGCATACATGATGGATGAGTTGGAAGCTGTTCGGTGCGTTTTGGTGTGTGTAATGTTTTGCTGAATATTCTGTGTTGCTGATGATGGCCTTTCTTCCAGGGCCGACGAGGACTATTTATCCCCTTCTCTGGAGATGCACTGTTCAAGTCCTCTGCGTTACAATAATTCCTAGCGTTGTTGCAGCTGGTGGCCTTGTTCTCCCAACGCGAGGGAAGATCTCAGAGCTGTGATGGCAGACCCGAGTGCAAGCTTCCGGTCGTTGGACGAGTGAAGTCATTCGCCCAGAGAATACGAGCCACCAAAGGTCCCTTACCGTCCACGCTACAGACGGATTTTCCTGAAGGAGCAGTCCTTGCAGCACCACAAAACTCTAATAGAGCTTGTGCCAAAGAAGGTCCGGAACGAAGATGCCGGAAGCGTGGGAGGCCTTAACGGTCCGCCTGGGCGCGCTACCTACAACGACGTCACGGCGGCGTGTAGGGGACTTATTTTTGGCACCTTGAGGTCTTTTGTATGCTTCAGCTGCATTGGGCCAATAAAGTATACTCTTTAGGCCTCATGCTCGAAGGTCAGTGTTGATGCAACGTTGATGTTGAGGACGACCAAAAGACAAGAATAGGACTGCATGGACATACCTATGGAGAAAGAGAAGACCGAATTATGTCACCAGGTCTTGACGGAACTATGAACGTCACTTCATCTGGACAGCACTGCGCGACTTCCCGCCAACTCTGTTCTGAACAACGAGTCTCTATTATGACAAGCTTCGACCCCTGATTCACTACCGGTGCGGTCGGACATCCGTTGGACGTGCATCAAAGCCCCTTGAAACCACCGCTTCGAGCTTCAATCGAAACAGAATCACAACTCCCGATGCTCTCCTATACTCAACGCCGACCGCTCAAGAAAGAGAAACGAAATCGCCAACATTCAACCCTCACTCTCCATACCACCACGCCGTACTTTGCGAAAACATTTGCACTGGCACCAGAGAGCTATGATACCATAGCTGGCGACGACACCGGCGAAGAAGAATGCAACGGCTGCATAGTACTGGTCGCAGAGCCGCTGCCCCGAGTTAGGACCTGCCTCGCAACTCCATCCGTTCAACAAAGCAGCCAATGTCTGGAACATACAGTCAACGATCAAGCTCAAGCAACATTTGGTTGGGGTGACTTACGCATCCTGCTCCCATATGGAACCCGGCAGCCATGCTGTCCATGGTGATGATTGGATTGAGAAGCTCGGTCTGCGAGTACGTGGCCCAGAGGCCTATACATCCTTGGAGAACGCTCCAGATACCAGGAAAGATGCAATACTTGAACGCTCCGACGGCTCTGCGATAGATGTCGCAATCGCTCGAGTCGAAATCGCCATTGCAGGAGTCTCGAAGTGTGCGATACTGGCCCAGAAGCGAGGCAGACAGGCCAATCAGGATGGGCCCGATAAGGATCTGAATCGTCTGGTCAGCTCAAGCATTCTCCTGAAAGCATTTTGACTTTGACTAACATTGAATACCCGCAGAATGCGAATAGCGAGAACACGGCGCTTGTCAGAACCGTCCATGACGAGTCTGTGAATTTCTCGACGGTCAATTGCGATACTTGGGACTTCGATATTTCTGCGCTCAATGGGATCGAGCTCGTGGGTGGCCGTCCCAAAGTCTTTTGGAACAGACGCCCGTCTCCTTAATATCTTCTCCATCGTACTCGTGGTGTACCTTGCTGAAGCAGTGTTGAGGCAGTGGCCTCAGCTGAAGCAAGGCGGTGCACTTCAACGCGAATACGAAAGCCACCCATACCTCGTCTATGCTGCCATACAGCTGGGACCACTGGAGTCACAAGAGCGTAGATCGTCTTGGCGCCCAGGCTGAGCTGAAGGAATGCGGAACGACGTTCCTCAGCTCGCTTCTGGGATAAGAGAGAGTAGTTCCGCTTCCTCAATGTTTCTACAACTTGCTATCATTCGTTATGCCAGTTCGACGCGGAGCTCGAGGGTCTTATGCCAAGTACATCTGCAGGAACTGTCGGAAGCGGAAGATCAAATGTGTTCTGCCCAAGGATGTCGGCATTCGGCCTTGTGAGAGTGCGCAGCCGGAGACTACCTCTTGCCAGAGATGTGTGCAGAAGGGACTGGAATGTGTTGTCGATTTCACCATTCTCGGAAGGCCTTCCAACCCAAGGGAGAACAACATGACAAGGATATCGGTATCGTCCAAGACATGTTTGTTCTTGCCATTGCTGTCTTCAAGTTCTAATTGACAATTACAAGTCGTCGTATCGCCTCAATCCCGAGGACTCAAGCCACAGCAGGCGGCATGGCAGCTTGCCTGCCGGGGAGAGTGAAGATGAGGAAGACAGCCAAAATGGCGTTGGCGACTATTTGGTCGTCCAGCCACAGAGAACCACAGAATCCGAAGAGGCAGCACTCATGGCACCACAGCGGAGGCTGCGTCCAGCGGATAAGTTCCAAGCAATGACAGATCCGATATATTTGTTATCGACATTGCTGCATCGAGATGCCCAATTTGCTTCTCGGATGCCCGCGAGGTCGACACCGGCGGTGACGTTAGAGGACTTGATCGATGTTGATTCTCTATACGTCTTGGATCAGCAGTATGTGAAAATGACATTCCTCACATCGCCGGCGACTGACGGTGAGGCAGTCTGGTCTGGCATCGCCTCCTCTACCCGGACATACCAAGCATCGTCGAGCTCTTCGCTCAATTGACAGAAGTTCACAAGCAGGAATCGGAGTATCTGCCAGTAGTCTTTCTGTACTCTTTGCTTTGTCTGTTGGCCTTGGAAGTACCGAACAAAACGATTCGGTTCTCTAGTGATCTCAGAGGTAACCTCGATGGCCTTGTGGCACATTACGGTCAGTGGCTTGAAACACTCTCTTGCATTAGTCTTGTGCTGACATTCGAAAGCTCGGCGGACGCTCTTTAACTTGTCCACCCATCGCTATACCATGCTGGCTCTCGAGCTAATGGCTGAGTACAGACCTCTCACTCTGGCCACGGACAGGATCTCAGCTTGCGATGCCGTCCGCGCGAGGATGGCGCATCCGTTAACGAAAGAGATGGCACTCAATCTCGACCTCAGCAGTGCTCCAGCAAAGCTCGGGGAGCAGTTGCAGTCTGCCTCGACGGAGCTTGATACAGGCCTTGTCTTTGACTGTCTGAAATGGTACAGGCTATGCCTCAACAGTCATGCTTTCGCCGGGTATACCAGCGAAGCCGAGCGAAAGCACATGATCGAAACTGCAGGCGAAGTCATCCAAGTTCTCGGGGTCCTGGTGCAGTCGGAGCGCCTCCCATTAAATATGCTGTTCGCCTTCCACTCTCTACTTTGCCAAGCAATGAAGACCGAACACATCCTCAGAATCAAAGAAGACTGGCGAAACCTCGAAACTCTCGGCACTTTGATCGAATCTCACAAGGACTCTTGCGAGCAACAGCAGCGAAGTCTCAAGGCTGCGCTCCAACAGACCCAGAATCTATCTACTGGCCAGGCCGTGGCCGTGACCCAGCTTCTCGATATGCAGTTACACTCGGCCTACTGCTGGGTCTCAGGTTCTGCAACCTTCTACTGCGTGATGGCCGGAGCCCAAGCCAACACCGCTGAGACCGCTCTGCAACCCGAGCAAGCGCTGGAGGTCTCTGACCAAATCATCGAACGCTTCGCCGACGCAACGAAAGACCTTCACACCTCTGAAGCTCACACAGAGTTCCTCGTCAAGTATGGCGCGAAGCGGATGGATGATCTGGAACTCGGACTCTTGAACTTCGTATCAGCTATCGACAATCTGAAGCTGGATGGCATACCTTACATTCCGCCTGTGCGGTCCGCGACAAGTCACATATTGTATATGGTCAAAGATGTAATGGAAGGTCAGGCTGCGAGGATGAAAGGCTGGGGAGGCCTGCACGAGAGGGCACATATGCATCTACTTCTTATTCGAGACTGTGCAACGTCGCTGGAGCGAGTTGGTGGGATGGTGACTGGCGAGACTGGCCCTCAAGCTATTGCGGAAGGGTGTTTGTGGGCTGCAACGGCCCGGATCTTGCGCAGCTTGCACCGGTTACTGGCCGAGTGGAAGGAGTGGAACGCGTTGGGTGTGGCAAAGGTCTCACAGCCCTCACAGAAGATTGAAAATCCTGCCGACGCTCGACGACTGGAAGAGGATGAGTTCCTGATCTTAGAAGAGATGGACTTCTTGCCGGACGACTTGTTCTTCGATTGGAACTTATGGCTGAACGACGAGAGCCACGCTATGTCCCTCGAATAGCAATGTCATCTACTCTGTCTGGCATGATCACATCACTCACTTCCTTTTCGTCGCCAACAACAACGCATAAGGCCAGACACCCTTCGCCTTCCCATCCCCAAGAATCTCCTCAAACTCCCGCCAATATTCTTGATACTCCGAATAATCGCCCCAAACCGGAAACGAATCCGTGATCTCTCTCAACCCCTTCAGATCGACCTCGATCTCCCAGCCGTGTTCCTGCTCTTCGATCACTTTATCCATGTCTCCAACCTGACTCCACAGCGGCACAATCTTCTCATTCGCATCCGAGACGAGGATCTTGTAGTTACTCCAGCCTTTGGGATGATTGATCTTGTACCGGAGAGCGCCTTCTTCGAGAAAATTTGTTGGCAGTGGAATGGCGTCGTAGCCACTAGCACTCACATCGAGGGCGTTCTTGGGAGAGGGTTTGCCGCTTGACTTCTCTGTCTCGAGCCGTGGCTGGATCCATTGCTTATTCACGGCTTCTTGGAACATCCTTGTCCAGGTATCTTGCAGCCGCGTATCGTGCCACGCGGTGTACCCCAGGCATGCGATGGCTAGTGTTCCGCCAGGTTTGAGCTGGTGGTCGAATGCCTCCATGGCTTTGTCCAAATCTGTCAAATGCAGCACAGTCGAAGCAAAGACGAGATCTACGCTTCCAGGCTCAATCCAACTGGCATCCTCGAGCTTGGCCGCGTGGAACGTAATCGGCTTGCCGACTACGTCTTTCAGCTGGCACTGTGCAACTTCGACATTCGACTCAGCAATGTCTGACATGAGGATTTTGCTGAAGGGTTCAGATATTCTGGCGGTGTGATTACCGGGACCGGCTCCAGAGTCGTGAACAGTGGAGAAATGACCACCATTTTGGCGGTGATAATTGAAGATCCTTTCATAGAAAGCGGCTGGCGGATTCGGACGCCCTTTACGATACTTCTCCCAGAATTCGTCTTTCTGGGCGTAGACGGTGGCGGCTTTGTCTGTTTGCCAGGTCGACGACATCTTGGCGGATCGGAAGAAGAGTATTGATGTTTGAACGAGGGTTGAACGGCAGTGCGGCTCAGGCTGGTAGATAAGGTCCTTCGCAGCTGCCACAATTAGCTCAGGTACGAAGGATGACCATGCATAGCCGATGCTTTACAAGCAAAGATCGGCCTCTCAAAGCCTGGTTTGCGCTTTGTGTTGTCGTTCTCGTTACTGCAGCCTTGGGGAGAAAAGATCATTTGATTCCTCAATACTTAAATCGCAATACCCTTGAAGCCTCTCTAAAGCAAGTGTCGGTCTTCTTCTGAACGCCGTGACACCATGCTCAAATCACTCAACAAATCAAGGCTTTTCTTTTCTTCAGAACAACGTGACATCCCTTGTCAGATAGATGTTGTCGAAGGTCACTGCAAAGTAGTCAGTCGCAACTCACTCCAAGTTCAAGATTTTGACAAGGACTTACCGGTGGACACGGCGTTGCCATAACAATTCGCATACAGCGTGAGATTCGCAAAGTCACTCGTCGCAATTCCGGTGACGTTGACATTCCAAACGCTCGAAGCAGCTGTGGTGGTAGTCGACCAAAGGTTCGCTCCGAGAACGATATCACATGTAGCACTCCTTGATCCTAGACCTATAAGACCAGCAGTGCTAGCTATGGTCACACCCACATAAGCTTGGAGCCAGTAAGTCTGCCCAGCACGAAGACGATTGATCGTTTGCGTGATGGAACATGGGCTGGCAGTGGCGGCGATGCGATTGAAGGCTACTTGGAGCGCTCGAGCGGTGGTAACGGTAATATCTGTAGTAGCTGACACGACGCTCTGCACCAACCAAGGAGCCAATGCCCCTCCGCTAAAATCGTTATTGCTGAGGAGTTGGACTGCAGTTAAGACGATGGGGTTCAATCCAGTTGCTAGCGGATACAGTCTCCAGATGATATTGTCGAAGCCGATGGTGACGTCCGTTGAGCCAGTACACGCCGTTTGAGTGTAGAATTGAGTGGCTGCTTTGGTCACGATACCACTTCCGTTGATCGTACCTTGCTGTGAGCACCTATCGTAGTAATATGACCACAAGATCTCTTGGTCGGTCCGGAAATAGATCGTACAGGAGGTGGTAGTGCTGACCTGAGCGTTGGTCAAGAAGATATCAGCTTGCAAGTACCAGGCTTGGTTGGCGGCAATCGAGAGGGTTTGAGTCAGATACAAGGCCGGCTGACCTAGGCCCAAGGAGAGCGGAATGCCGACTGATGCTATGCCATTAACCAATGTGAAGAGCAGCGAATTGACGAGTCCAGTCAATGCACCAACGAGACCAGTAACGGTCGACACCCAGGGATTGAGTGTATTCGTGAAGACTCCGTTCAGGATCACGTTCACATCGTTCCGCAGCCCATTTATCAAAGGTCCACTGATCCGCACGGCGGCATAGACCCGGACTGCAGCGTTGACTGTAGGAGACATACTGCCTTTCAAGGAGCATTCGTTTGATCCAGGTCTCCATGTAACACCCTGACAAGAAGTGCCTTGGTTGGCGCAGTAGTCGATGCATGATGTGAAGTTTCCGGTTGTGAATGGAAGGATTCCAATGCCGATGGTCTCGTATGCTTGGATACATACGATCAGATACGTGGAACCGTCTCTTCCCGTATAGGTACTTCCGTCTCCCAGTGGGCAGAGCGCAGTGGGCAAAGCCAGTGCAGAAGTTGTTGATGATGAAGAGCTGATCGACGACGAGGTTGTTGCCGGAGTCGATGACGGAGAGAGCTGCGCTGAGTAGGATGCGGATGAAGCCAAGACGATCGTCGAGACAGTCGATGTTGCAGTAGATGAGGAAGCTGAGGAGAGTGGCGGGATACTCAAGACTGTCGCCTGTGTTGCAAAAAGCGAGCTTGAAATCGGGCTCACAGCTGGTAAAGACGATGTGCCAGCCTGCAAAGATGACACCACCATTGAAGATGATGACCCCGACAGACTTGACGCTGTCGACTGTATGGAGGGAGGCAGACCCGAAGTCGAGCTCAGAACCACACCTGTGGAAGATCCTGTCTGCGCAGAGGACGAGGCCAGTGATGGTCCAAATGATGACACAGATGTCTGAGTTGGAGCTTTCGATAGGCTGCCGCTCAAGAAAGCGGTAGAGATCGAGCTACTGTACGAGACGGAGCCGGACGAAGCACTGACTGAACTAGCCGTGGATTCCGAGCTGGACGACACGGCGTTGGCGGATGGAGTGCTGGCTGTGGGGATTGAACCAATACTGGTAGTCCCGATGAAAGACAACTCCGTGTTGAGGGAGCTAGAAAGACCGCCGATCGTCGTTGGCCCGCTGGACGAGAATGTGTCCGAGGACGAGGCCGATAGGGTCCCAGTTGAAGACACGGGGGCCTGTACTTGAGCTGTTGATGCGGCGCTACTGGCTAATGCAGTCGATTCTGAGCTCCTGGACGGGACACTTACAGACAGGACACTTCTAGGAGCTGCCAATGTCTCTGCGCCAGAGGATTGCCGGCGCGTGGATAGACCAGTGGGAGCTGACGACAGGCTGATGGTAGCTGTGGCTGGTGAGAACGACGGTGTGATTGACACAGTCGAGACTCCAATAGTCAAAGTAGCCTCGCTTGAAGACAATGGGACCCCTGGGATAGATGAGAGCGGCGATATATCAGAAGCTGTAGTCGTTGAAGTCGGTGCAGTCGACTCAGTGGAGGCTGCTGACGGCGAAGACGGAGCCTGGCCGTCCGAGATGGACGAAACCGGCAATTGTATTGACAACTGGCTGCCATCCAGGCCTTGCGTACCCACAATGACCGTAGAGAAAGGCGTCAGTGAAGAGCCTGTCATGGGATCCGGAGCCGTCAAGCCGGATGAGCTACCAGCGCTGGTCGATTGAAGACCGTTCGATGTCGTAGCTGTCTCTACATTCGTTCCAGTAGATGTCGAAGCTCCACCAGACTGAGAAGGCACCGCGCTAGCATCGTTGGAAGGCCAAATTTCCAGCCTAATATTGTCGATCCTGACAGTAGCATCCGAATGCCCCTGACATGAGGCCAAGACAGAGACATAAGTCGACTCGGCGTACGCCATGATGCCACTCCCGTTCACGGAGCCAGTGTACGATTCACCGGCGTCCAAGAACATGGAGGGCAAGCCGGCGTTTTCGGCGGAAAACGATACACCACAGGAGGTATCGCCTTCGCTCGTGACGGCCAAGTCCGCCATGATGAAGTAGAAGTAGCCCAGAGGGATGTCGAAGTTCTGAACGATGCGGGCCTGGAAGGCGGGTGGGAAGCCAGAGCCATCGTCTACGGCTTGCGAGAGTGGAAAGCGGGCTTGAGCGGCTCCGTTGACGACTGTCATCTCCGGCCCAGTCGAGGTGGTGGGATCTAATGTTTCATTACCGAACTCAGAGTTGAACCAAGGCGACAGAGAGTTTCTATCGAAGCCTCCATTAGATGCGGAGCGAGCAAGGCTCTGGACGGAAGCCGGGGCGCTCATTCGGAGGATAGCTCGTAGACCAAGACGTGCGTTTGTAGGTGTCATTTGTGATCCGAGGTTACAATCCTGTGTTGATGCGTCCCAGGTCGCGCCCATGCATTGAGTGTCGCCGCTGCACATATTGGTGCAGTCGAGCAACGTGCTTGCTTGCGAAGTGCGGAGTGTCTCGACGTAGTAGTCGAAATCGCACGAAACCAGGAATTGGGAACCGCTGTCCGTGGTGTAAGTGCTATTGCCGCCGCCACAAGCTGACGTTGGTTGAGCAGATGTTGTTGAGCTCGACGCCATACTAGATGCTGAAGATGTTCGAGATCCTGCCGATTCAGCACTCACTCGAGCACGAGCCGTGGTCGACGAGGACAAGGTCGTTGAGGATAAGGTCGATGAGGGCAGGGCTGCCGAGGACAAGGCTGCTGAAGATACGGTCGACGAGGAGAAGGCCGATGAGAGTAGGATCGATAAGGTCTGTGTCGACGATGACAGGGTCGCTGAAGATGTCGTTCCAACAAATCCAGACGAACTAACTGTGCCTGACGGAGAGGTGGGAGCCGATGTTGTTGTGGAAATCGCAGATACTGGTGCGCTCGAAGCCAAGAAGGTTGCAGGTCCAGAGAGCGCAAGGTAGACGTTGTCCCAGGAGACGGTAGCGGCCTGATCACCTCTAGCATTTGAAAGCAGCTCAACGATGCTGACATCCGATCCTAGAACACCCGTAACATCGATACGGAAGTACTGCGTCGAAGACACAACCCCGGTATCAAAGATGCTCGATCCTAGGTTCACCGAGGCAGAAGCGCTCGTGGACGAGCCAGCGGGAATGGAGATCCATAGATCTGCGCCGAATGAGTACCTCTGGTCTGCTCGTGCATCCACCGGCTGGGAGAGTAATGCTGGAGTGTCGAAAAGAGAGCTGATATGGGAGTATGCGATGACTGCTCGGTCGTCCGCAACGCTGAAATCCATGCGGCCTGAAGGTGGCTCGGCGGTCCATGGGTATAGTGAACCGGTGTCGAAGTTGCCATTCTGAAGGACCTGTCCGGGAGGTGCTGGTGAAGCATTGCTTGATGCTGTTGACTCTTGACCAGTGGGGCCGAGTGGCGGAGATGTAGCCGTTGAGGTCGCGGTTGGAACTGGTGAAATGCTGGTAGCTAGAGTTGCGGACTCGTTAGCTGAAAACAGAGATTGTGATATGGCATAACTTGTGTCAGTAGGTCGCCTGGCAGGGGCAGTACTGGTGGGGCGGCCTGCTGTGTTGTTTGAATCCGTTGGCAGACTCAGTGCATTCCGCGAATTCGCGATTGATGAGATGTTTGCGGTATTGGTGGCGGTAGGGAGTGAGGTAGTGATTGGTGAGTTCGGCAAGGTCGAGTTTGCATCAAAAGTGTTCGTCTCAACTTGTGTGCTTGAGTCAACAGACTTACTCGATGATGAGCTATCCGAAGAACTGCTAGAGAAGCCCCAGGACGAAGACTGGGTTGAAGGGAACAGGGTGGTTTGTGGCGAGATGCCAGTGGTTGGGAAGTCGACTGCAGCGATAGTGGAGGAGGCCGGGGATGCGAGCGGTGAGGAAGACGTGAAGGCGTATGGTGAGGTCGTTGTTCTGGCGAGGGGATCGAAAGTCCTGAAGATGCCCTGTATCCCGAAAACAGGCTCCTCATCGTCAGGAGGGACTGCTGTCGGGGAATTGCTGACAGATGCAGAGGCTTGTGTTGATGCAGGGGCGATGGGGGCGTCTGTCGAGGACGTCGTACCCTGGAGTGGAAGGGGTGTTGTAAACGATGGTTTTGTTTCTGCGCCTTGCACACCTGTCGTTGAGTGCTCGCTTCCTGACATACCTGAAGATGATGGAAACCCCGAGTTGGTTGAGTTGGAGTTGCTACCTGCTATGCCTGAAGTACTGGGTACGCTGCTTTGGCCCGAAGCGTTCAATCCTGTAGCCGGGGCCGGTGTGGTGCTGGCGCCGAGCTGTGTTGGCCTGATCGAAGAGGGTTGTTCACCCGCAGTTGTTGATCTCTGTGATATACTGGGCACCGTATCCGAGCTGAGTGGTAGAGTTGAGCCCGTCGTGGATGCAGTTTGGCCAATCGAAGATGCCCGAGAGCCCGCTGTGCCAAAGGATGAGGACAAAAATTGACCAGATGATCCACTTGGGCCGGACGAGGACGTCTGACTTGCCCTAGAGATGCTGGAGGAGTCTGGAGAGCTTGAGCTCAGCGTGCCTCTGGTACTTTGCGCAGAAGACATCGACAGATTCGACGCATCCGGCAAGATCGTAACAGTCAGAGAGTCCAAAGTAGATCCGCTGGGAAGACCAGTGATGGAAAGTGTCGAAGGTGCACTAGCGCGAGCGCTCGACGACTGAGCCATCATCGTTGAGGATGAGGACCCTGGTTCCAGGAGCAGTGACGGCGACTGCGAGGCAGATGCTCCCAATACGGAGCTACTACCAATTGAGACAGCTGTCGACGCCTGTGACTGTTGGGTTACCGGGCCTGAGCTGATGACGGCGATTCCTTGAGTTGTATGGTCCGCTGGAAGGGAGCTCGACTGGCTAGTGAGGACTGAGGGTGTGCTCAAACTCTGGCGAAGGGTTGAGGGTACAGATTGAGTGATAGATGACAGGCTTGCACCGGATCCCTGGCTGGCTGAAATTGGCGGATTCGTCAAGCTGGGAGCAGAAGATATGAACGAGGATACGCTGGCTGATGTGACAAGAATCGTAGACGGGTTTCCAGGCCCTTGGCCCTGTATGCTGCCGAAAACAGATTGTCCAGGAGTCGCCGTGGGAAGCAGAGTTGACAATCCAGATAGACCCGAGCCCAGTCCAGCGGACGACCCAGTAGACGATTGCCCGGAATATGCACCGGAGGGCGTCTGAGTACTCGCTGAAGTACCTGACTGTCCAAGTGATGCTCCACCGCCACTGGACGTGGTACTTGCCAGGGAGGTGGCAGAATACCCAGTGATGCTTCCAGGCTGCTCAGACGACACTCCTGCGGCTGCAGGGGTGCTGAAGGGACTCGATACTGATTCCCTTGTGCTCAAACCTGTTAGTAATGGACTATTGAAAGATCCAGCGGCCAGAGAACTCCCAGTCGATACAGCAGAGAGCGACAGCAGGGCGTTGCTGTCAGTGTTCGATGCAGAAGTCAGCAGAGACGGAAGAACTTCTGAAGAGATCATTATGGCTAGTGAGGAGCCTGTCCCAGAAGTTCTTGGAAGACTTGATGTTGTAGCAGGCAAGGATATGCTTGGCGTGCTGGAGGTTCCATTCGTAGGCACCGAGGCACCAGTCAAGAATCCAAGGTTGATCGAGCCACTAACTGTTTGAGCGGATGCTATAACACGGCTGGACGAGGAGCCAGATGACAAGACCAATGCTGCAGGTGACGAAGCAGCTGGTGATCCAGTGCCCTCAGTGGAGAAGCCCAGGGAAGAAGACAGAGAAATTCCAAAGCCGCCAGAAGCGCTCGAGATACCGCTGAAGGACCCGCTTGATGTAGCACTGGGTAAATTCGCAGAGGCTGTAGTGCTCAAGAGACCCGAATTGAGACCTCCGCTTGGTTCGATGATGCCTGAGAGGGAAGTCCGAAGGCTGCTTGCAGAGACCGACAATGTCAGGCTCTCTCCAGTCCAGCCTCCCAAAAGCGACGACACAGGGCTGCTCGAAGATGATACCGTACTGTCAACAGCTGAGATTCCAATCAGGCTGCTCGATGCAGGTCCAAGAGCCGTCGATGAGGCGATCGAGGAATTCGTCCCCAACAAACTCTCCGTGACATTCCCCGCAGCATCAATCGTCGTCGTACTCCCAACATTCCTCACGGCTCTCAACCGCAATGCAGAGAAGACCGGTTTCTCACTCGCCCGCATGCCAGTAACATACGTATAGATGTTACATCCATCATTCGTTGCGGACAGCGCAACGCAACTGTCGATATCATCGCAGAGGTCGTTGCAGCCATCCACGTTGCCGCCGATCTGGGTGGCATTCACGAGGACGTCACCTTCGTAGATGTTGCCGCATGAGACGAGGCGAGAGTCGACGTCGCCAGCGTCCTGCGCGAGCATGCCATTGAGGCCAGGACACTGACCGATTTCTGCGTCTGCGATGGCATTTGTGGGGCTAGAAAGGGCGGAGCTGGGGCTGTTGGTCAATGGAGCGATGATGGTTGTGGCGTTGGCAGTATATGCGGTTCTGATGCCTTGGATGGTGGTTGATACAACGGAGCCGCCTGCCAAGAAAGTGGTGGACGAGCGAATGGATGCAGTGGCGCGAGTTGTTGATGACGATCGTTCAGAGCTTGCACTGACAGTAATTTCAGATACTGAGGATAGAGTGAGCGTGATGGCGGTCTGAGGACCTGTCGGTACAGGAAGGGTGCCTCCAGGACTGGCACCACCTTGCCCTTCACCAGGCGAATTATCCCCTGTCGGTGCAGCGAGGTTGCCAGTGATGGTAGTCGAAGGAGCCGCAACGACAATCTGCGAGTCGCCCAGAGAATACGTTGTCCCGGAAACAGTCACAGCAGCGCCGCCAGGAGCAAGAGTCTGTGATCCAATCACCCAGTGTGGCGCATTCGTCAACGTAGCTGCAACTCCGTTCGGTAGGGTCAGTAGCCCTGAATATGCAGTTGGCAGTGGGTACGTATTGCCATTGACGATGATGGAATTGCTCGAGACCGGGAGTGAGTATGTGGTGCCAGATATCACCGCACTGGAGCCAGGAGCAAGGGTAGTATCTGACAAGACCAGCTCCGGGGCGCTTGTAGGATAGAACGTATGCGATCCAATCACCACATTTGGTGCAGTTGTGGGAGTGGCAACAGCGCCGTTTGGCAAGGTCAGCGGAGACCCAGACGAGGCAGCTGGCAAAGAATAAGATTGGCCTTCGACAAAGATGCCATTGCCAGAGGTCGGGAGTGAGTATGTCGTTCCAGAGATGACCGCACTCGAGCCAGGCGTCAAAGTGGTCAGCCCAAGGATGAGATTCGTCGCATTGTTGGTCTGAATACCAATGCTCGCAGCATTGGTAGAATCTTCACCTGGGGAGCCCATGGTGAGCGTAGCCGGGACGCCATTCGGCAAGACCAGAGGCGAGCCAAGCGATGCTGTCGGTAGAGCATATGACTGCCCATTGATGTATACGCCTCCCGAAGTAGGCAACGAGTATGTGGTGCCGGAGACGACGGCGCTCGATCCGGGAGCTAAAGTTGTTCCAGGGAGAATGACACTGATCACGGTGTTGGGCGAAGCTGAGTTGGGTGTTCCAGCAGCAGGCGTAGCGACGACTCCATTCGGCAGCGTAAAAGGCGACCCAGAGCCGCCCGGCAATGTGAATGGCGACCCATCAATGAATACGGCTCCTCCAGATGCCGGATACGAGTAAGAAGTCCCAGAGATGACAGCAGTAGATCCAGGTGACAGAGCAGTGCCGGGAAGGACGATATCAATTGGGCTGCTTGTCTGGACATGCATGGACGAAGTTATGACCGGTACGGCGGTAGGTGATGCTACAATGCCATTCGGCAGGGTCAACAGTGATCCAGGTGCAGTCGGTAGTGCACATGCGGTGCCATTGACATACACAGCACCTCCAGATTGGGGGACTGAGTAAGTTGTGCCAGAGATTGCAGCCGTAGAGCCAGGACCAATCGTGCTGTTATCGAGGACCAGCTGCGTGACCTGACCAGTTCCTGCAAGTGTTGTTGAGAGTGACGTCTCTTCATTGTGCACCACAGTTGGTGTAGCGACCACGCCATTCGGCAGGGTGATTGGGGATCCAGGAGGGGCAACAGTAGCTTTAGGTAATGCGTAAGGCTCCCCATTGATGTATACACTGCTCCCCAATGTGGGTAAAGAATATGTGGTGCTTGATATGACCGCAGTCGATCCTGGCAATAGCGTCGTCCCAGGTAGGATCAGCTGCGTGGTCGGAGCATCCTGGACAGGATTCGCAGATGTTGAACCGATAGCGGTTGCGGGCGACGACATGGCCTGGCTGGTCGAAGCAAACGGATAGTCGAATGTCGCGACTGTCACGGAAGAAGTAGTGCCGTCAGTGACCACCGCTCTAACTCTGAGCTGTGCGAATTGCGTCTTCGGCGAGAATATGCTCGTTCCGGATACAACAGCGGAATATAGCGAGCAAATCGAAGAGTCTTCATCATATCCAGCTCCCACACAGGCATCATCTGCGCTGCAGCTGCTCAGGCAAGACTCCATGTCGGGAGTGGAAAGAGTGTCCAACAATGAGGCTGAGAAGGTGACATTGCACTGCACCTGATATTGATCGCCACTGGAGGGCTCTTCGTATCCGAAAATCGCTTGTGCGGTCGGGCAATCCAGAGATGGAGACATGGCTATAGTCGTAGGCGTCGCAATTATTGGAGACTGCGGAGTGATGGGTGGCATGATGATTGACCTAGTTCCTCCTGTTGATTTTGAAGGAAGCAGTGCAAGTATCTCATCGTCGTTGCCTGGCTGAAAAGGCGTAGAAGCGGTCGTGTAGCCCTGAGGTGCATTCAGAGTGCCTGTGTTGCCAACTCCAGATCCAGCTGTGCCAGGAGAGTCATCGCTTCCGCCACCAATGGCAGCAGATGGCGCTTGTGAGACGCCATTCAATGGCTTTGACTGCACTTGTGGAGTTTTTGAGTACCCAGAAGCCCCTAATGAGGGTCTATCCGATAGAGCACTTGATGCTCTTGTGCTTGCTGCTGTGATGGAGTATTGCCCTGCTTGAGCTGAACCTCCATAACTCCCCAGATCTGAATTGATCGCCAAAGTACCATGACTTCCAAATGTGTACGGTATACTGGTACCGTTGGTCGCGATCCAGCCATACGATGGCAAGGCTGTGGGAATCGAACATGTTCGTGGATACGCGGTAATCGTAATGATGTGGACTTTTCTCAATCAGCACGCTCGTTCTCGATTCCAGAGTTGAGACACTTACCGGTAGTCTGAGCGAGCGACTGACCCAGAAAAGACAGGCATATAGCAGCGTTGCTATAGGGACGCATATTGAACGAGCCCGATGGTGAGGATGTCCCGCGATGCGGCAGCGACGGCTGAGCCGGCAAGCCATGGCGACGGGCAGGTCGGTGTTGATAGCTCGCACGTGTTCACATTCCGAGACACCTTTGCCGAGGACCATGGGGAAGGCGAAACTGTTCGCAGGATCGGCCACATCTTTGTTCCGGCATATCAGGAATCTAAAAGTCCGGCAAGCCGACTGGTCCGACGCTTTTCGGCCCGAGTGATGCCGCTTGTACGACAGATGCCGGCCCATTCGCGACCGCGGCACAGTCGCGTTGATAATCTCATTGGCGTGCCGATGGACTGAATTCCAGCCTTGTGGTGGCCAGGCTGCGGTCGATAGTTGCCCTTGCAGTGGCTTGTGATTCGCAGTTGGCTGCGAGGCCGATGTCTGCTATATCAGTACCGCCTTTCTCAACAGTCCGAAGTCTTCCAGTGTCCCTCATCGCATTTCTGTATTTCCTGCTCTCCGACTTCTCGACCTTTACGCTCCGTCGACAGCACTGTCGTCCCTTCGGCATCCCGACTTGGCGCCAGCCTCCCCATCGAAGTCGCCAGGCTTAGCCCCAATGACCTGGCTCTGGATTGCGGCATCATGAGATTCTGGAGAGCTGTCCCGTGTCCCGAATTCCGCTGGGTGGGTTCAGCAGTACTTGTCTTCTAAAAGGGATATTGCAGACAAAGAAACAATGGGACACGTGGAATTCGATACCCACCCGATTGCGGCCACTCCCGGTCGTACTTTTTCTTGGCTCGGGATACCGACATGACGCTATACGCGACCGAGAAATGCGTTGATGGAAAACGGATGAGGAGATGGCGAGAAAGGAGACGGATGTGAGTAGGTGCATTGGAAAGAGCAGGTGGTCTGAGATATCTCGCCTAGCGCAGTAAACATGGACTAGCCGAGGGGCCTGGTTGTCTCAGCTATCTCCGGCAATCTTGCCTCCCTTCAAGCCTCTCTTTCCTCCTCTGCGAAACACCTACAAAGTGTAGCGAAACGAGTCCTGCGAAATGTCAGCTCCATCAAGTCGAGCAAAAAGTACTCTGCTGCCTACCTTTGCCCCTTCGATGGCCATCTCGCCGCGGTCTGCCCTGCGATTGGCGATGACGAAGTAAACATCGAGGCATGCCACGGTCACGATCGCAGCCAGCAGGAAAGCGATACACGCCCAGAGACCCGGAATGTATCGCGGCGCATCTTGACTCCTGTTCAACACATCAGTCAAGATCTTGCACGATGCCAGAGACACGTACCGAAAGACCAGGCTGCCAGCAATGCCTCCGATCCCAGAAGAGCCGATCAAAGTCGCGCTCCCCAACGCTCGCTTCCATTGCCCGCGAATGTTGTTCGCTTGGAAGGCTAGCAATATGGGGATGCTTGCATTGATTGGACCGACGAGGATGAAAACGCCGAAGTACCTCACAGCATTGTTCTTGGCCCAGCCAAGAAGAGCGACGCCAACGACAGACACCACGCAATTCACGGCAAGAAGTGGTCCTCGGATCTTGTACCTGTCTCCGATCCTACATTCTATCAGCAGGTGACGTTGCTATTGCTCAGATGGGATACGCCTACCAGGCCCAGACAAACATCAGAATGGCAGCGAATCCGTATGGCGGCGCAACGAGGCACTGGGATGCACCTACGCTGAAGCCCATATCTGATGCAGTGTTAGCCCATGTGTTCAGACTGGCCTGACATGGATAGTAATCCAAATTGCTTACCGTTTCGAAGCAGCAAAGGCAGGAAGAACACGAGTGCATAGCCTGCTGCCGCAAGGCAGAGATAGATGAAGCCGAATGCCCACAACTTGATATCGAGAGCGGGGGACAAGAATCGCTTGAAGGTGAAGGATTCAGTCTGAGTATCACCACGATCCGCATTCACCTTTGCGACGATGAAGTCGACTTCCTGCTTCTTCAAGAAACCCCAAGCGCGGTGGGCGTTGTCGTCCGGAAACGGAATCAAGAAGGTGAAGCCAATACCCGCCACAACGCAAGTTATGACCCCCTCCATGATGAAGACTGCTCAAAGATCAGCGGACAAAGCCGAACAGCAAACAGACCAACACTTACTCCATCGCCAACCCAGCATTCCAGCGATCCCGTTCATCTGCATGAGTCCGAAAGCCAGGATACCTGAACACGCCGAGGCCAGCATGCCAATCACATAGAAAACTGAGTATCGAACGCCCATATCATATCGACAATACCACGTCGATAGCAAATAAATGCAACCGGGAAAGTATCCAGCCTCCAGGACTCCGATCATCACTCGTAGTCCAGCCAGCGCGCCCCATGTGTTGATGAAGCCCATGCCGATCACGACCGCTCCCCATGCAAGACATATCCCGGGCAGGAAGATTCTTGGTCCAATCTTCTTAGTGAGCACGGTCGCTCCTGGCTGGAAGAGAATGTATGGAATGAAAAAGATGAGCACGACCAGAGACTGGGTCAGGAGTCAGTACCTATTCCATCCGTCTCTCAAAAAACCACTTACATATCGAGATCCGACAGTCAGGCTCAGCTCCTGGGCCATGCCTGCGATCATGGCCGCTCCCACGTTGCTTCGATCCATGAGGGAAATGCAGTGCATCAAGCCCATCGCAGGAATGAGCCTCACATCGATACGATGAACGATCTTTCGATACGCCGAGTGGGAGAATGAAGCCAAGATCTGCGCATCTGGAGACTTGGGGTCATTTTCTGGCTCTCTATGCTCGAGTTGAGAGACTGAATCAACGACATGTTCTTTGGACTTGTCCATGGCGTTGATCTGAGAACTAGAGAAGCAGGGCATGGGTACGGAGTTGAGCCGGTCATGGTGAGTCTCCCGTTCTTTCATACACCTTACATTCTGCTACGACAAGAGCCCCAGACATTGGCAAGCGCCACATGGTTGGCACGTGGCCAGTCAGAACAGTTCATGTTCAGTGTGCAATGCTATGGAAGTGGCTCGGAAAAGAGGCTGCAGTCGTTATGGCCAAGGAGCCAAGCATCTAGGCCAAGGAGTGAAGTACGGAAAATGAATCCGGGGTTCGAATGATCCTATGAGTCGACTTGGACAGCAAACATTTCCGCGGCGAAGTCGGTACCTGGCACCGCCTAGGCTACATTTGACATGCCGACTCTCGAAAGATCGCTACCCTGAAGCCAAAAATTTCCCTCGCCATAGTGAACCGTGGGCTGACCATCTCGCAGAGGCATCAAGCCCAAATCGCAATCATGGCCATAAGACCGCAACCCATGAGCAATGCCACAACGGCTTCTGCACGAGATTGAAGCGACAATGTCCGATAGCTCTTCTCGCTCAAAAGATCTTCTCCCAGAAGCTGGACCAGACCTGCGTACATGATCATTCCCGCCTGAAGCATATATGTCAGCCACACTGTCCATGTCTCAAGACTGAAAAAGAACCTACCGATATGGCATTCGCAATGCCGACGACTAACAACGCCGTCTCGCCCTCTGGATCATACGTCGTTCGGAGACGCAGTCCGATGGCCTGGCCCAGGGGGCATGTGAGACCATACTGCAGCGTGTCAGCCTTTTTCCCTCTTAAAACAAGGATTCTCGACTCACCGCGAACGCCATCGCCCAAGGCTTGAAAGTCGCAATCTTCAGACTGGGAATCGCAGCAATACGTGCCCCCAACGCAAGTCCTTCAAAAATCTGATGGAATGCAATGGCCACCATCAACGCTATAAAGGTCGTGCCCGTAGAGATTGAAATCGATAAGCCAATGAAGACGCTGTGGAAAAGGATGCCGGCTTCCAGTAGTAAGCACTGAAGGACCATGCGCTGCTCTTTTTGGTGAGACAGGAGGGGCGTTGTCTCGGAATCGGGCTCCTCTTGGCGTGGCTCTGGTCTTGAACAGGTCGCGGTCGAGTTGTCCTTCGAGCCTCTGTTTGGGAAGATAAAGGAGGACTGCTTGCTTCCCTCTGCCGCAGGACTCCGGGCATCTGCGTACCCATTCGCCTCGTTGGATCCTCCGTCCTCTACTGACATTGCCGTATCATGCGAATGACGAATCCCATTCACCGAAAACCCCATCTCGACCAATATCACCGCCAACGCAGCTAGCATAGCAATCACCCCCGGCATCGCATCGTACCCTTCGGTCCAGAAGTGCGGCAAACATTCGTTCCAGAGGTTCTCGAAAGCCGTCGGCAAGAGATGTGCGAAGGCGAGGGCTATTAGCACGCCTGTTCCGAAGTGCCGGCTGATGAAGAGAGCGTGTTGCGAAATGGCGAGTTTCGGGAAGGCTCTCACGAGGACCGGGAACGAGGCCGCTGAGGTGCCGCACGTGAGGATAAGGAAGAGGGCGAAGATGTGCAGGCCTAGGTTGTATTCTTCCGTGGCTGCTTCTGAGCCGCATTGGCTTCTTTTGATGTTTATGGTGTCCATTGTTTGCAACGTTCGAGACTCTTGCCTGGCGTTTCGACCTTCGGGAGGATGTTTTTGGTCTTCGTCGCTTTCCGACGCAGAAGTTTTGTAAGTCTTATGTCTTGGCCATCAATGTGCAGGGTCCTCAAAGTTGACATCAAGGTTGTTGACAGGAGCCAATCCGAACACTGCAAAGTGCACCTCGTGCCTCCGACACTTCATACCGCAACGACGCATGACGAACGTATCCAGCACTTTGCTGACACCTTTGTGGATGGAGCTTTGAAATCAACACATACAATTTCCGTTAACATGGACTACCAACCGATTCTTTCGAAGACATTCGAAGCAACACATGGCCATATCGTCGACCTGGTCGACTTCTCAAGCTGACAGAAAGCGTACCGTGTACCTTTGCATCTCTCAAGACTTACTTCAATCCGGAAATCCCATACATACCACATGGCACAGAGCCTCAAGACACTACCCATGTGCCCATGGATCGACCAGATCGCTAGCGCCAACTCTAAAATTTAGCCGCATGAGCTGGATGGCTTTTGCGGCTGTGCAGCTACCTCACTTGCCATCTATCACAGACATTTTCATCAACCTGGCCAATCATGCATACACCACGGATCTATCTGACCTTGGAGCAATCGAGGCATAGGAATGCCGCCATCGGTCCCCTCTGGCCTGGACGACGCAGATGTTCGAATGCTCGCCCAGATGAGCTTGGATGAAGGCAGCAACGACAAGTCGCAGGCTGCAGACGACATCTCCATTCTCGAGAACGGCGACAAAGACCATGATGGCTCGACCGAAAGTCTTCTCCCTCGAGCGAGATCTAATTCGCTCCCGAGCCCGTTCAAATCGGCGTGGAACTCATGGCTGCCAACTTCCGAACCACGGCCCTACAAGTACAAGCCCCTACTTCACCGGGGCGACTTTCGCCTGCTCAGTCTCTCCAAGTCCGACGATGGCGAACTCCGCTTCCAAATGACTCGCCAACGGATGGATGACTGCCCGCCATACCAGGCCATCTCATATACCTGGGGAAGCACCGAGCGGACTGAGCAGATTTTCCATCTCTTCACTGGAGAACGTCTGTACATCACCGAAAATTGCCTATCAGCGTTGAGCCATCTCTACACTAACGGAGAACAGCGGCTTTGGATCGACGCTATCTGTATCAATCAGGATGATATCAATGAGAGAGGTCACCAGGTCTCTATGATGGCAGACGTCTTCAGGAATGCGACCAGAACCATCGCTTATGTTGGAGAATCCGATGAGCACTCAGCATATCTTGCACTCAAACCTGGCTGGCCTGGCCCTCGGGAGCAAATGTACGACGGAAGGGATCGAAAGCTAAGACAGATCACATCAACGAACTACGAATTCTGGCACGTGGGCAACTTCGCAGCGAGAGCCTGGTTCAGAAGAACCTGGGTGATACAAGAAGTTCTGCTCTCGAGAGCGTTAGAGATGCAAGCCGGTGATGATAAAGTCGACTTCACTGAGGTGTGCGACCTCCTGCGCAAGTCACAGTCACAGTCAAGAATCTGGGGCCATGGCATCACCAGGACATTCTTGAAGTATGGCAGCGAAGGCCAAGTGCAGACACGCGTACGGAGGCGTTTCGCGGGCGTGAACGGCGTGGAAGACATGGCGGAGTCTAACGCTTCTCGAAAGGGTTACTTGAAGTACTGGCAATTGTTCAACTTCATGTTCGAGACGTCCATCTACAAGTGCCGCGATGGGCGGGATAAGCTGTTCGCTCTTTTCTCCCTGTTTGAGGGAGAGCCTCCCGAAGAGCTGCGACCGGACTATTCGATCGACATCGGAGAGGTCTACGCCAACGTCGCGAGGTACTTCATCATGTCTGAGAACATCACGCTGGGCCTCTCTGCCGCAGTCGGTATCCGCGAGTCCAACGAGATCCCGACCTGGGCCATCGACTGGAGGGACTCACCGCCCCTGGAAAATTTCATCAACAGCAGCATCGGCGATCGCACGCAATACGCGGCAGGTCTGCTTCCCCGTCCACTCAGCGGGATTCCGGCCATTCCCTCGACAGGAAAGATTTTGCGGCTCCGTGGTATCAGAGCCGCGATGGTGCGTCACTACGAATACGACAAGCCGGCCACGCCCTGGAATCCCAAGCTTCATCAACCGAAAGTGGTCTTGCGGTTTGCCAAACGAGACGACGTGGAAGAGCTGGACTGGGGTGGTCCAGAGACCCAACCTACTTGGCAGCTTCCGAAGTCTACTCAGACTGGGGATGTTATCGCTGTGTTTATCGGGTTCGAAGTTCCGTTCGTCCTTCGAGCTACCCACGACAGATGGTTGCTCGTAGGAGAGTGCGATGTTAAGGAGCTCATGTATCTGCAGGCTTTCGCTGGCCCGGAATTCGAGCGGTTCAATTGGGATCAGGTCAACGCAGACCAGGCTCCAGCACCGCTCGAGGATTTCGAACTCGTCTGACTGGTGCGGAGAATCAACAAAGATCCCTCTACAATGACCTTGTCCGTCGCCAGGGGCTACTGACCGATAACACTTCTTACCACCGAGGCCTTCTTTGTCTACACTTCAGGCTTCTCCTTGGCATAGCACAACAAAGCATTTTACAACGACCCGAAAATCATTTTGCGACGGAACTGTCACAAGGGCGTTGTGGGATCCACCACAGCAGAAGACGATCCGCGTTGGAGTACTCCATGCTTCAGGCTTTGAAACATGCCCAAGATCTGCACCCGCATCTGGGCGACGACTGCCCACGAAGACAAGTAGGCTCTCTCTCAGGGCCCGCCGTCAACATGTTTCCTGCTCTGGGGGTATCTGGTCAATCCAGACGTGCCGTCAACAGCCATGAAGACTCCAGAGCCCATTCTCAGGGCGTCTCAACTCTTCAATTCCATTCACGCCGATTCACTGGATACTGATCCCCCACAACGCACGACGTACGACGCTCGACGCAAATGACATTCTCCAACTTTCGATATATATACACTCTTTCCAGACGATCTATACACTTCTCTTCTTCACCTATTCAGGAACGAGAAGAACGAGAACCAGAACGAACCACTGTAAGACCAGACTTTGCTACACAAGACCTTGCACAACCAAACCACCATGGCGCCAACTGACGCCAAAGCCTACCGGGCTCAAGCGCGAACCCAGTACAATGAGCAGCAGAGACGCGGGCAATTGCCTAGCGTCTACATCCCACGACCATCCGCGGACGGCAACGATGAGCCTCCGCCACCACCACCGCCAAAACCGAAAGACGACAACACCTGCTCTGGATGCTCTTCCTCTCGCGACACACCATACGCTGACGGTCATCACACCTCAGCGGTCTTGGCTTGCGGCCATGGCTACTGCACGAAATGCAGTATGTTCAAGATGGTCGAGGCCAAGAAGTGTCTCGTACCAGGCTGCGGTGAAGTTCTCTCGAAGCACATGCTAAAGAGTCTCAAGCGGCAGCTTCGCGAGTGGGAGATGGCCAAAGCGGTCAGCCTTTGCAAAGATGATGAGAACCCGCAGCTCCCTCTCGGCGGTCCACTCTCGAACGTAAAGCCACAGTATGACCAGGCTGCGGAGTTTCTACAGAGCTCCCCACGGACGAGCAACTGGTCCCACGTCAACGTCGACCACGTTCGTCCGCATCTCGTCGGCTTCGCCAATCTCTTCCCAGCGTCACGTCAAATTGCCTTGCAAGACTGGCCTTCGACAGAGCGATGGAGCCAGATCATCATGGCCATCGACAACCTACTGAAGCGTTACCAAGGCGAGCATGTGCTCACGAAGTCTTTGAGTGAGTACTTGACCATCAACCTTGCCAAGCGATTCCATGGGCATGGCCTTGGCGGGATCGATGTCGGTCATCTCTTGCTCTTCGTGTTGCATTTGTGTGCAGAACCAAGTCCATGGAAGAAGACGGTTGCGGCTGCGAAGAAGGCGTCCAAAGATGCGAAGACTGAAGCTGTTGGCATGTGGGAGGCAACGAAGGACAGTACAGCCGTCAAGAAGATCAAAGGCTATGCGTCCATGGCGTCGGATGAGTGGAAGGCTTGGACATCGGGAGAGTCAGAGTCCGACTAGAGATTCAAGAGGAGGCTCCACGTTTTGCTTCGAGGGAAGGAATTTTACCCATTTTACTTTTTACGCGAGAATAGAACTAGCATCTTGAGAGACGAGAGAGCGGAAAGAGTGAAGAGATAGAACACAGTAATCGTAATTTTTAATGCATATAGTATGCCCCAATTTTTCCATATTCCCATGACCAGCGTGAAGATAATGGGAAGTGCAATCGCGAAGTGAAGTGAGGTCAACCACCCTCACTAAGTCTTAAGTAACGTTTGATTGGCTCCCATAAACCTTAATCTGCGCTGATATATGCACGTCATTTCGAATTTCCCAGCGAGCTTCTTCCACTCACCATGCTTCACCGCCGCCTGCCACGACTCCTCCTCCAACGCCGCCTCTACTCCACCCCCAGCCCACCGCCCACCACCAGCCCCACGAAAGAGCAACGCGGACCAGCTCCCAATCCTCCCCCTCGTCGCCATCTTCTGCGCCGGCAGCGTCTCCTTCTACTATCTCCTCAAATCCCGCGAAGGCCTCACCCACAACACCTACACCGCCGGCGAGCCCGCCCCACCCCGAAAAGACACATCCCGCCGCGGCCTGCCCTCCCACCCAACGGAACAGTAACCCACCATGGCACCACCAACCGACTCCCTCCCAGCGCCTAACCGCTCCCAACCGCTGTTCAAGCAGGGCACGGGTCCAAATGAAGCTCTGGTCCTCTTCGTCCTGGGCGGTCCAGGTGCAGGAAAGGGAACCCAATGCGCGAATCTCGTCCGCGATTACGGCTTCACGCACCTCTCCGCCGGCGATTTGCTGCGATCCGAACAAGAACGCCCCGGGTCCGAATTCGGCGAGATGATCAAAACCTACATCAAAGAAGGCCAGATCGTGCCCATGGAAGTCACGATCCAACTCCTCGAGAACGCAATGACCGAAACCATCAAGAAAGACGACAAGCAGCGGAAATTCCTGATCGATGGCTTCCCGCGAAAAATGGACCAGGCGACGGCGTTTGAGGAGAAAGTCGTCAAGAGTCAGTTTACCTTGTTTTTCGATTGTCCGGAGGAGACGATGCGGGAGAGATTGTTGAATAGGGGCAAGACGAGCGGACGGGCGGATGATAACGAGGAGAGTATTAAGAAGAGGTTCAGGACTTTTGTCGAGACGAGTATGCCTGTGGTGGAGAATTTTGAGAAGGAAGGGAGGGTTGTGAGGGTTGATGCTAGGCCCGGGCCGGAGGAGGTTTATGAGGATGTGAAGAGGCAGTTTGCGTCCAGGGGGATTCATCCTGTTGCGGAGGGAGAGAAGAAGGGGTTGGTGGAGAAGGTGAAGGAGAAGGTTAAGGGGAGCTCGTAGACGACAGAATTGGGGACTGTTGGGATACAGGGAACATAGAGCGTACTGACTGCATCCAAGGTGGTGTTGAAGGCACACAGAGATCGCCTCTCTCGAATCTACATCTATTCCGTTCACTCATGCGCCTTTCCATACGCCACGCTTGAAACAAACACACCTTCCCACCCACCGACGACAGTCTAGCGTACTCTCTCATTCGTTTCTAGAACCCCTTCTTCAACCCATCACAATACCCCGGGCTCGAATCCTTCTTTCCCTCCACCCACGCAACAATCGTCAATGCAGTCGTATAACTCATCATCAAGAATCCGAAAATCACCAGCAAAACATCCACGACCCGTTGCCACCTCCGGGTCGCCACCACGCGGTAATGCATCAATGGCTAAAAACATCACAAGTCAGCAAAAAATCCTCGTCCCGTTTCTTAGCGTTGATGGGAGAACTTACAGGGTATATATACACCAACGGGATGCAGGCGAAACTGCCGACGAGTGAGACGAATTTATCCAAATCATTCGCACCCGCCCAAGCAATACACGCACAAAGCGCGACCATGAAGAAGCGGAAGATGTTTTTCTTCCACTTGATCCAGGGGTTATATTTCCCCGTCCGAGAGAAAAGTTGCTGGCTGGTGATCTCAATCGCCGGATAGATCTGCAGCGGCGTGGAAAGCAGAATGGCGAGGGAGTAGATAAACTGCACAGCATTGACAAGTTTGTCATCCTGCGGCATATTCAAGAGGATGACGGTCTTGGTGTGGGAGCCGTAAGCCGCGTAAGAGAGAGCTCCAGCGGAGATGAAGACGACGGTGATGATGATCATGACGGTGCCCATGACGCGGGGGAATTTCTTGGGCTCCGCCATGCCGGATTGGATGGGGATGACGAGGCCGACGCCCTCAAAAGTGAAAATCGCGGTTCCGATGAGGAGAGTCCAGGATTGTGCGTTGAAATTTTTGTAGTCGCCGAAGCCGTGCTGCGCGACGATGGTATAGACGTCGTAGTAGTAGACGTAGACGAGACCGAGGAGGATGAAGAGGTCGGCGAGGAGGGCCATCTTTTGGATGTGGTTGATGTTGCGGTAGAGACTTAGCGGGAGGAAGATGATCATCTGGGCGAGGATCATGAAGCCGACGTTCACGTCTGAGCGGCAGCGTGTTACGGCGAGGACGAAGGCCCGGAGGTTTTCGGCGACGAAGACGATGTAGGCGCTGCTGAAGCCGATTTGGGAGATGACCAGGGAGAAGTTGATCAGGTTGCGGAAGTAGGCGCCGTAGATTTTGCCGCCCATGTCGCCGAAGGAGGCGTGGACTTTTAGGCGAATGCTGACCAGGAGGATGAAGCAGTAGTAGGATAGGGCGGCGATGAAGAGGAGGACCAGGTTTGAGAAGAGCATGCCGCCGTTGAGGTATGCTCGAGGGAGGAAAAGCACGCCGGTTCCAACGAAGGACTTAAGCAGAAGCATGGCAGCTCCGAAAGGTGTGCCTTTGCCCTCTGCTCGAATCTTTCGCTTGCGTTTCCGTTTGCCGGGGGTGAGAAGTGCAGAGTCCTCGCCCCATTCGCGGTCGGATCGGTCGTCGTCTGCATCGGTTGTCGCTTCGTAGGCATCGGATGAGAAGTATTCGTCTGCTTCCAGAACTTCGTCATCCTCTTCCAGCTCTTCACCAGCGAAGTGGCCATACAATGTTAGGAATTCGATAAAGTTATTCGTCACAAACTGAGGTCGGGTCGGTTCACCAGCAGGTCCAGCAGAAGGCCGATTGACCGTCCCATATCCTCTCCTTGGATTAATACTCGACGGCGCAGGCGAAGCGGCCGCTCTCCGCAAATGATCCCGTCTGAAACCACCAGGCTTCTGTATGAACGATATATCATCCCCATCTCCGTCCGCATCCGTCTTGGGCTGGCTATAACTCATACTCCTTCTCAACTTCCCGCCATCTCTTTCCTGCTCACGCTCCCTCTTCTCCGCATACCGATAAATATGTCGATGCGTATCCCCACCCTGCAGCTGCAAACTCGAAAACTCCCCCTCGTCCACCGGTCCAGACCCCGCTGGCTGCTCAGCAGGAAACTGACTCCCCCTCTTAAAAGAGCCCGGCTCCGAGCCCGCCTGCGAAGGATTCACCAAATGCCGTTTCAACACCTCAATATCCTCTTTCACGCTCGGACTCCGTCCCAACTGCGTCTGATACGACTGCGGTGCGAAGGACTCGTATCCTCCAGTCTTATCACCTGCACCTCGGACGGGACTCTCATACCGCTTCGTGCCCTGGGATTCTCGCATCCCGCCAAACCTCGACGGCGACTGTCCTCCAGACCCTCGCAGAGCTTGGGAGAGGGAGGAGGGTCCCGGGCCGGGGACTGAGGTGCCGGACGCACCGGCCAGCGGCTCGTTGCTGCCATCGCCCGGCTGGATACTTGGCGTCGAGCGGCCGGACGGCGAGCCTGCGGCGATGGGCGTGCGGGCTAGCCGGGCGGTGGTCGATGCGCGGGAGGGGGAGCCTACAACGCTGCTGGCGTCGGCTTGAGAGGCGGTAGAGAAGCTGCCGGAGGGGATGGGACGGGCTTTGGAGGAGGACGACATGGCGGTGTTGGTGTTTTGTTGGCCGAGTGTATACAGACAGACTCTTGTAGGATGTGTTGGGCTGGCTTATCGGGCAAGGAATTGATAAGGCCGTGCACGTGCGGCTTTAGATGGGGTCAGACGACACTTTGCTCGCATCCATCCCACTGCTATGACGGCGGTGAGGTCGCGTGGCAGATTTTCATGTGATTGTGTTCACCTGACGTTGGCTCTGAATTTGCCAATGCGGCATGACCATCGATTTGGGTTGAGGTCCGTTCCGAGGTCCGGTTCTCGGTAGCGCCTGCCCTTTGTGTGCAGCCTTGTCGTGAGCGTGCATTGTCTCGGCGTGCGTCTGGCCAATCGAACAAAAGGCATTGTTCATCGAGTCAGGACGCCACAATTGTAGGGAGATCAGTGAGAGAAATAGTATTCAAAGAGTCTCTTGAATTCTGCGAAGACAATACCATCTATTCAGTGCTCCACCCAATGTCTCTATCCAATTCATGCATTTGCAAAGCACCAAAGCAAAAGGGTATCTTCCGTGTTCCAAAACGCCTAAATTCCAAACCAGTTGCAAATCTCCAACCAAAGCTCAAATCGAAAAGCGGCGTGCAGAAGCCTTGAACTCCTCCTCTCCTTCGTCAATGCGGCGACAATCCTTCTGTTCGATGACCCAAGTCGTCTTCTCTCCCCAAGCAGGTCTATCGGGGAACTCAGGAGATTCTGACTTGCCCACCTGCGACACCGAATCATCGGGCTCCAGCTCTTCGTCGGAGACCTCCCACATGCTCGGCGTGCTGGAAGGAATCGAACGACCAGGCGAGACGGGCGAGCCGCTGTCGTCCTCGCTGCTCAGCATCAGAGCGGTCTTGTACGAGTACATGCTCTCATACGAGTAGATCGGTAGAGTCGTGCCTGGCATGGCATGGGGGGCGCCAGCAGGGAGCCATCCGTACTCGCCACTGAGAAGCTTCGCAGTCACCGACGCAGCGACAGTCGTGCCATTGCAGCTGAGGAGACGCTCTTTTGCCGCGTGCCGGAGGAGCTCGAACATTGGATGGTAGTAGGCTGAATTTACGGCGGAGTTGTAAATGTCGCACTCGTAATGACCGTGTGCAGCCAACACCTGCGTGTAGTGCTGGATCGTCTCTGGCTTTGCTCCAACATCGGCGAGGATCTGTGGCAGCAAGTGGTGCAAGTCGTACCACTTGTCGCTGTAATAGTCTTGAAGGTCTGTGGCATCAGCTTCCGTCACCCACTCGATGATGGACTCGATTAGGTCCAGCCACGCAAGAACTTCCTCGGCATTGAGAGTGGCAACACGTTGGCTGAACTCGAGCGTGCGGTTTGCCGCGCACTCTCTGCCCATCAAGAGTCTGTCGACTTTGATGTGCGACTTGATGATGGGAAAATAAGCAAGGCAGTCCCTCAGCTGACTCCAGCCGAAAGTCGGGTCGGACAAGAGGTTGAAGAACCAAAGGGCGTCCATGGGTCCGTAGCGGATGCGATGGGCATGCTGGATACTGTCGATAGCCCGCTCGAAGATCGTAAAGAACTGCAGGATGCGCTTGACATGAATCGGAGAAATGCCCCGACTCGGGAGCCCACTGCCGATATGGATCTGTAGGCTGCATTTCTTGTTCGTGTAGAGTGCCAGGATCCCATCGTCGCCTCCACGCCTGTTAATGGCGTTGAGACGAGCGAGAACGCAACGGATCTCGCTCTCAGAGCTGTACCACGGGTTGTGATCGGGTAGCTCGCCCTCGTTATTGAACAGCTTGTGGTCTGGGACTCCCGAGTATCGTCCCGGCGAGCTCAGTGAGAAAGTACAGAGGCAGAGGTTGCGGCCAGAAAGCAGCGCAGCCGACTTCTCCTCCTCTGAGATGGGGATAGTCCAGCTCTCGTAGAAGCTCCAGACTGGGTCAGCGTACTTCTTTCTCGACACTTTCAGGGCGTGCGAGTGGGTTTGCCGGCAGCCAGGGATGTCGCAGTTGCCGAGAATGGGTGCAGAGAGGGCGTTGGAAATGCTGTTGCGGACCTGCTCGGTCGAGAGGTGTCGCTCATAGGCGACTACAAAGTCGATCTTGATGCCGTGCGACGGTTTCATTTTCGAGGTTGCGATGTTGGTGTTTTTGGAGCTGGCGTTGATGGCTGAGGGACTCGATGGTCTCTGGAAAGGTTGCGACACTGCCTGCTTGCTTGAGAGAGGGGGGGGGGAGGAAGAGCTGATGGGTTGGAGTCTGTGGAGCGAGTGGTTGCGGTTCGAGGTCCAGTTGATGGAGTGGATGTTTGGAGTAGTAGGAGGTGTAGGCTCAAAGGTCTACTTAAAGGGCGAAGGGCGACGCCTCGACGCTCTGGTGACTGACCGCAAGTGAATCTCCATGTTTCTCGCCGGTGAATCGGGCCAGGCCGCCGTATAGCGTAAGTGAATCTTCAAAGTGTGTATAGGACGAGAGCGTCCTTTTAAGCCAGCTAGAGGGTAGTAGCGCTGTTGTTATAAGATCTATCATCGTCTGTCAACATGTTTGCCGCTCATCTTTCTCTTAGGGAACAAATGGTTTGGTGTTGTGCTTCAAAGAATGCAAAGACGTGTGAAAGACGACTTGTGAGCAGACCTGCCTTGACAGACTCCTTCGAGACCTTTTGAGGGGGCCATAACACAGCTGTGGCCTTTTCTGTGGCCACCAATAGTCCACTAGGACATTCAGGCTGCTTGAACAATCTTACAACAGATCAGGTCTCTTAAATGGCCGTGTGCGTTATTTGAGCGGTGCCGGGTGGACGAGGCATCTGAGGAATGCAATCGATGTTCAGACGCTCCCGCCATGGGCCGTGGACATTCGCGGGCGTGACCGGTCTGCCTTCTCCTCGACGTGGCAATTTTGGCGTCCTGTCGAGACGGATAGACAATCCAGGATCGGATCCCTGGACACATGGAGGAAAGGCTTCATCCCCGAAAGCACCCTTTCTCGCGGAAGTACAGCCCATCCAAGGCAGTGCTGGACCTCTTCACCGTGCAGCCCGGCCATGCTGTCTTGGAGAGAGAAGGTCGATGCTCTAAGGCCTTAGCCATGGGCGTTGGAACTTGCTGGGCCCTGCGAGCGTACTCTCTTCTAGAAGTCGGCATCGCGGCATCCTGCTGGGATCCGGAAGATGGGCCAGTATCGCACCGTGCATGAAGCCTGATGAGAAAGAGCTCTATCTTTCTGCGACTCTGTCATGTCAGCCCAAAAACAGCATGAAGTGCCTCCCAACTCCCCTCCCATGCCAAACCCCACACTGTCGATCCTCCACCTCAAACCGACCCCATGGAGAAACCCACGCGCCAGGTCGACATCTGTGCCGCATGCAAGCAAGCAGCAGGTTCATATTCTTTATGCAAACTCGCCTCATGCACCCGATCCGGACTTTCAAACGCAAGAGACTCCGATGACAGGTCAAGGTTAAGATGGCAGACGTCGTCTTATCTTGTCCATGCCCTGTCGATCCGGCTTCGATTGCTTTGGGTTAGGCCGTTGTGCAAAGCAACTTTAGAGTTTGGGCATGTGCTTGGGGTTGTTGTGGGGATGGCGATGCTGTCTGGGAGAGGGGAAAGTCTTGTACCGAGAGTGAGGTGTTGTACTCATGAGAGCGTAGTACTCGAGGCCACCAGCTCTATCAAGTCATTCTGATAACATTGAAGGAAAAAAAGACGTCGAAACAAACTTCCTCCCCCACACAGACATCAACACGGAGCGGGGGTGGAGTTGTGGAGAAGCTTGACTGTTTTGCCGCAAGAGCCGGCGACGCCTTTCCCGACGTCGTCTCCTCTTCCAGCTCCTTCCTACCAAAACCACTTCCTATTCCAACTCTCCCGCCTCTGCCATTGGCCTCTCCCCGCTTTACCTATAGCACGGATGGCGCCGAGCCGATGAAGAAGCAAAGCTACTCTTCCTCCGGACTGGAGATGCCACGCCGGTACGCGCCTAATTCGACACCGTGATTGCGTCGTGGCTGGCAGGCCAATCGTCGATACAGCTTCGTGTGCTTTGATCCACCTGTCGAGCTCTGATATGGGCCGAGCGTGTTGATCTGAGCGTTGCGTTCGGGAATACGATGCAGTAAGTGTGCAGACGACCCGAGGGTTGATCTTTATGTATGTTCATATACCTCAGTTGCCCTGCTTTTGTGCTCGTTCCTCCTCTTTCTCCTTTGAAGTCGGACACGTGCCCTCTGGAAAAGCTGTTGGACTGCCTTCGTCATGGACCCCGAACTCAGGATGCACAAGTCTGAAGACGCCGATTTTGCCAACGGCAACAGTCCCAATGGCTCCTCCGGGATGCCTACCTTGCAGCAGGTACAGACCGCCGGCAGCATCACCATCACCCCAGAGATGTTCGAGCGGATGTATCTAGCTCCAGAGAACAAGGTCTCCGGCGACTTGAGACGTATTCTCGGTGAGCCCAAATCCATACCCTCAAACCCCTCCACAACCCATCCTAACTCCTCACAGGTAACCCAACCCCCATCGGTCTCGGCGGCTTCCTCATCGCCTACTGCCCCCTCATCTTCTCCATCCTCGAATGGCGAGGCTACACCGGTCTCGGCGCCGCAACAATCGGAACCTACTATTTCAGCGGTGGTTTGATCGCCATCATCGCCTGCATTTTCGAGTTCATTCTGGGCAATACCTTCCCCGCGACGTTCTTTGGTGTCTATGGTGGATATTTCTTGTCTTATGGAGCGACATTCACTCCGTATTTCAATGCGTACTCGGCGTATGCTTCGCAGGACCCGACGGGGAGTGGAGAGATGGCGCCGGCGTTTCAGGCTGGTCTTGGTGAGTATTTGTAGAGTGTTGGTGGGGTGAGGGTTGAGCTGATAGTTTGGTGCAGGATTTTGGAACTTGATGATGACCATCTTCACCCTTTACTGCACTATCTGCGCGCTGCGGACTAATGTCATGTTCTGCGCGGCGTTCTTCTTCCTGATGCTTACATTCATGCTGGTGGCTGCGGCGGAGTGGGTCTCCATCCAGCCGGGCATGCTCGCGACTGGAAAAGCACTGCAGACCGTGAGTTTTCCTCCTGGACGAGAGTCCCAATTGGACGTCTTTTTACTGACATCTGACCAGGCTGGCGGCGCCTGTGGTTTCGTCGTCCTCGTGATTGGCTGGTATCTCGAATTGGCCCTGATGCTCACCACCGTTGACTTCCCCTACAACCTGCCCGTCTTCGATCTCAGCGGTGTTGTACCCAGCGGAACGGAGATGAGGAAGAAGAAGAAGGGCAAGAAGGATCTCGAGAAGGGCGAATAAGCTCCGCGCCGATAATCATGCTAGTGAATAAGTTTGCGGTTCCCAGCGGGGTCGGGAGGCTGGTAATGCCTCGGGAGTATACCCGTCAATGTGGCACGTTGAAGAAGCTTGAAAAGATCTTTGTAAATGATGAGACCAAGGCGAGAGATGAATGTATCAAGTGAAACGATCAACTCCATCTTGTTATTCGAGCTCATTCTGTCGACCGTCTGCATCAGGCGAGGACGGTCTCGAAGCCGGCAGCTTGCATTTCGGGAACCGTAGTGGCAGCCGCCAAGCCCGTCACATGCAAACTTTTGAATCATGCACATCAACCAGCGTCGTCGAGAACGTTGCAGTACAGCATCGAACACCTCTATCTCACAAGCTTGAATCTGCATAACTTAACCATATTCGCCAAAGACCTAGACAATGGGGGCCCTAGCATAGTCAACACGGTCTCCCAAAGCCAAGGCTCCGGACTCCAATCCTCGCAACTTAGAGCTCTCTTGCCCATGGCGCCCAGCCCATGAATACGCATAGCTCCGGTACACTTCGTTCACCACGCGGGCTCTCAAAGAACCAGTCAATATATATAGATCTACCTATCTATGCGAATTTCAATGATGAAGAGGTCACTCTTGCCCTCCCGTCAACCAAAAGCCCACAACCGCCATGACTACCGAATCAACAATCTCAAGCATCGTCCCCCTCCTCCTGATCACCTTCTTCAGCCTGATCACTCTCTACGGCGTTCTGGGCTTCTATCATCCACACAACAGCAACCGCGAAGCTCTTCAACTCCAGGACTGGAATAACGCACCAGATCGAGTGAGTGCGAACTTCCTCGACGTCCCCGACGCACAAACCTGCTGCAGAGCCCTCTTCAATCCGTCCGGAACCATGAAGTCAGAAGACGTCGACATCCTTTGCAGCTTGCATGCGAAGGAGATCATGGAGAAGTGTGAGATGGATGGGGAGGGGAGAGGGATTGTGGGGTGTGTTGGAGAGTTTTTGCGGGAGTTGGGAGTCGATGAGAAGGTGACGGGGAAGGAGGAAGTACGAAGGCTTGCATTGAAGAATGGTGACGTGGGTGTGGAGAGGGAGGATGCGAGGTGGAGGCTTTGGGATTAGACCAGTCTCAGTGCGTTCATCTGAGGGACGACTTGGTCGGCTTGTCGACGAAGCAGCATCACCAACACCTGAAGCCATAGAGAGACATCGTCGTCAAGACTTACCATCATCAAAGCAATTGGTTTCTGCCCGAGCAGCAATGCAAAGCCAAGATGAACCAGGGTGTCGTTGGGTGGGTTGCACGTCGGCAGAAACTAAATTTCTCGTTCCCAAGGCTTGGTGAGATCTATGAAGCCAAGCCCGCGAAAGATGCTGACGAATGTTAGCTTGGCGATATGTGAAATCGAGGAACGCGCGTAGGATAGCTTTGGATTGTGGTGTACTGTAGGTCCACTATAGCGAAGCCAACTGTGCCCATGAATTTACCATGGTTATGCGAGTTCAGGACAATGGCATCGACTGCTCGACCTCAGCAGCCCAGTCCCTCGCCTCTGTGCCATCACCAAGCTCTACGCCACCCGCAACCGCCGGCGGACTCTCGACATCAGTATGTGCACCAGCGTCGTCTTCACTGGCACTCGCCAGCCTTTCCTTCTCTTCTTCTTCCATCTCGGCAGCCTCCCAATCATCCGCAACAACCACAGGCTTTGGCTTGGGAGGCTTGGGCTTCTTGGCGAAGGTCACCTTGCCGGATGTCAGAGGAGCAAACGTGTTCGTTGAGCCAACGGTGTTCTGCACGGCGATCTTTGGGGCGCCCTTCTTGGCTGCCACTTTGGACCATCCATCGCCGGTAGAGCCGTCCGATTCGTACCGCGTGATATTGAGCGAGCTGTCAGTGGTACAAAGCTGGACCGTACCGTAGCCTTTGGCTGCGATGGCTGTTGCCAGTGGCATCTTGAGGTTTTGCAGCATACGCTCGAGGTCTTGAGGTGGAAGGGTCCGACTAACGGCTTTCAAGACGACGTCTTCGCTGGGCAGGAACTCAATGTCGAAGGTGAAAGGCGTGCTCGGATGAAGAACAGTGTCGACCTCGGCTCTGATCTCGTCGATAGTAAGGCCAAAGCGTGGCTTCATGATGCGGAATCCGTTGAAAGGTTCAAAGACTTTGGGCTTGGGTTTGATGGGATTGGCACCTTCTGTGTCCGAAACGTTGGCGCTCGCATTGGCGGATCGCTGCGCCTGCTGTCTGATTCTCAAAGCGTCTGCCAGCGTCTTATTAGGAGCACTGACAAACCGCGGCGTCTTCCAGATCATGACATGGCGATGCGGCTCTGGATCGATGCTTTCGGAGTCAAGACCAAAGTCTTCCGCTAGCGCATGAATGAAAGCTCGTTGTTGGGGTTGCATGGGTTTGAATCTCAGGCGCTTTGCATCGTCTGCAGCAAAGACTCTGAACTCCCTCTCCCACTGCTGAGCCCACTTCGGATTCTGCGCGAAGAGGTTGAGTGTCTCTGCAGAGTAGAGAATGTGATCGCCGCCCTCTACGTGCGTGGCCTGGTCAATGTTCAACGCCAGCGCAAGTTTACGGTTCCGCTCCAGTCGGGCGCACTCGTCATTGCATGGAAGTGACTTGTTGAGATTGCCATCACTGCTCTTGGATGCACCGCACTTGACCTCCTGCTTTTGGGCCTGGCACTCGCACGTGATGAACATCTTGTTCTGACACGGCTTCTCCTCCTTGCAGGGAAAAGGCGCGTGGCATGGCTGCTCATCGGGATGACCGCAGATCTTCTTCTCCTTGCCGCAGGATTGTTGGCACTTGCGTCCAGCGGCATCCTCGCATTCACCATTCCGATGGCAGGGCTTGCGGCAGTAGTGGAATCCGCATGAGAGCTTCTTGCCGCAAACTTCTCCGCATCCGACATCACGGAGCCAACATTGCTGATTCTTCAACGTCTTCTTGCCGCACATGCAGCGCTTCTCTACCAAGAACGGGCATTTGGGGCAGTTCTCGTCGTCGAGATGGCAGGAGTGCGATGTTTGCGGATGACCACAAGGCTTGGGACGGTCGCACGGCATACGACACGGAGGTGGTGTGGTTCCACATGGCAGAGGAGGCTGAAGTGTCGTGCGTCCGCAATGACAGCTGATCTCCTCGAAGATTGCTTCTCGACAGGTTCCACAGGGTCCCCGGTGGCATAGCTCGGTGCAATTGTGATTGCCGCAGGTCAAAGGTCGGCCACACTCTCGGGTGCAGATATGCTCGGGTTCGAAATTGTCGTCAGTGGCTCGAGGGGCAGCATTCAGAGGACGGCGCTTCTTCTTAGTCGAGAGTCGCTCAACTGCCTTTCGCTCGCCTTCACAGCAGCGCTCCTCACACATGTGTCTCGCGCAATTGAGATTGGTCCGGCAGACACGCATACATTGCGGTGGCTCGTCCTTACCCTGATGGCAGACCGTGCTGTGAGAAGTTCGCCCGCAACGGCAATTGATAGTGACGGTCAGCAGACAAGACGGGCACTCTCCTGAATGACAGACTGTAGGGCAGGAATGACCGCATGGAAGAATCTTGTCGCAAGGCTTGTCACAGCTTGGTATGGGATCTTCGCAGGATGTCCGAGGGTCGACGGACAGTGCGGTGAGCAGGGTCTTGCCACAGGTGCAGTGAGTGACAACGTCTGGAGAGCGAGAACAATGCGCCGCCTTCTCATCTTGAGGGTGGCAAGCCTTCTCGCAGTGATGAACCCCGCAATCGAAGGTTCGGCCGCAAGCCATGTCGCAGTCGAAGACGCCGGTCCAGCTTTCACGAACGACTTCACCATCGTCCGTCTTGTGCTCTCTGCGGCTCTCTACTGGGCCGCCTCGATCACTGCAAAGCACATCCTTCTCGACTCCACCGCAATAGCATCGTGCCGGAATTCGTACGTCGCAATCACCGCAAGGTCCATCATGACACGGCCGAGCGCAGTAATGCTCGCCGCACTGCATCTCGGCGCCGCAAACTTCGCCACAACTGAAGCCGGATGAGTAGTCTGTTTCAGAGCATCGCTTGGTGGAAGTGTGTTTGCCGCAGTAGCACGACTGAGTAGGTCCCATGTGCGTGCAGGGTGGACAGGGTCCGGCGTGGCAGGTCAGTTGGCATGGGTGAGGGCACTTCTTGACCCGGTCTTTGCTGCACGTCTGACCGCAAGAATGTGGCGGTAAGCCGGCGAGTGGGCGAGGCTCGGTCTCCTTTTCACACCAGCAGGTGTATGAAGATGGAAGAGAGTCCTTGGGCAGATTGCATCCTGGACATCGCCATTGCCTAATTGCCGGAGACCCTCCATCTTGCTGATTCTGTTGATTCATCGAAGCGCCGGCATTGGACGACCACTTCTTGATACAAGTGAGATGGAAGACAACCCAGCATGTATGGCATGACCAGACTTTGGATTTTCGAAGGACTTCACTTGTGCAGATCGCACATTCGTAATGCCCGTTGTCGATATCTTCGTGAGTTCTGGTGGCAATATCGGGTGCTTGCGACTTTGAAAGTCTTCGCTTGGGTTGTCGTGGCGGTTTCGGAGCTCTGGGTTGTGATGGGGCCTGGGTGACATTCTGGACGTGTTGCTGTCCAGGAACGAAGACTGGGGCATTGCCTTGCAAATTTGCAGGTACAGAAGCTGTCTCTGAAGAATTGGTCTCTTCCCTGGTTAGCTGGCCACCAAAAGCTCGTCCGTTGACCGTTCGGTTCTCCGTTTGCCGGCCTCCTCTGCCTCGTGCGGAGCCTCTGCCTCTGCCACCACGACCTCTCGATCGAGCTTGGCCATCGGTATGATTCGAATTCGATTCAGAAGCAGGTGCTGGTGGAATGCTGGCCGGACGAAGACTCAAGGAGGAAGTCTCGCCACCTCGGGGTTGTCCTCTGCCCCGGCGTGGTCTTCTTCGCTGGTTGCCACGTGACTGATCTGGGTTATTGTTTGAAGGCGCTGATTGAGCGGAGGCGGGTGCCTCCATGCTGCGGCGTATTCTGGTATGCTCAAGCAGTGTCTGTCGGTCCTGAATGGTGGAAGGTGTTGGTCGGGGAAGCTGCTGGTGGTTGTATGACGGCAAGAAAGAAAGGTCAGGCGCCCACAATTTCGGCCTGACTGAACAAGATGTAAGTACCCGCAGCAAACACCGAAATGCAGATGAGAGAAAGTGAGTCAGTGGAGGAAGTGGTTTTGGCTGTGGCGAAGTGCAGACGACGTGAATCTTCGACTCAGACGCTGCTGAATCGCCCGAATTGGACGAAGAATGACGTTTATTGGTCCGTGAGGCTCGGCGGGCCGTTCCGGACATCAAGCGAGGCTAGCGCATCTCACAGTCCGTCTCCAAACTTCGTTGCTGCTGGTTGAGCACAACAACACAATATGGCGACAGACAATGACGAACAGCCGCAAGGCACGAAACGACCGCACGATGAGGTCGAACCGGCCAACGACGGCGACTCCGAGTCGGACGACGATATCGGCCCAGCTCTGCCGTCCGCCGACCAGCCCAGCAAGAAGAAGAGGCGGAAGCTCAAGTTCGAGAAGCAGTACATCGCGGCGTTGCCCTCTGCTACGCGGTATTCGAAGTCGTTGATGCACAAGGACCAACTGTCTTTCTGCACTTTCACGCCGCATACCGACTTCCTCATCACCAGCTCCATCGATGGATATGTCAAGTTCTGGAAGAAGACGTCGGGAGGCATTGAGTTCGTCAAGGAGTACAAGGCGCACGAAGGAGATATTCGATGTGTGAGCGTCAGCGCGGACGGGAGGAGCTATGCGACGGCAGGCTCAGACGGGACAATCAAGATCTTCGACGTGGAGACGTTCGATCTGCTGGCCATGCTGGAACCTGACAAGCCGCCGAATGCTGTCTGCTTTGTGCATGGCCATGGCTCGTCATATCCCATTCTTGCCGTTTCGAATCAGGCTGATGGAAGCATCGCAATATACGACGGAAGGGGAGAGAACCAGACTCCGCTGCATGTCGTATCGAGCTTGCACAGAAAACCGTGCCACGTCATGGCGTACAACAACGCCTATGACTGCGTGATATCAGCCGATGACAACGGTATGATTGAGTACTGGCGACCGTCTGGATCATACGAGAAGCCAGACAACGTCTTCGAGATGAAGAGCAGTACGTCGCTGTTTGAGTTCAAGAAGGCAAAGTCGATCCCTTGCTCCATCACCGTCTCTCCCACGGGCCATCAATTTACAACTTTCTCCTTCCCCGATCGAAAAGTACGGGTCTTCGACTTTGCTTCCGGAAAGCTCTACCGCACCTACGATGAGAGCATCGCGACCATCAACGAGATGCAACAAGCTGGTACGTTGAGCAGCGAACCACTGGAGGCTATTGATTTCGGCAGACGGATAGCGGTGGAAAGAGAGATTGAGAATCCTGTCATCCGAAATCGTATCAACGTCATCTTTGATGAGAGCGGCCACTTCATCATGTACGGCAGCATACTCGGGACGAAGGTCATCAACACCTTGTCAAACAAAGTCGTGAAGACTTACGGACGAGAAGAGCCGTTCAGACCCCTCAACCTCGCGCTCTACCAAGGACAGCCTGACAAGAAAGGAGTCGTGACAGTTCAGATGGCCACTTCCGACAACCCTTTGCTCGCTGAAGCAGAAGCTCGTGATGCCATGCTTGTCGCCACTGGCTCTGGCAAGGTTCGCTTCTACATGTTCACCAATGACAACAGCGTCTCCAAGTCCGATCGAGATGTCCACAACGAAAAGCCTCGCACCCTCAATGCCGGCAAGAAAGCCGAAGAAGAGGCTCGGGAGGCCAGGATGGGCACGTCGGCGACCATCCACACCACCATGGGCGACATTCAAATCCGAATGTTTCCTCAACACGCTCCCAAGGCTGTCGAAAACTTCACGACTCATGCTCGAAATGGGTACTACAACGGCATCATCTTCCATCGTATCATACGTAAGTTCATGATACAGACTGGCGATCCACTCGGGGACGGCACTGGTGGTGAATCGATCTGGGGCAAGGAATTCGAGGATGAGTTCACTCCAGAACTTCGACATGATAAGCCATACACCGTCAGTATGGCCAACGCTGGCCCAGGAACGAATGCATCCCAGTTCTTCATCACTACAGAAAGAACGCCGTGGTTGGATGACAGGCATACCATTTTCGGACGAGTGGTGAAAGGTATGGATGTGGTGCATTTGATTGAGAATGCTAAAGTTTGGAAGGAGAAGCCGGTGGATGATATCAAAATGATCAACATCAGTATTGGATAGCCGTATGGTGGATCATTGAGTTGATGCGGCTCATCCACCACGGAACAGCGAGCGGGAAACGATAGGCGGTCCATCTTCCACACGACGCCATCAAATGCATCCGACCCCACTTCATCGAACACCTCTCTCCATCGAGACGTGATGCAAAGGAAAGTCTGTTCCTTCACTCGACCTCACTTCGACTCATATTTCCGTGTGCTTTATCGTTCTACTTCCCGACAACTCTCAAACATCACCGCCTATTAGGAGACCACACAGATCGCTTAGTAGAGCTCGACCACCTTGGTCCTCTCCTGTATCAGCACCATGCCCGTCGGCCACTTTCCTCTCAAAGACAAAATAGTTGTCATCACCGGCGGTGGCTCAGGAATATGCCTCTCCTTCACGAAGCTCGCCCTCGACAGTGGCGCCAAGGGAGTTCTCATCTGTGACTTGTCACTCACCCAGCCGGCTCAGGATCTTCTCTCCCAACACCCCGAGAAGTTGCAATTCATGAAATGCGACGTAACAAACTGGAGTGACCTCGAAGCCATCCCCATCAAAGTCTCCGAAGCATTCGGCGACCATGAAGTCGCAGACGTCTGGATCGCCGGCGCCGGCGTCTTCGAACCAAAATGGAGCTCCTTCATCTACGACACCGAGAAAGAGGGCGGCTACAAAGCCATGCGTATCAACGCCGAGCATCCGATCAAACTCACCCGTATCGCCATGCGCAGCGCCCTCTCTGTCAACAAACCCGCCGTCATCCTCATCGTCTCCAGCGGCGCCGGCATCACAGGCCAATACGCCGCGGCCCTCTACTGCGCAACCAAACACGCCGTCGTCGGCTTCACGAAATCCATGGCCCAGGCCGACATCGACGAGGACTGTAAAATCGTCTGTATCCTGCCTGGGATGGTTGCTACGCCGCTTTGGACCCAACGACCCGACGCAGTCGCTGCACAATTCAGTTACACGGACGAGGTTTGTATTACGCCCGAGGAGGTTGCGGAGGGCATGAGGGATATGATCGAGGATGAAGGAGGGAGGTTTCCCGGGGGTAGCCTGATGGGGATTCGGAAGGGGGCGCTGAGGGAGGAGTTGGAGTCCAAGAGGGCTTTTGTGAGTGATGGGAGTGAGAAGGCGAGGGCTTTTGAGGAGAGGTGTTTTGAGCCTATTCGGGAGGTGCTGAGGGGGGAGAGGGGGAGTCGGTTGGTGTGAGAGGTTGGGTCGGCGAAGAGAGTGACTGTGTTTGAGAGAGCGTTCTGCTAATTTCTGTGTGTAGACATTGTCGAGTGTTATGGTTCCATAGAAGCTCCACAGAACCACCAGCTGCATTCCTCACCAAAATTCTGCAGCTTTGAGCGACAGAGCATTGGAGTGGCGGGCGGCGAGGTCGAACGACCTCTATTTCTTTTCTTGGAAAGTCTGCCTAGCCAGCGAGGCGAGCTGAAAACCCAGTGGCTTTCTTGTGCGACCTTGGCCATTCTCAATTCCGACCGATCGGAGCGTGGCTCTGCAGGCTTGCCCAAACTTTCCCCCGTGCATGATGAGTCGGTGACCCTGACTGCTCAGCCTCGACGTCAACAAAGGCTCTCTAAAGAACGGTCAGCCCGCCTCTCGATGGTCGGGTACTTTTCACACTCAACCCTGCCTTGTAGTCAACAAAGCCGACTACTTCAGACAGATTCCGCAACAACCGCAACACGAATGGATGTCACCGATGAATCCAATCTCGAGAGCGTCTCGAGCCTATACGGGCCTGGCGCTGTTAGCGCCTGGCTACTAATCATCTGCTCCGTGGTCGTATCCTGGACGCTGAATGACAGGAATAGGAAAGACGTCCTCACGAACGACCTGTACGCCGCTCTCAGCATCCCGGCCGTCGCTGGAGGGCATATGATTTACACTCTGGTGCACGGGGCTGATCATACTGCACCCTGGCATGTCTGTGCGACGTTCAGCAATATCGGCTACTTACTTGTGCTTCATAGCAGTTTCCACGGACACTGGAAGAGGATGGCGACAGCAGGGGTTGTGGCTATCTTCTGCACGGTCGTTGCTCGTCTCTCTCCCCTCCTAACGCAAGACACAGTGGTGGATGTCATCTACTCCATGGGCCTTATTTGCACCTCGGCATTGGGAAACTATTTCGAAGAACCCGAAAAGTCACTTTTGTGGCGGATCTACAGATGCTCGAAGAAAGTTGAAGTGGCGCTGGTTGTTCACGGAATGATCCTGGTCATTCCTTTATTGACAGTATACATGGCCACCGTTATGCTCATAGGCCGGGTACTGGTACTGCTCTTGAAGCCACTTACGGCAACTACGATTGTAGACCTAGACCAGGCTGTGGCGCTGATGGGAGGTCTTGCAACGCTGGCATTCAGCCTTTGGGATACCGACGGTGCGTCTCGTGAAGGCGCCTAGTCTGAGTGACCAGGCGAGTCTGAATCAATACGAGTTGGCAACTACGTGCCAGCACGGCCACAGCGATGATAATCTGGCAAGTCATAGCCAGCGTTGTATATTCTGGAAGGTCTGGAGAGGTCGCAAGATTTGCCCTTGATCGATTCGCTGGGTCACGATGCGAGGCTGGAATTGACTTTGGTCATGTCAGCCTCAGCCCTTTTGGGACACCGTCGGATTTCGAGTCACACCTAAACGGGTCCACCACTCCAAAACGACGACATTCTTGTGGCTGTGGGATTGAATGGCCACTCTGTGGAAGCTCAATGCTGGTTCTCGAGGTTTCTGTCAGGTAATGACTTCCTAGTATCCCTCATAGGCCCGGCCACGAGGAACGCATAAATTGGACGAGAACGCCTGTCTGAGTTCCAACGCACACCACTTTTGCAACAACTCAACCCAAACGGCTCGACCGTTCTGCACTTCACAATGGCTTCCCAAGACTCCCCGCCCGAAGGCGCTCAGCCTCTTTCGCAGAACAAAGTCGATATCATCAACCCACACTTACAAGAACCCTCAATCCCGGAAATCCAGACCGCAGCACGGCAAGGTCTGAAACTGAACCACGACATCCCATGCCATCGCTTCTCAGAAGGCACCGATCATGCTGTTTACGCCATTGGAGATGACTACGTCGCCCGTTGTCTTCCAGTCTCGGAGAAAGCCATGAAGGGCCTGAGACGAGATGCTGCTGTTCAAAATCTGGCGAAGAAATACATGCGCAATCCAGATATCATAGCTGAGGTTCTGGAGACGCCGCTTGAAGTTGGTCCGTGGCGGGGGAATATGGAAAGGCGGCTTCGGGGTGTGTCTTTGGAGAAAGCGCAGCCTACCGAGAAGACTGAAGAGGATCTGTCGCGATTGTTGATGGACCTGAGGGCTGTTCCTGCTGATGAAGCTCTCGCTGGGACGCAGTATCAGGAGTCGGAAATTAATATCAAGAGCCGAGTAACCAAGACGCTGAGGGCGTGGGAGGATATGATCCGTGAAGGCCATGCTAAAGATCCGGAGGACAAGTTATCGAAGCTTTTGAAGGAACGTTTGCAGCAGGTCTTGGCCTCGACCGAGGATGAGGAGAGCTACGCCCCATCCTTTCTTCATGCGGACATCAACACGGAGAACATTCTCATCGATCCATCCACAGGTGCTGTCACGGGTGTCATCGACTGGTCTGATGCTTTTGTCGGCGATCCTTGCGTGGATATGTCGGGCGTTATTTTTGCCATTGGCGTGGCAAGGGCTAGGAAAGTCGCTAAGATGGCCGGACTGTCCGAGAGGGGGTTTGAGAGGGCTCTGCTGTATACATGGACGGAAATGGTACGAGATTTGAGAAATTGTCTTTGTGGAGACGGCGATGAATGGGGGAGGAGTCAGAGGCACCTTGAGGAGGTGTTGAGAGGAGAGTGGCCACGGGTGTTTGGAGGGACGGAATGCGAGGGCTTGTTGGTAAGGAGGAGAGGTTGAGTCTGTATGCAAGCGCTGTGATTGAATCAAAAGTTTCTTGATCTTGTCGATGGCAAGGAACTCAGTCACGGACAAGCTCGCAGTATTCCCATGCTGAAGGGTACTGCCACGTCAGCCATTCGCTTGCAGGCTTTCTCCGAGTTCGTTGGCAACGTCTTGATCCAGAAGCGAATCTCATTGCCGAGTCTTCGTTATGTGTCTTGGAGGTTCGATGGAAGAGTAAGACCGGGCCTCGCCAAAGAATTCAGGCTCAAGGGGAGGAGGTGAAGTCAACTTTCGCCTGGCCCGTGCGAGTTTGTCGCCATCTCAATCTCCATCCTCCATCAGCTTCGAGCTCTTCTTCATTAATTTTCCATCAAATCAATCATCGAAATCATCTCCGGCTCAATTTGTCTGATGAATGTCGATGATGGGAAAAGCAGCGCGGAAACGCTCAAACACGCAGCAAGAGTGACGCCAGCGCGACCCACCGATCGCTGACAAAAAACGCAGCACACTCCCGGCTACGCGGAAAGGATTCTCACGAACAGACTTTCTCTAGACCGTGATTCGAGCATAATGGCGTGCTGTGGCCACTCTGACGAAACCCACTCCGACCGCCCTGTTCACCAAGACTCTTCTTAAACACTCAAGCCTTCTGCCGAGATGTCTTGTGCAACGTACAGCCATGCAGTCCCTTCGCCAGTACCGGGCGATCAGATCTGCCGTTGCGGCGCAAGTGGAGACCGGAAAGGTGGTGAACGTGCCGAATGAGAAGGTGTCGGTTTTGGACGACAATGCTTCGAGTCATACGAGTAATACCACGTCTGAGTTGAAGAGCGTCCATGATGCCAGTGGCGACATTATCGTTGGATGGGAGGGCCCGCAGGGTATGATCTTTCACATCTCTCGCGGTTAGGAAAGCCTGCTAATGCTGTTCTTATAGACCCTCTTAACCCACGCAATTGGAGCATCACCCGCCGATGCGTCATCTTCGCCATCCTCTGGATCAACGTCTTTGCTGTCGACTGGGCTTCATCGGCCGACTCCCAAGCTGGAGGCAAGATCTCTAAAGCCTTCCATGTCAGCGAAGAAGCCGAGGCACTCTCGCCGAGTTTGTATACCTTCGGCCTGGCCATCGGCTCGCTATTCGCTGGCCCTATTGCAGAAACAGTGGGAAGGAACCCGGTCTACGTGGTCTCACGATGCTTCCACGTTGTGTGGCTGGTCGGCGCGGCTCTGGCACCAAACTTCGGAGCCCAATGCGTATTTCGACTCTTTGCGGGTCTCTCGGGTAGCATTCTACTCGCCATTCATGCAGCTTCAACGGCAGACATCTTTGGCCCGGTGCATCGAACCCTGGCCTGGCCGGTCATTGCTCTGGCTTCCTTCTGGGGAACTGCACTGTCTCCTGTGGTTGGTGCTTGGATTGCTCAGTCAGACATTGACTGGCGCTGGACAGACTGGATCGCGGTCATTCTCTCGGGCGCAACTCTGATCCTGACATTGTTCTTCTTGCCGGAGACGTTCTCGCCAATCCTCCTGTCGTGGCGAGCGAAACATCTGCGTGACATAACTGGATCGAATCGCTGGAAGGCTGAACTCGACCTTCAGCATACGATATGGACCCGCTTCAAGATCGCTCTCCTCCGTGCCTTCCATATGATCACACGGGAACCCATCGTCGTACTGCTTGGCGGCTGGATCGTGCTGGAATACATTGTCGTATTTGGGCTCCTGCAGGGCTTCACTTACATCTTCGGAGATACGTATAACTTCGAAAGAGGCCTCATTGGAACAGTCTTCGTGGCCATCGGCATCGGCTGTACGCTGTGGACTGGCTTCGTACCTTGGTATTACTATCTCTACAAGCGCAAAGTCATGCGACTGCACGAACAGATCACAGGACAATGGGACCGCAACTTGATTAGAGCTGCAAATATTCCAGGCCAAGATCTTCCTGATCCAGAGTATCGCCTTTGGTACGCTCTGCTTGCAGCTCCAGCATTTCCGATAAGTCTCTTCTGGATGGGTTGGACGAACTACTCTTGGATTTCGCCATGGTCTGACCTTGGAGCGACTGTCTTACTCGGCTTCTCCTGGGCGGGCATCTACGTCACCGTATATCAGTACTTGTTGGACACGTACGGAATCTACTCTGGCAGCGCTCTGGCCATCATCACCTGCTGGCGGTACTTGGCTTCTGGTATGATCAATTTGGTCTCGCGGCCGATGTACAACGGCCTTGGCGTACACTGGACTATGACGATGCTTGGATGCCTCGCTGTGCTCCAGACGCCGCTTCCGATCTTGTTCTACTTTTACGGAGAGAAGATTAGGAAGAAGAGTTCCTTTGCCAATCGATATGCGAGGTCAAGTAACCCAAGAAGTCGAGAGGGACATGCGCTGCAATGGAAGTGAGAAGATTATAGATAATTTATATCCGGCCACCATGTCGGTAATTCGGGAGACCTACAAGTTCCGTCTCGCGTCAGCCGTTCGGTAGTGAGATCTATGAGAATGCGAGGTCTCTGTCCACTAATCGACTAGCAGGGAACCGATGTGACGGAGACGCAGGAACCCCAGCTCAAGTTCACTTCTTTAGGGCTTGCCTGACGGCCAAGGACTGTACGCCTAACATCCCTCGCACCTTTGCGAGGTCTCGAGAACTCCAGCAAATCGCCATTGGCCTGCCTTCGCATGGAACTGTCGGAGCCATCAAGAGATCTGGCATACATCTGTCCAGACAGCCCGCGAGCTCCGATCCAGCGGCTCCTGCGGACTCCACTTGCCTGCTTGTTAACTAACCTTGGACAATGTGAAACGCGGTGGTATCCTCGACCCCACAGTCTCGACAGTCATATAATATTGCCAGACATACTCGCGAGACTCAATCTCACATCTGAACACGTCAACATGTCTCAAACAGACACCGAAACCATATCGTCGACCGCTCCAACAACCCTCCCATTCGACATCTCCAAATACCCCAAACTCGACCACAAGCAAGCCGGTCACCTTCGCCACTACTACAACCTCCTCTCGCAGCCTGACGGCGAATGGCACCACTTCGGCAGCCAAGAACCCAGCCAAGAATGGGACGACGCCTACCGCTACCAACTAGCCACAATGACCTACGCCATGTCCGTCACCCACTTCCACCGCCTCCCCCTCCTCAAATCCGTCTTCAAGCCCCTGATCCGCCGCGCCATCCACAAAATGCTCCTCCGCCAAGTCTGGGGCTACTGGTTCAACACCTCCCATGCCGGCATCGCCACCATGCCAAATCTCACGGAGTTGAGGAAACCTTGGGCGGATCCTGTCAAGCAGGAGAATATCATGTACAGTGGGCATTTGTTGCTGATGACGAGTCTCCATGCTATGCTTTTTGATGATGGGGAGTTTGAACGGGAGGGCAGTTTGAGGTTTGTTTGGGATCCGCTGTTTTGGGGCTTGGGGAGGGAGGAGTTTGTTTATGGGAATCGGAGTGTGCAGGGGGAGATTTTGAGACAGATGGTGGGTTTATGGCTGCGAGGTTGAGTAACGAGGGCTAACGCGTTCGTCATTAGGAAGAGAACGACTGGGTTGGAGTGTGCTGTGAGCCGAATGCTGTCTTTGTGGTGTGCAATCAGTTCCCGGTAAGTGCAGTCGTCAAAGGGTCTGCAGAGGTTCTGTATGCTGATGACTGCTGAGATCATTGCAATGAGGCTCAACGATGTCCGGGACGGGACAAACGTCGTCGAAGGTGTGCTGGAGAAGTACCAAGATGCACTGAAGCGGAAAGGGATGGTCCAGCGAGACGGCATGTATACCTTGTTCTACCAGCTCGATCCTGGCCAGGCTCTTCCATCTCGCCAGGGAGCGCATACAGAGTGGTAAGATCATGTCTTTTGGAAAGGACTTTTGCTGTTACTGAAGCCAGATCCAGGGCAAACGCATACATGAACAGCTGGAACTCGAAGTTCGTCCGATCTCTATACGACCAATCTACCCTCGGCTACATCACCAAAATCAACGGCAAAATCGAACTCCAACAAACTCAGATCGCAGGTGCCTTTCGCAGACTCGTCTTGGTTGATGGTGAGCCTGCTGATTCTATCGAGACGCTCAAGAAAGCTCGTGAGATCGCAAAGAAGGAGATCCCCGTCATACGGGCTCGTGTCCCATATCAGACCATCTCCTGGGGCTGTTTCTCGCAGATGCTCTCCGAACTGGGCAAGAGAGAGGAATTGGCAGCGATACAGGAATACGCTGATTCTCATTTGAATCCTACGTGGGAGAAGGGTGGGCTGTACTATCCTCGCAATGATGATGTGTTGGATGAGAATGATAATCTGGTGCATATGGAACCTCACTCTGGGAACTCTGGGATTGGATATGGACGATTGAATGTCGAGGATGGGATGAAGGGAATTTGGGAAAGGCCTTGGACTTCGGAGACACTTGCGAAGAGGCCGGTTGTTGAGGGTGTTACTATGGCGGATGGATTTGATTTCCTGCGCGGGACTTGGGACGAGAAGAGGAAGGCTGTAGTCATTACGTTGAAGCCTTGGGAGGAGGGTGTGGAGAAGCATGCGACTGTGCGGGTGACGAATTTGGCCGTTGGTACGTGGGTGGTGTACCTCAATGGCAGCTTGAGCAGTCTGCATGAAGGAGTGAGTCAGGTTGCGATTGAGCTGGCTACGAAAGCAAGAGAGGAGATGGACATTGTGGTCGTGAAGCAGGGTTGACATTCAAAGGGGGCTGAGATCCACGAAAGTAGATCTCCAACAACGACTGAATGTCTGAGCGTTCCTGCTAATGGCTAGCAGCTGTAACCCGAAAGCGACTTTCCGGAGATACGACGAGTCAGGCAATGGTCTTCTGCGTTTGCGCCTTGCTATGGCGTCTCCAACGAATGTTGCTCCCCTGGTACGATCTTTCTATTCATGGTGCTATGATATCGCCAACCGCCCTTCGACATACGCCATACTTGGATCTAAAAGTAGCTGGCGTGAGTGTTGCCCATCTGAGCAGGTGTTTTTGCCGATCACGAACATCAGCACAGCCTTGGTCCGCACACGCCAAGCTGACAGAGACATGATACCAAACGAACGATTGGAGAAAGCTATGGTTGCGACTATCGAATTGGTATTTGAGGCTCCAAAGTTCACCACAATGGCGGTTTCATAACGCAATATACTTCATGCCGAATTGAAATGATGCATACCACTCTCGCCGTTGCACTGCTGGCCGCCTCGGCCGCGGCCTCGCCCCAAGGACGGGGAGAGACAATTTCTTTTCCATCCCGCATCACAGTCGAAGCAGGTGGAATGCACAACGTCCACCTGACCTACAACCGGCCACTACACGGATCTCTTTCCATACACTACGGCCATTGCGATGCTGTCTCCGCCGAATCATGCCATCACAAGCTGGGAGCCACGCACGTTGGTGACCACCCTTTGGCCAAACGACACGAAGATCATCCCTTCCAGCGACCCTCTACAGTCGTGTGGCTACCTCCCGATGATATCCCTACGGCAGGATGCCTGCACGCATTCTCGGACAAATCGCTGGTTGGCCGATCTGTACCTGTCACGATCGGGAGACGCCCAGCTCGAAGATCCATCGACATTGCGGACATCGTCGACGCCGAGGGGCCCTGGTTCGATGGTGTACAACATCTGAAAGAGAAAGAGCCTGAATCGGTCTTTGTCGCATCAAGCAAGTCCAAACACATTGGTATCATTGGTGGAGGAATGTCAGGGCTTATGACAGCACATCTGCTTGACTCAGTCGGCATCCACAACTGGACTATACTAGAAGCGTCCGAACGGATCGGTGGACGGGTCAAGACGGCATATCTAAATGGGACCAAACCCGACGAGTACCAATACCAGGAGATGGGCGCCATGAGATTCCCGGTCAGCATTCAGTATCCAGGTGCATCGGATCCGCTGCCCATCAAAGATCATCAGATGGTCTTTCAGCTCGCAGACGTCTTGAATCAGCAGAACGGCAATGGTTCTGCTTATCAGGTCAACTTCATTCCGTGGACGCAAGATGAGCCTAATGACCCAGCTGATACATCCGCGCGGACATCAAACGGAACCGTACCAGACGCTGGCCAAGTCGCTCCTCCGGCATATGCGGCGGAGGATGCTGCTAGTCCAGTCAACGTCAATCAGACAAATTCCCTATCCGCCACGGCGAAGACGGCACAGTCGGCGTACATGAACTGGACTGCTATCACGCAACCGGACACGTTCAAGCTTTTCATCTCCAACATCTTCGAAGCTCACAAGAAGGCTGTGGACGCTGGATATTTTGACTGGTCTGAATCCCAGTATATTTGGCATGTGCTAAACAAATCGGCCAACACCACAGACACGGTCGATTCCATTGCTGATACTAGGCCGGCCTGGATGTACGAAGACGTCTATTACGCCGCGACTACGTGGCTCACGATTGATCAAGGAGTATCCCGACTGCCGCGAGCTTTTGAACCACAGGTCCTCAATCGGACGCTCTTCAACACCTCTGTCCACGGGATCTCGTGGAAAAACGATGCAGTCGACGTCAAGTATCGAAGGACCAACGCGCCACATACCGATTCTTCGACAATGACCTTCTCTCACGCCGTCGTCACCGTGCCCTTCTCCCTGGTCCGCCTCTGGGACCTTCCACCCTACAGCTCGTTACTCCAACGTGCCATCACGAATATGCAGTACGCGGCTTCCTGCAAAGTCGCCATGAAGTATAAGACACGCTTCTGGGAGCACCTTCCAGAGCCCATTACGGGTGGATGCGGAGCCGTAAATATCACTGGTATTGGAAATGTGTGCTATCCCTCGTACAAAGTCAACAGTTCAGGTCCCGGCGTTATGATAGGGTCGTATATCCAAGACGCCCTTGCGGAGAGTGTGGCGGCGCTCTCGGAGACTGAACACGTTGCTATGGTTCAAAGAGCGATGGAGCAGATCCATGGGCCTATCGCTACGGAGCAGTGGACTGGGGAGTTTGTTCGTCAGTGCTGGAATAATGATCAGTGAGTATTCCCATGCTTGCGTCCGGATATTCTCTGACATTTGAGCAGATTTTCTGCTGGAGCCTGGGCCAACCCAGCTGCTGGCCAACAGCCCTTGTATCTGCCTGCGTATTTTAAGTCGGAATTCAACACCGTCTTTGTTGGAGAACATACTTCCTATACGCATGCGTGGATTTGGTCGGCGTTGGAGAGCAGTGTTAGGGGAACGACTCAATTGCTACTAGATATGGGACTCGTGGATGAGGCAAAGGAGATCACGCAGAAATGGATGGCCCGATGGATTAGGATGTAGACCGAGATGAGGGTGATTGAAACGAGGCTGCCTTGATCGTTGTTACGTAGCTATCGAGTTGTACGAATGAAACAAGGATCGTGCTCCCATTGCTGTCCATGGGAAATAAATAAATGCCTTTCCACTAAAGGAGTCGACTGCTGCGAGCACCACTAAAGATCATCTCGGATCAAACTATAGATCTGACCAGCCTGGAACCAAATAGGTGATGTAACGAGCCACTCTTCTTCATTACCGCACAGCTACTGAGTCGTAAATATAGAACAAGACTAGCTGTATCATGGTCGCGAGGCAGGCACAACTCCTTATCGACGGCATAATTGGACTGTGCAAATGGTATTGAAGATCATCTCGTTTGGGCAGCGCTGATATGAAATTCTTTCGACGTCACGGCGGGACAGCTTCCCGAAACGGCCACCGCAACAACTCAGCCTCGATCAATGCTCAGCTCAAATACAACTCCACTCTCGCTGTCACGTAGACAATCACATGCGAACATCATAATGTCGAAACTACTGGAACTTCCTCTGGAACTGCGAGAACAAATCTACAGTCTCGCCCTTCAAGATACTATCCTAACAGGCCCTCATCATCCATATGACGAAAGCCTTCCAAGCTCGGGTCCTCAATCTAAACCATTCTCAGTCTTGAATTCGCTTCGACTCGTAAGCCGACAGATCGAGGTTGAGGTCGATCAAGTCTTTGAAAGAGACGTCCTTCCGAACATGGTGTTCTATTTTTTCGACGACCTTCCGGCCCTCTTCGCCCTGCGAAAGAAAGTCGAAGGATGTTCATTCCTGCACGACGCACGATTTTGGGCTCAGAGCCAGATAAAAGAAACTGTATGCATGGATGACCAAGTTGACATGGCCTGGGATACATTTTTCATCAGCCAGAAAGACGGCGACTTATCGTACGATGAGGAATGTAGCGCTGCGGATTGGGCAATGGACCTGTCTTCTACGCCCCAGAACGTCGACTACTCCACGCATTCGCCAGAAGACTGTGCATGTCAGGGCGAGGACTGTGTTCCGTATACGATCTTCAACTACGAGCCACTGGCGAACTCTCTTCGACTGTCATCCTGCGTCTTGAAGAACAAAAGCTACGACACGGGCCAGGCGGACGGGTACATCATCTACTCACTCCTCCAAGGGAAGCTCTTTGACATTGACTTTGACAAGTTTGATAGCTTGGCGAGGGAAAGATATATTGAGAAGGCGGATGATATCAGGCCGCCTAGTTACTGGGATGTTTACGGAACATCGGATGAGAGCCGCAAAGCTGCCCTGCGAGATGAGCTGATCGATGTTGGCGCGGACTGGGTTGTGAGATCGCAGAGAGAGCGTTGTGAGATGGGAGGGCATGAGCGTTTCTGATCGTACTTTCAACGACCCAGACAGGTATCGATTTTCAGGCTGTGAGATAGACAAGATAGACAAGATACGGACACAGTGTGCATATTTGCAACCTCAAGTATTGTCCCGATCAGTCTCTATACAAGTATGTCCCGTCATCAGCTAGTTTGCAATACCCCCTGCTCCCAGCCTGGTGCGCGCTGCGAACGTTCCCTCGTCCCGGGTTTCGGGTCTCTGGCCCTGTCCATCCTCTCACTCCCTTACTCGCAAGGTAGCTTCAGACATCTCTGCGGGTTCTGCTTCTTGTAAGTTTATCAGGCATCAGCCAGCCAGTGCATTATCTAGCTTACGCATCGGGCTCTGCTTCCACCAGCACAGCCAATCCACAATCCACATGCACACCACACCTTTTCCTGTTATAGACCTTTCAGTGTCTCGGGTCCATCAATTAGCAACAACATGAGGTCATGAACGTACACCATCGGGACATTGGGCCATCCCTCGACATGTACCTTGAGGCTGAAGTGGTAGTCAGCTGCCGTTCATGCAATCTCAGTGGTGGTATACTTGCCTCCCTTTCGAGCAACCCTCCGGGACCTGGCTCTTGGGCAAAGACTCCGGTAAAGAGGGAGGAGAGTAGAGCGATTGTGCTGATGATGAGGAGCTTCATGATGTGTGTTGCTGCGAGATTGCAAAGTAGACTGGAGCGCTTCTTATATACAACTCGCCAAGTCAGTGTTCTGAATCACTTGTTTCGTATCTTCGTACAGGCTGTGAGCACTAGCGGCCACCGTATTTAAGCCGTCGTCTGGAGAATGCAGGCCCTCATGGAATCTCATCTGATGACTGCGACACATGCCACGGGCCTGTCAATGAAGACGAACCCGGTTTTCTTGTTCGTAGGGCAAAGTCTACGTACATTCCAACTGCCGGCACTCTCCTTCCTACTTGGGACTAGCTCCATAATTTCACGCTAGCGTAAAGCCTCGCGGTGCATCCGATGTCGAGAAATGTTCGGTGAGATTCAAACCTTTGTATACTCTTGTGAAACGGATACTAGTCGAAGGGCCGAGGCCTAATAGACACAGCCATACCCTAATCTTGCTTCGTAATACTCGAAACGCGGCCGTAGTCAAGGAAGAATCATGATCGTCAATCGCAGTTTAGATTAAACTCCTGACGTGCTACAAAGTACGCACAGAGCCCCCGAGAGCCCCGGGAATCAAAACGCCGAAAGTCCGTAAGTGCGAAGGAGGGAAGGGAAAGCCTTCAGCACCCCGACTGTCTCGCACAACCGCCATCATCTCCTGCTTCTAACGGCACAATGTCCGCCAAACGCTCATTCAACAAGGCCTGTGTGCCCTGCCGTGCAAGGAAAGTCAAGTGCGATGCCGCCGTAACGGGTGTCCCGTGCAGCAGCTGTACCATCAGGCAATGTGCCGAGCATTGCCAGTTGCCATCGCGTAAGGCTCGAGCTAGGTCAGTCTGCCTTGGAGGATGTCTCTAGCGATCTCCCACTCTCTCGTTGATTGAAAGGTGTTTGACAAGCCCTTCCACAGCTCAGAGCTGCGCATTTCCGCGGAGAGAGCTGATCCGCAAGTTTACTTGCTTTGCTAACAGTCGACCAACAGGAAAGCAGTGAACTCCCTACCAACCCCTAGTCAGGTACGGTCGTATCATCCGCAACTCTATGTGACACTCGCTAACGGTCGACAGGCCTCAGACATTACGAACCCAGTTCATTCACAACAGGCTCATCTGTCGCCGCAGGGCCCATCCGCGGAGAGCCATAGTCCTCGTCCAGAGCCGGATCTGCTGTACCTCAACATTCTCAACGATGCCGTGGAAGAGACTGCTGAGTGCCGCCGCAACGACGACTCTCATTCTCACACACATCCTCAGACGACCGAACTAGATGCCATAGATCATGAGTATCTAGTCAAAAGGGGTATCTTTGAACTGCCATCTCAAGATGGCCTGGATGCTCTGATCAAGACCTACTTCGACAATGTATATCCCGTACGTGCACCCTGTCTTCTGTTCAGTACATCGTACTAAATCGTCCCAGTTCTCCCCCGTCATCAACCGCATGGACTTCATTCGTAGTTACCGGTCTGGCAACAACTCATTGTTTCTCCTATACGCTATGCTAGCAACTGCATGTGTTCACGCTTCTGAGGAAATCCTCTCTGCCCATGGTTTCGAGAGTCGAGCCACCGCAGAGGAGTCGTTCTTCACCAAAGCGAAATTGATTCTCGACTTCGACATCGAGAAGGACACTTTGACAATGCTACAAGGCTCCATCATATTGAATGTGGTCATGCTTGACCACCCTTCCAACAAAGACTATGACTACTGGTTCCACAACGCAGTCAGACTGGCCACAAAGCTAGATCTGCGCAACATGTCAGTCTGCCACAACTTCGTCAGTAATTATGCTAACTTTCAGTAGATGCGAGCGAGAATTAAGGCCTCGTAAAGTCTTGAAGTTGTACAGGAGAATCTGGTGGACTCTTTACGTATGTCAGCCCCCTTCGTCGTTCTGCTACATGCTGATGTACCTAGTCTCTAGACATCTTCCACGTCTTTGTCAACACCAAACGATCACGTCTAATCCCGGAGTCATCCATTAAGCCACGCACCGAAGATGACTGGGAAGAAGAAGATACCCTTTCATCGGGCATAGTATCTGCGATCTCACCCTCTCAAAAGGCCCTCCCCATAGTCTCTTGCGATGTTTGTCGAATTTGTATGTACTCGCTTCGTCACGCCTACTGTCAACAACTAACGATCATCAGCCTCACGCTGTCTCTCAACCGTGAAAGAGCAGCCCCGTCAAGATCCTCGCCAGATCTTGGCTCCGATCGACGAATGGCGCAAATCACTCGCCACTAGAATGCATGTGGGTGAGCACACTGGAACAAACATCTACTATTTGAACGTTCTAGCTATGAGCTACAGATTCGAGTGCATAATCTCTCGCTTGATTCGACGACAATCACGGAACCAAGAATGGACAGAGTGGGCGAGCCAACGACTTCGATCTGCGATCCTAGAGCTGAACACGATTGCGATGAGAGTGTTGGCGAATGGCAATCTTCACGCCTTTCCCATACCATTGTCAGTAGCCCCCAAGTCATTGTCTTACTTTACTTACCGACTAGCTCTTACAGCATCACCACAATGACCGCCCTCCTGGCGCTTCACATCGAATCAGCGCTTGATCCGTCAGAGACTGATCTAGTCCACTCCATGGCTCGGATCTCAATCAGCCAGACCATGCTCGTTCTCAACCAGGGTAAAGACATTCCTGCTCTGAAGCGAGCCTTGCCGATCTTTGAGGACATCCTGGCGAAGAAGAACCTTTCCGTGACTGGTCAACATGCGGCAGTACGTTCGATCGAAAGTCAACCATTGGAATTGCCGAGTACGCCGAACGGTGCAGTCCAAGAGTGGTATGAGGGCAATCCATCGTTTGATGTCGAATTGATCGGATTTGACTTCCTAGACGAGTGGCAAATGGGACAGATGGATTTCGACGACCAATACTAGCCAGCAAGCCAATTCCATGGTGTCCTGTAGCCAAACAGCTTAGAATTTCCTACAGAATGTCGCTCAGGAAGCAAAGGCGACATGATACACATCTATCGAACTTCTCATATGGTAGCGGAGAACAGTCTGGTCCGTCTAGAGTGGATTCGCCCTTCAGCTAATGGAGGCTCCGCTTGCGACATCTCACGCCTTCTGATCTCCTACCGCCGCATGACGACGACGCATCATCTCCATCAGCCCTGCCGCTTCGGCTGCATACTTACACTTAGCCCGGATCTGCGGCCCAAACTTGTAGAACAGAAACGGACCAGGAAGGCATCCAAGGGCCAAAAATGCCGGAATCGAGCTCGCCCATTGATCTCCAAGACTATCATACATGTAATCAGTGAATAACGGGAATGCAGCGGCGAAGAACGATCGTAAAATGGTGTTGGCTGCCAGAGCAGAGGCAACATAGACGGTATCTAGACACGGATCAGTATTCGCTCCGACGCAGTGGCTTTCAACACTTACACGAGTCAATCAGGTAGCTGATCAACGAGACGAAGACCATCATCAGCCCGCAAGAGAATATCGTCGCTCCAATGAAGGGAGCTATCCAGTGGACTGATGGATATGTGGTCCATGCAAACAGGAACAATCCAATTGGAAGGATGATGGATCCAATCATGGCGTTGCGTAACCTGGCTTCCGGATCGATTGTTCGTCCATCTTTCGCCATCGCCGTAGCTTGGCGTACATACTTCTTGTTGTCCACGCCAGCCGCAACGACAGCGAAACAGACACCTATCGCGACACCGATGAATGGAAGCCCACCGATCCCCTGACCCCAGCCTCTTGTCTCCTCGAAAACGATGGGAATCGCGCCAAAGAACATGTAGAGGGTGGCGTAGATGATGGAGATATAGATGCCAGTGAACAAGACGATCGGCTCGCGGAACATGAAAATCCATGGACGGATGATCGATATCGACAACTCCTTCGAGAGCTTCACGGGTGGCTTGCCTGCATCAAGTCGAGATGCATAGATGCTCCCTGTCGCTAGCGAGAGCGTCCTTGCTCGATTCTGTAGGATGACTGGCGAGTAAGTCTCGCGGGTGACCAGCATCGCGACGATGTAGACGACTCCGCTCAGTATGGCGTTCACGCCGAGAGTCCATCGCCACCCGATCGATTCGGCAACGAATCCGCCAACGATGGGTCCTTCATTCCATCAGCAAAGATTTTCGCAGACGGAGACATCGTCTACATACCAAATGCAGGTCCGAGGAAAGGACATGCGGCGAAGACTCCCGTCACAGGTCCACGCTCTTCTTTGCTGAACATATCCGCAATCATTCCTCCTGGATTCGTCTGTGCTGATGATCCAAAAGACCCTGCCAGAAACCGCAGGACCAGCAAGGCTGCGATGTTGTTCGAACATGGTGCCGCGATCGTGAAAGCCATGTAGATAGTATATGATATGGCGAAAGTGATTCTTCGTCCGTACACCTCTGACATCGGTGCCCAGAGAATAGGTCCTACGGCGAACCCCAAAACGTAAAGAGCTAAACCAAGAGTAGCCACCTCGTTGGAGACGTTGAACTGCTCGATGACTTGCGGGATACCACTGGAGTAGATCGAGCTTCCGAAGGTCACGGCGAAGAAGGTCATGGCTTGGGACATCGCCATGAGCCATTTGCGACCCTTCGGCAGGCCCATCGGATCTTGGCGGTCATTGTCCAGGTAATCGACGATGAATGGATCGTCGCTCGTGCCTTTGCCGGGGTAGTTCTGATTCAGAACATCTTCGTCGAGACGGGAATGGAACAGGGATTCGATGCGGGATGGGTTCGGGGAAGGCTTAGCCTCGCCCGGGACAGCCTTGTCGTTGGGTAAGGACATGGTTGGAGCTGCGGTGAGAACGGGAACAGCAGAGTCGGTACTCAGAACACGAATTGAAGTGGTCCATGTGGTTGCTTCCATGCTCATCTTGGCAAGGACTGCGCTCGTAGGTATATACACAATCCCAAAGAATTTGCTCGGCGTCTCTGATATTTGCGAAGTTCCGCGAGCCAGAGAAATTGCCGGTTCATCCTGAGCCATCAATCCGCATTCATTGGCGACACTGAACAAACGCCAGATACTTTTCAACCAATAAAAAGCTCATTCTGTATGTTCTATGTGTATTTTGTCTTCAATAACCTCCTCTCGCACGTAGCCGCTTTCAACAACGATACACGAACTTCCGTGCGTCACTCTATGAGTCTATAGAGCCCTTCGAGCCATCAACGCAGGCATTCATGAATTTCCTTAGTTTCGTGCGTAAGCTTAGCATAACGTTAGTTCGTGTGCCGGATCGATGATTGATCATCAGGAGCAAGATGCGGCAATAAATATCTGAAAGCGCCACTAAATATATCGTCACTATCGTCAAGGATGATCATAGTACTGAACGAACGTGGGTCGACGAAGCCCAAAGTTGACAAAGATATGGTGGCCCACGGCCGTGAGAGTTATGCGACGCGTTTGAATGAATCAAAGCAACGTCCTGATGTGCTCGGTTGACATGATGCCCCTTTGCACCAAGCTAAAGATCTTTGGAAGACGGCGGCCTGTATTTAATTAGTCGCAAAACCGCTCATTTGCTTCTTGAGTATCGCAGATGCCTTCCTTGGAGACACATACATTCCAAGAACTTGCAGTCCGTCTTCTTGCTTCAGTCTCTACGAAGCAGCGAACATGTTCGCACGCGGACTGGCGCTTGAATCGCCCGAGTTCGCGTTCATTCGTTTGAGGCAAGTGATACGACCGAAACATCTCTTGAAAGCTGTATCAATCAACGACTTGTGCATGAAAGAGGCTAAAAAGACTATCCATTGTGCAGCACCCACTCACATGCGATGGCTACAGTCTAGAACGCAATGTTGCGAAACCCTTGGACGCTTAGTCTTCTCAGGTCTACAAGGAGAGCAAGTCGTTCTGGAAGACAGCGGAAACGACCAAACGTTTGCTGCTCGAGATACAAGTGGAACGCGAAATGCCCTCAGCAAAGCAGAGCCCTCCGTCTAAGAGAACTCCGCAGAGCTTGAGATCACCAACATGTCCAGCAGATCTACCGAACACGAGGACGCCATTCAGAAGGCAATCAGGCTTGGAAAACAGTACGACGACGAACTAGGAGACCATGAGCGATACGCTACAGAAAGCCCATTCAAAGACACAAGAGCCCTTGCCGCAGCAGGCTGGCAATTTGAAGAGATACTAGACCCAACGCTTGAGAATTCATTCAGCATGCCAATCGAGCAGGTCATTGAGACTTCGCCCCATTACGAGCCATCCGCGGGCTGGTCAGAAATAGTTGTCACTCACAATGAGACCGAGGCGCGCTACAGGCTGGGATTGGCGCGAGGCTTCATCTTCGCAGAGGAGAGTGTTAGTCCACGCGGCAATCCCGACGCACGTTCTCGACCGAATCTCGAGCACTGGTCAGACGTCGCCTTCATTCAATACAATCGACTATACCCAGGAGTCGACCTTGAAGGCGTCGCGCAATTATGCGTTGTGAACACTGAGTCGAAAAGGATCATCAATGACATTGCTCTGGAAAAGGGATACTACGACAACCCGAAAGGTTGCACGTTTGATAGGCGACTGAAGTTCGCTCCCGAGGAGCGGTGGTTCTATGCTCTGCTTGGAATCCCGGGTGGAAGGAGCGTGAAGCATTTGCTGTTGGAACATGGGACTGAACTGGGCAGGAAGCCATTCGTGAAAGAGATCCATCTTTGGTGGAACCTGGATAATCACCCGATGGTGTGGTACAAGATCGAGAGCGTGGACCAGGGCAGGAGAGTGCAAGAGAGATGAGGGTAGGTACAGTCATTCTAGGATAGTCTGACAAATGGGAGGGCTGGCAATATGCCGACCATAATTTCTAGGACTCTGATATGTTGAGGGACTGCAAGAGACGTAAAGGCTCGTGTGATACTTACAGCCTGGTCATCAGCCCCCAAAGCTTAGCGCCATAAATAATTGCCTAAAGCGGAAGCGCGGAAGCGAGCTGATGATCTCAGCTGTGGCATGTCGCGTGGAGCAACGCATTTCGGCCCAAGGCGAGATGCGAATTCGAGGCGTCATGAGACCGGGCACCGCAGAAAGGCAATGTCCGTGGACATGGAGGCATATTTCAATCAACATGCGCTGATGGTTCCCACAATCCTCGACTACTGAACCGAGCAGCCAGAATCATGTCCACGGACCAACAGCTGCCCACTATGCGTGCGCTCGTGTTTGAGCCGCCAGGCGCATTCGAGAAGTTGAGCTACCAAGAGAAGTTCCCAGCTCTCATCGAAACGCAGCTGGAGCCGGACGAGGTACTGATCCGAGTTACCGCGGCCGGTGTCATCTATCCAGAGATATTCTGGCCCATCTACGAAGCCAAAGATGGCACCTACCCTCCACGAATCGTCTGCCCGGACTACAGTGGCACTATCATCGCCATCGGCTCTAATGTCGATGATATCGCCTTCGGCGACGAAGTAATGGCCGTCAGCGCCGAGATGGATGAGACGACCGGGCTCAGAAAGTACCAGGGCGGCGCAGCAGAGTCTGCGATTGCTCCTGCTCATGCGGTTTTCAGAAAGCCAAAGAATGTATCGCTCCGCGATGCGGCATCGATCCCTCTCTGCGCTTTCACTGCTTGGCAAGCATTACATGAGCAAGCACAGGGAAGCATAAAGTCAGGCTCGGAAGTGCTGATAGCAGGCGCTGGAGGAGCGACTGGATTATGGGCAGTCCAAGTTGCAAGGCACTTGGGTGCTCGGGTGACGGTCACAGCTAGCGATGCCGAGGGCATTGCCCTGTTGAAAGATATGGGAGTCGATGAGGTGATCAACTATCGAGAAAAAGATCTGATCGAGGTCTGCGGAAGAAAGTTCGACGTCGTGCTGGATGCTGTTGGAGGACAAGCATTTGAAGATTGCACCAAGGTGGTGAAGAAGACTGTCGACGGTGGGATTCTGATCAGTATTGTTGAGTTCGAAGCTCAAGCTAGAGCCACGGAAGATGTGGATGCCAAGTTCTTCATCTGGAGGGCAAAGAAGGAGCAGATGAGCGAGATTGTCCAGCTTATCGAAGGCGGACGGTTGAAACCGATCGTGGACGCAGCATTCCCACTCGAGAAAGGGGTGGATGCTTTCAAGTATGCTGCCAGAGGTCACTGTCATGGAAAGGTGATATTGGAGGTGTAGTTGCTGAAGCAGAGTTCACCTCGTCATATTTAGCCGGTCGGATACCAGACACTAGAAGCACCACTCTTATCTCGTCGTTATCGTGATTAGACTTACTGAACTTGCTTTCGCTGATGGAACGTCCTCCAACTCTCCAGCGAGTTGCTTCTCAGGCTACCTTCTCTCCGGTGAGAATCATTCGTAAAATAGCACGATAGTCATGTATGAATGCCAAGATCATGGCTGTAGAATCAGACGATGATCAGGAGGTGAAGTCGAAGGTTGTCGTCAGTTTAAGGTTTGAAATCAATCAAAATTAGAGCAGTGGCAAAACGTTCGGCGGGCTTCGTTCCGGCGTGCGAGTTACCAGGTTGCCTGCACAACACCGAAGTTTGAAGCGACGGCAGATGTACGGATCCTGGTCGTGGGACGACGCGGCAGCGAACGTGCGACACGCCAGCGGCGAATTCACCAAAGCACGGATGGGGGCAGCGAGAGAAAGGAGCCGCATGCAGCTCCTCCGCCGCCACGAGATGGAAGGATTCACGTCGTATCGCTGGGGAACGTCACAACAACAAGGCTGGGCATGTGAGATCCAAGACGACCCAACAACAAGATCTATAACAGAACCGATGTAGAAGAAAGTCTCTCGCCACTCTATCTCTACCAATGACGCGTTTCGCCCACCCCCGGCCAGACCGAGATTTTGCTAGTGTGCGGGCAAATACGAGGCGGGCGTGGCATCAACCCGGCACGCTTGGGCTGGTGAGGTCACTTCTACCGTCGACTTCCCAAGCCATGCAAACTCTTTCCATCTCCTCAATGGCACCGTCGCCGTCTGGACTCTGGAGTTACATTCGCTACGCCATGTCTTTCCTTTCGACATCACCACATTCGCTTGCAGCATTCTTATCTTAATCTCAGAGAGGACGGGAACGGCGGAATTCGAAATTTGGAGAGAGATATGGCGGCGGATATGAGGGCGGGCAGATGGCTTCAATTGCCGGCGAGCGTGCTGCTCGCGGTTTTTGCCTATACAATACTGTCCACGGGCACGCCGACTCCGACGCCGACACCGACTGGAAATATCACACAGAAACCGACCATTGCGACGACCGGATCTGGACCTGAATACGCCTCAGCATGCTGGAAGGCGATAATAGACTACGACCAGTCCTCCAGCTCCTGGACGAGTGCCCATCAATGGATCAGCAACACTACTCAACTCGTCGGCGGGACATCATTCTCGGACGTAACTTACTACGAAAATGCGACAACGCTCTGCGACGGCCATGCACGAGTCACATACTCCCCCGCCATATCATTGTCATCCGGCACACTCACATACCCGGGGACGGTCAGCTCCACTAGCACAATAGTCGGGACCTACTTCTCTGACTTTCCTCAATCTGCCCCCACATGCCAGATCGCGCCATCAGACTGCGATGGGCTATGGAAAGCGTACAGCACCTCATTGAGTGCTGCCGGTGGTCAGACGACGAATCCACCACTGGAGACCCCGCCCTGTATGGGCCGAAGTGCCGCATCCTCGTACGCTTCGGTGACGGAAGAGATTTACGGTTGCGGTGAATGTACTATCTACGGCGAAGGTGTTGAACTGGTTTACTTCCCGACACATCCAAGCAGCCGCGATATGTGTGCGAGTACACCGACTGCTACGCTCACTTCCTATGGTCCTGGAGCAGTCATCACGGCGTATGCGGGCAAATCGTATTCTGGAGGAGGCGATGCGGGAGGTAAAAAGACTGCTGTTGCAGATGGCCATACTTTTACTTCCGGAACCGCGTATATCTCGATCTCGACTGTCTACGCGGTAGATCGCTGCTCCAAGACCTTCGGAACGCCCGTCAAGGACGCCATCTTGGCCATGCCGTCAGAATCCGTTCTGAGTCTCCGCTATGAGCAAGATCACTTTCAACGCCTGATGAGTACCGACAAAATCACCGGCTATCCAGTCTCATATGCCGATTTCAATACTCCGATCCCATGGTCCGCTTGGAATGGCCAAAACATCTGCGATCCAGGAGGCTATGGCGGCTGGGCCTGTTCCATCATCTACGAGCATTCTTTCCGTCCGCAGCTCGCCATTCCGCCAGAGATCACGCAGTTGAGCCCAGACTTTAAGAATTGTCAGATGTGGTACAATGGCCTTTGGGACCCACCGCTCGCATTGACAGAGGCTGCATCAGAAGCACAGCCGACATTGCCGGGAGGAGGGGCGACAACGACTGCTGCCTCGCCGAATTCTTCTCCTGCTGCTCCAACGTCCGCGCCCACTTCTCTACCGAATGATCTGCCCTCGTCATACGGCGGCGAGAACGGCCACACGCTTCCAGCAGGAGGACCAAGTCTTCCGGATACTGGGCCAACCCCCTCGGCAGATGGGCCATCAACAACGGCGGATCAAGCAACACCATCCGACAACGGGCCAACCATTCCTGCGGATGGACCGACTTTGCCAGGGCCTCGGCCTACTTCGTTCAATCCGGCTGGAGAACCGTGGGCGCACTCTTTCCGTCTCGGAGAGCATACATACCGGGCCTCGGCTGCAAACAACCAATGTCGGATTGGCAGTGTGACGCTTACGGCTGGAGGGCCCACCAAGACTCTCGAAGATGGGACTCAGGCGAGCTATGGCAGCGATGGCCTTATTCTCAAAGGACACAGCACCATCGGCTTTGATGAGTCGTCGCCAGAAAACACAAGTAGTCCTCAGCAGACAGACGGCTCTGAACATACAGACGGCTCTCAACATACAGACAGTCCTGAACAAACAGGCGGCTTTGGGGGCTCAGTCTCGAATGATGGCCCAGACACCGTCGTTGTCACGGTGAATGGTGGTGAGGCAACCGCCGTGCAGTCTTCTAATGGCGGGCCAGTCGTAATTGGCGGATCTATGACTCTGACTGCGGGCGCTCCAGCTACGACTTTGTCCAATGGAGAAGTCTTGAGCGCCGCAACGAATGGTCTGGTCGTTGACTATACAAGCACCGTTGGCAAAGATCAAACAGATGCATCGCCATCTGGCTCATCTGACGGAATGCAGTCGACCCTTAATGCCTCAAGAACTTCGACTAGCAATCGGGAAAGCGACACCACAGCAACGTCCGCGACTGCTTCTGCCGAGGGAGAATCTTCGACCGGCTCGGCATCCTCCATGTCTGCTGCTCAGGCGTTGAGCCTCTTTGCTGCCATCTTTGCTATGGTGGTTGCTGGCGGCTGAAGCATTGAATACAAGAGGTTTGAGCAAAGAGGAAGATATGCGGCGATGAAGACGAAGTCATCAACGACAGAAGAACAATGGCAGCCATAAGACACTTTGTCATCAAATGCTTCGGCAAAAGTGGTCGCACAAATCCACCACCGAAACTCAATTCGAGAACAGCACATGCGGCTCCAGAGCACACCTACAGAGCCCCACAAGGGCACCAAAGATCAACCACCTTGCCTTCCAACACAAGACCCCGTTACCACCTTGGTGCCATGCTTTCCCATGCACACGCTGCAGCATGTCGCCGCAGAACATCCATGGAAGGATTGCGGACCACATACACGGGAATGCCGCCGCGGCTTTGTAACCGCACACAACGCTCTACCGCCAGACACTCCACGACGGACTGCGATCTTCATACTGACATTCCATCTTAATCAGAGAACCAGGCTCTGCACCATACGTATGTTGAATCGTAATACATAATATAAGACTTCTTCATCGACACTATTTACTCTTCCCCATCATTCAACAAGCACTCAGATTCCATCAAGTCTATCTACAACAACAATTAAAAGCTCTTTATCTCTCACATATCAGCATGAACGGCACAACAGAAACAGTCGTCGACGGCGTCCACCGCTACCCATCAAACGGCATCAAAGTCATCATCGTCGGAGCAGGAAACGGCGGTCTCTGCGCAGCCCTCGAATGCTGGCGAAAAGGCTGCAATGTCACCGTCCTGGAACGAGCAGATCAACTATCACCACTCGGTAAGTCCTCACCCCACAATCACTCTTTCCACACATCCTAACAACATCTCTCTACTAGGCGACTTCTTCACCATCCCGCCATCCGCTCTAGTGACCATGAAACACTTCCCCCGCTTCTTCTCAAACTACCACAAGAAGATCCACGACTGCACCGTCCACGTCTACACGCCCTCCGGCCATGCTGTCAAATCCACGAAACCTGAATGGAAACGTGAGGGGATCGTCCATGCGTGTCCAGAAGTCGACGTCTCGTTTCTCAACCGTCGGCCAGAGTACGCCGCGTGGCAACTCGAGCAAGCGCAGGCTTTGGGCATCCCCGTGCACTTCTCGACGAAGGTGGAGAATGTCACTGAGTCGAAGGACAAAGTCATCGTGCACACTGCAAATGGTGACTTCGAAGGCGACGTCTGCGTTGCAGCCGATGGGATTGGCTCGAAAGTCCCTTGGCCTATCCCGGGCGGTTTTGCGGAGGTCAAGGACAGTGGGTATGCTGTTGCGAGGGTTGCGTTTCCGAGGGACGTGATTAAGAAGGGGTCTCCTGCGGAGGAAATCACCAAGTCGATTGATACGCAGGGGCCGCAGTTTCGGACTTATGTGGGTGGGGAGGATGTTTCGTTGATTTTGTTTTTGACGAGGGAGTATGTTGCTTGGGCGTTCTCGCATGAGGTAAGTCTTTTCTCGGTGTGATTAGGTTGGCCTGAGCTGATGTTGTTGGGCAGGCGGATGCTATGTCTGCGGAGTCGTGGCACAATCTGCGAGATCCGGAGGATATAATCAAGATCATTGAAGAGTCGGCCCCAGACTGGGATCCCGCAGTCCTGGACTTTGTGCGACAAACGCCAAACCAAGTCGTCGACTGGCGTTTGATGTGGCGAGACAGCCTTGAGCAATGGACTTCTGAGGGAGGCAGAATCATCAAGATTGGTGATTCTGCTCACTCATTCTTCCCGACGGCTGGAAATGGGGCTGTTCAAGCCCTCGAGGACGGAATCTCTCTCGCCGAGTGTCTTCGAATTGCAGGCAATGCTCAGGAAGTTCCATGGGCTACGAGAGTACACAACACTCTCCGCTACAATCGGGTGTCTATCCTCCAACGCACGGGCTTCGTCAATCGCGATGAGCTCCATCATACCACATTCTCCGACCATCCTGATGTAAGTCCAATCCCCAATATCACCATCTCTGCATTGACTAATCCTGTTCTCTACAGGATGAGCAAAAAGAGCCCGAAGTCGGCTTCTTCAAGATCGGCCGCTGGGTCTGGGGTCACGATCCCGAAGACTATGCCAGGAGAGCTTACCAGAAATGTCTTGAACATGTTCGAGATGGCAAGAAGTTCTACAACACGAATGTCCCGCCAGGCCATGTTTTCGAAAAGTGGAACCTGGAGAGCGAATACAAGAGAATGGCGGAGGGGAAGGATAGTGGGTTGAAGAGCAATGGGTACTGGGGGATGTAAGATGGTCTGATATGTGGCATTGGGGTTGAGTATAGAATATACGATCAAACGTTGCATATCTTTGCACATCTGAGCAGTCATTGTCCACCTCAAAAAGGACCACTGGGCAACGCATCTCTCCCATGCCGAATGCTCAACCTTTCAAGACGCCCCTGGGCTCTACCGCAACCTCACACACCGCGTATTCAAATTCCTAATCCTCGTATTCACCTCTCCCAAATCCAGCGTCTTGGGCTCCACAATCGTCCTAATACAATGATCCGTATGACTGAGCGGCCCCGCCTCATCGCTCACAGCATACCCGTTCAAACCCGCCATATGCACCAACTTAAACGAGTACAAGCAATGGACAACGTGATAGCCTTGCGGACCCCAGATCTCGGGCTGATATTTGAGCTCAGAGTAGGGGACGATGGGCCCAGACTTGGAGGCGCGCCATTCCCAGGGCCCGAATTTGGTCTCCCATTCGTGGGAGAGGGTGCTGTTGAAGCAGTTGGGGTGCAGCCAGCCGTAGGTCATTATGTCGAAGAGGCAGCCCACTGGTTGGGGTGTTAGTGATTGGCATGGTAGGAGTTGGGAGAGGTTTGACGTACTCGCTTCAGCCTCTTGAGGTGTGCTGCCACAATGCTCGTACTTCTCATCATCGTTCTTGTCTAAGAAAGTACCAGGCGGCAAGTTCGGGTCCGCAGGTAGAAGATCTTTGACTGTCTTGCTTATGGGTCGATAGAGATGCAGTTGGATGTAGACCACGAAGACTGCGATGATGAGGACTATGACGACCGCGGAGATGGTCCATTTGGTGCGGTGGGATCTTCTAGGTGGGTGGATGTCGTCGAACTCTGGACGGGCTGCCTTTTCCTTACACTTGGGGTTTGATTCTATTAGAGTGGAAGCACTTTCGTCGTCGGAACTAGATCTTCTTCCCATGAGTGAAGTACCTGAAGATGGGGCAACATGGTAAGCTGAATGGTTTGCGTACAGCAATCGGTGTCCACTTACCTGCATCAGCCTCACAAGCGAGCTCATGAACAGCAAGTTGACTTTTCTCCATTGTGAAACGCTGCTTCTGCGAATAGCAGCAGCAATGCGGAGTTGGAGATAAAGTTGAAGTCAACTTCTGATCTCTTCCCAGACTCTTCAGCGTCTTCCTTCGGTGGCCGAGTGAATGACTGTCACAGCAAGGAGCGATCGACTACTTGGAGATTCCAGAACTTGACATGGCTGATGGGCTTCCTGTTCGAGAAGCCTTGTCTGGGAGTGATGGCATCGGCGGCTATTCGGTCGGCTATCGGGGTTCCTGTCAGCCTTTGGTTGGTCGCCTCGTATTACTGATGGCTTCATGGACGCAGTTGAGTAGTCATCAGCTCTATCACGAGACTTGATGTTGAGTAAGGCCCGTATCGTACCCGTTCACTCGGGCTCGCTCTCGCTCGTGGTGATGGTGAAGGGCTAGTTGAAATCAGGCTGAGTGTCTCCGGTCAAATAAGGTTAGCGTGTGAGCATGACCTCAGGACTTCCATACTTCACGCTTCCATCGAGCATTGGAGTCATTCTCGATATATCAACGACGATGTTCTCCCAACGCACCTCCCGAATACTGTCCACCCGCCCGCTCCGTCCGCCGTCCAAGAACTTCCGCCCATTCACGCAAAACAGCCCGCTGCTGCTGATCGCCCACCGCGCAAACACGCCTCGCCCGCAGCTCCCCTACCTCACACAACCCGCGTTCAAACGCGCCAATGGCCCATCACAGCAGCTCGCTCGTCTACTCAGCACCGAAACTCGCACATACGTCAAAGAGCAGACATGGCTGGCGGTGAAATGGACTGTGATACCTTGCACGCTTCTCCTCCTCGGCACCATCGTATACTTCGGCATCGTCACCGAGATCAACGAGCGCGAGAATCCCACTCCCGCTGAATGGAGTCTGGGGACGAGACATGCTTTACGGGGAGCGAGGTACTTTGCCGCTCCAGAACAGTTGGAGAGGGTTGGTTTTATCGACTGGGCCAAAGTCAGCGTGAAACTGCGGACGGCGCTGGAGAGGTTGGAGGATCCAAACAAAGATGGTAAAGGGCTGACAGAACCCGCTGGCGAAGGCGAAGAGATTGTCATTGAAGGTGTGGGAAGAGCCGGCTTTGATATCTCGGCTAAGTCGTGGCCGTGGCGGGCGGGATACTTTGAGGTCATCATGGGATGCGCAACAGCTGCGGAGCACTTAGACGGCATGGTTTTGGATCAGAAGAAGGGACTGGTATTCCAGAAGGAGTTTGTTGTTGGGCCTAGTAATCCTGATCCACGACCGGTGCCTGCGTACTTTCCGGAAACACCACGAGAGGAGAATGTTGGGCCTGTGTGTCCCCCGCCGGAGACGTACTACATGCGCATTCTGACTGGCAAGGGCTTCACGACTAAGCAGAAGATGGAGGCTGCACGAGCGTATGCGAATTGGCTGGACTTCAAGAAGTTGCCTGAGAGCGCCGAGGAGATGTATCGCTGGAGTCTGGATATCGCTAAATCTGCTCTTCCACCGGGGGTCAACCCGGACGATGTCATTGACAGCTCGACTGGAATACCAAAAACCGGCGAGTCCGCGAAAGAGATCACGCCGAATCTCCTTCGGGCCAGTACAGACCTGGCCGTACACCTCGCCAGCAACGGTAACGTCTCCGCCTCTATGCCAATCCTCCTCTCCGTCCTCCGCGCTCGTCGTACCGCTCCAGTGTCGCCTTTCCCTCCGCCTGAGTCACCACACGAAGTCCCCAGTAGTGGCTCGATGGGGATGCTATCAAGCCTTCTCTCGCCGCCCAAATTCCCGCCTCCGCCTCCATCAGGCGACAACCCTCTCATCCGCACCTCCGACAGACCAACTTGCGAAGAAAGCGCTCTAATGCTGTACATCGGCGAGATCCTCTTCGCATCGAAACCGTCCAAAGAAGCTCTCGGCTGGACACGACAAGCCGTCACCATTGCGGACGCCAGTCTCTCCCAGCCTGCACCGACGTCAGAGCTGGATGAAGCCGCAGAGAAGAGGAAATGTCGAGAATGCTTGATCACTGGTGTCAAGAACTGGGAAGTGATGCTGCGTCGCCTTTCCTCGCCACCGGCAGAGACTGCGAGCAAGAGTTGGTTCAGCTGGGGAGGGTCCAAGGCGGATGATGAGATGGAGATTGCGTCGGATCTGGCAAGAGTTGAAGAGCTCAAGGAAAGAGTTGCCAGGGAGAATATGGCTTTGCGGGCTGTTCAGATTGGACCTTTGGCTGCGGCTGGAGGGTGGGCTCGCTGAGGAGCGAGTGCCAAGGAAATCTCAATTTGACCAACTTGCTGCCGACCTGGCCTAATCCACGGACTCTGTGCGCTGAAAGCTAAATCAGCCCCGATGGCAGATGAAGAATTACCAAACATGGGACTACTGGAGAGTTGCTGCTCACGGACGACTGCTTTACCACGGACAGCCGTTGGTGAGCCGACGACGCAGAAGCTACGGCACTGTCATCTCGATGGTGGCACAGCTCCTCTCGCTAGCTTTTTGTCGAACGCCCAGGCAGATCAGCCAACCTCTGGCGTTTCGCATTTTGTTGGTCTACGGCATGGACAAGCAGACATTATGCATATACTATTCGGGCCACTAAAGATGGGATTTTCTCACGCAGTGAGCACGGGGATGAAGCCCTCTACTATCCTGCCCTGAAGAAAGTTCGCAAAGCAATTTGAAGCAGCCAAACGACAGACCTTGATCTATCGAATAATATGTACAGCAGAAGACGAACAGCAAGCGTCGTCAGTATTGACGATCCATCTCTCTCTTAGCCTACTTCTCGGCCTGCACAGCTTCTCAGCCTCCACAACCTCCTCGCCAAGCCATTCACAGCCGCAACTCACAGCTCAGCTTCGCACAGCCATCACTTCACTCCCACGCGCCAGGCACCTTTCCCTCCGCACCACCGCCACCACCATTCTCCCGCAACCACCTCGCCGCCTGACCCAAGAAATCCGCAGTCTTATGAAAACACTGCCGATTCGCCTTGGCATCCGCGACCGCATCTCCAACCGTCGTATCGAACGCATTGCCCGTATGGCTATCCTTCGCCGGAACTTTCAACTTATCGAGAGCCTCTTGTTCTGCCGTGGGCAACGTGGCGATGTACAGTGTGAAGTCCTCGACTGCGGAACGCGAGGGTGCCGAATCGGCGCTCTGGTCGTCCAGGAGGATTTTGGACATCTTCTCCAGGCGATTGACTGTCTCCCCCCTCACGCCTTTCGTCAGCTCCTTCTGCTGAAGCTGCAACGCCCCGAGACTGCGGCCCATAGGATGGCGCACGATCCGACCGACGTCTTCTGCGCTGAACATCTCTCTGCTCAGCGGGTTGCGCATCACACCCCCGTTGGCTTTTATCGCTGAGGCCAATTCGGACATATCCCATGCGTAGCCGTCCTCGCTGGCGAAGAAGCTGTTACGGGGGATGCTCGGGATGGAGTCGCCCAGCATGGTTTCCGTGTTGCGATAGGTCTTGAGGAGAATTTCATGCTCGATGTGCATGAACGCCACCTCCGGCACCTCGCTCATATCCTTAGGAAGCGAGGCTTTCATCGCCATCGAGCGCTTCAGCAACGCAGTCCTCAACTCATCAGCCGATGGCTTGACATTACGACTCCGGAGATATCTTGCATTCGACTCCAGATCCGCGAAGGCAATCTCTTCTCTCGCGGATGCCGTGGACGCGGTTTTGATCTTGCCTGCTACGGCTCTCGCAGCTGGCGGCGGACGGATTTTCACAACGGAGGTCAGACGGCCTTCGGCTAGGGCTTTGAGGTCGGAGATTTGGCCTGCGAAATCGTGCGAGGGGCCGCAGAGGTCTTGGAAGATTTGCATCTCGAACGACAGCGCTGCGGCGGAGGTCATCAATTTCTTATACCCCGTCTGCAGATCTTGCAATGTTCCTTTCTTCTCCACCACGACAGTACTCTTCACCGGCTTGTCCTGAGCTGGTGAATCGCCGCCATTATGCAAATGCGCAATCAGCCACCTCGACGCTTCCTCGTCGCCCGGGTTCAAGGAGAGGATTGTACGGATTTGTTGCGCGGCGGCGTCGGTCCAGCCGTAGATTTCGTATTGTTGGGCTAGAAGGCGGTGGGCTTCGATTGCGGTTGGGTCGTTTTCGAGGGTTTCGAGGAGGTCGGTTATTATGGCCCAGTCTGAGGGGGAGGAGGGGCCGGATGAGGTTGCTGATGGTTGGGAGGTGGAGGTGGTGGTTGTTGCGGTGGAGGGTGGGGGACCGTATTTCGCCATTGTGATCGTTGAGTCTCCGGATGTGGTTGTTAACCATATACATCGATCTTCCGACTGAAGAGGATGATGTTGACGGCCAAACGAGAGTTGACCGAAGGGCGAAATGCCTCAGCCCGCCAAAGATGCAAACCGCAGGGCGCAACTGAGATAAAAGCCGGAGCTTCAAATCACGCGCCGCCAGCAAAGCGAGCTCCCAGGCACATCTGCAGCTCCATCTGCCTCAGGATCGAAAACGAGGCTGAACCACGCCGGAAGTGGTTACTTCGGGGCGAATTCAGGATCTAGCGTGCAGCCAGAGGCCGCCAGCACCACATGCACTGCCGAGGACCCAAGACACCTGCCCGTCCGCGGGCATGGCAGTTGATGTTTGTCGGGCTGAGGTCCTAGATGAATACTATTCATTTTGGATTCTTCTCGCTGACTACGAGGTGTAGTTGTCGAGCTCTGCACCATGGCCCAGCCAATACCTTACTCCAGATGCGGCGCATCGCTCCCACCACGGCCGAAACAAGCACCTCGAAAACATCTATTCCATAAGATCTCATCACTTTCATTATTTGACAAGAAGCCCACGGCCGAGAAATGGCATCGACAAATCGACGACACAGCGAGCGGACGACGGCCAGTCCAAGAGTCAAACGACGACTTCTTTCTCTTTCCATGGGCACAACTGCGGCTTCACACCGACGAATATCTCCGGAAACACAAGATCTCTGAGCTTGACCATGACAGCGTTCTCTGCGGTCTTATCGCTACGCACGATGACAAAGTCGTAGCTCTGGCCGCTTGTGCCCATTTACTCTCGCCCCGTGCATTGCTGGAAGTGCTCGGAGCGTTTTCAAATCAATCACAACAGACGGAGGACTACCTGCAAGCGTTCGTTGCGGCGAGTCATGGCATCAACGAGACCTTTGCACCACAGGACGAAGCTTGGGCACGGACGCTCATTGCAGTATTGAAAGCGAGCAAGCTGGCCGCTCCATCAGCACTTGTCCTCGAGACTCTCTTTGTACAGTTCAGGTCGTCACCACTCCCCAACCACCAAATCCTCGCATTCGAGGTCCCCGCCGTCATCGGTCCGTTTCTCCAGATCCTGGGTGGTGCTCTGAACGACCGGCGCAAACAGCAGGACTGGGTTGCCGCCTTGGCTATTAGAGGCGTGCTTTCAAAGATCGATGATAGTATCGGCGGCGGATCACGTAATCTAGAAGAGCTGTTGTCATTGGAGATACCGCAATGGAGAAACTGGGCGGCTTGGCAGCCGAACGAGGAGCGACTGAGATTGTGGCAGTCTATGTCAAAGGACTTTTTAGGACCGCTTTGGGCCCTCCTTGGACCTAATTTCGATTACGTTGATGGGGTCCATCTGTCGATGCTGTCGAAGGTCATACGGGACGGCGCATTTACTTCATGGCTGGAATCACATGGCGTTATGCCGGGCTTTGCACTCCTGGTCAATGATACGCCACATTCTATGTCCACTTTTGCCAATCGCCTCTTTGGTGTCATTGATACCGTCTGCTCTGAAGAAGGAATCGCTTCGACGTTCTTTTGGCATCTTTGGCTTGACGATGGGCTTGGTCTTGATCAGCGGACTCTTCAGCTTTGGGAGCTTGCACAGAAGTCGCTTTTCACAAGAGCACCAGCGTTCCTTTCGGCGGTCTTGCAAGGAGGCCCAGGCCAAGATGATCCTACGTCTACGATATCTGTTGGACTCTGTGCGCTCGACAATGCGGCGTATAAGGACTTGCAAGAGTATCTTGCTAGCGATATTCGCCATCTCATCAATGAATCAGCCATGGCTTTGCGATCGACGTTCTTGACAGAGCTCCAATCAGAGAATGACTGGTTTGCTTCAGGCTCAGCGATGATTCATTTTCGAGCCACGATTGCCAAATTCTCGTGGCTTGGAGACATGAACAGCGAACATCTCAATGTCTTGCCAGCATCTCTTGTTACCGTGGATAGTCTCACGGCATTGCAAGGCCTTCACTGGACTCTGCAACATCGTGAAGTCGGCCTGGAGCCCGTCGTCCGTGCGTACATTGGTAACATCGTCCTCGGACAATCGACAAAGAGTGATGATGGGCTCTCGGTCATACAGGAGCTTCACAAGCTTTGGCAACTACCAAAATACCAGTCTCATCGATCAGCCGCCGTCGTCCTGGCATACTTGAGCGAAGTCTCAGCTTCCCACCGAGCACGATGTCTCAGAGATATGTACATTTTCAACGAACACCAAGTCAAGAAGCTCGAAGATACGATGATCGGACTCAAACAAAAGTCCGCATCCATGTGCCACCGCATCGTCCGTCTCGCCGCCAAACCAGTCAGGAACAACGCCAAAGCCAAAGATGCCTGGGCAGCAGTTGCTCGATATGTCCTCGAGACGTATAACATCTCACCGCGGTACGCAGTCTCCGACCGAACAACTTCGCATTGCAGTTTCAAGAAATACCGCAACTGGATATGGAATCTCCGCTGCGTCTTCGGCGACCTGGTCGAGGACGTCGAAGCATCAATAACATGGCTGGATTCCCTCGCCGGGGTGAAAAAGACACTTTCCCTCCTGCAGGCTATTCCCGAGTTCCAGCGAGCAATGCATTGCATCTACACTTCCTACCGACCGCCCTACTCTGAACAAACTCTCAAAGCGCTGCGAAGCGTCCAGAAAGAGTCCAGAGAGGAGCGGTACGGTTTAATGTTCCATGTCATGCTATCGTTGACCGAGAAGACGCTGGCGAAGCAGGTCGCGGAGACGTTGGCGCTACTATCGTCGATTCCGGATGATGGGTTTAAGCAGTGTCAGGATTTGGTTGTGCTGTCTGATAAGGAGTCGGTGTATATTGCTGCTGTGCAGATGCAGGTGTGGTTGCAGAATGAGGCTATGCCGGAGGATACGAAGAAGGCTTTGAGGTATGTCAATCTTGTCAGATGTGATATCTGGTTGCTGACATGTCCAGGTATCTTGGGACAGCCTTGCATCTCCCATCGTCACCGCAAGCAGCGACTGCCAAGGACTACTTCTTGAAACGAGTCGCGGCCATGATGAAGTCTGCTCACGAGTTGGAGGGTATGAGAACATACCTAAAAATGTCAGATCGCGTTGGTGTTGCTACGGTTCTCACCAATCTGGGACTGGAAGACCCGACTTCCGCAATCGAAGAGGAGATATTGGATCTGCCGAATGAGCTACTCAATTTTGTGGAACAGGTTGATGACAACACTGTTGAGCTGCAATTTCCCCTGACCGGTGTCAAAGAGCTGCAGCGAAATGCCATGGGCTTGAGACCAAATGAAAGCCTCGTCGTGCGCTTGGCTACGAACGATAACGGGACCCGAGAGTCCTTTTGTGTCCATGCTATTGATTCGAATACGGACTGGGATGGCATGGTCCACGACTCTGTCAAGGCTTGGGCACCCGTCTTGCCGAGTCGGCAGACCTGCAAACGCAACAGCCACTCGCGCGTGGCATATGTGATCATGCGGTGTATCTGGCGAAAGCTGCGATTCGCCGGTAAAGCAACATTAGCAGAAATTTACAAGGAGATCGAGGCATCGATCAAGACATTTGGAAACAAGTGTCTCGCATGCGACTCTGAGATATGGGCCAACCTTTACCGACCCACGACATGCAACAAGCCTGCTTGTCGAAGCACATACCTCTTCTCGGACCTGTCTATGCGGTTGGCAGACCTACATCTCAACCAAAAGTCCGTCGGTCTACTTCTGGCTGCCGTTCAAGCAGCTGCCCTTGCAATGTCAAGCGGCGCAACAAACGCATCACTAAACCTCCTGCCCGACAGGCCTGTACGACTGGCCGACAACAAAAAGCTCATCACAATGCTAGACAGCATCCCAGCCATTCCCACACTGGTCAACACCCTCCCGGACCTGAACTCCATCCGCACCAAGCACACAATCCGCCACGAACTCCTCTTCTCCTGGGCCCTCAACAACTACCAAGGCTTCATAGTCGAAGCCACCGGCGCCCTTCGAATTCCGAACATGCCCAACGTCCAGCAATTCGTCCTCGCAGACAGTCCCCCTGAGATCACCGCGGCCTTCGCAAAGCACGACCAGGTCCAACCACGACAAGTCCTCTTCCACGGTACCTCCATGGAACGCCTCTTCGCTATTCTCTGTCAAGGCCTCAAAGTCCTCAGCGATACAGCGCTCCAAGTCCATGGCGCTGTGCATGGCACGGGGATATACCTCGCCGAGCAGCCTTCCTTGGCTGTGTCGTATAGTCGAGCGACTCAGCGACGATCTTCAACATTCTCGACGCAACATGCGGAGTTTGTGAATAAGAGAGTGCTACTGGGCATTGAGTATGCCGGTGACGATGGGAATAGAGGGAATGGGATCTATGTTGCTCCAGATCCGACTAAGCTGTTGTTGAGGTATATCTTCTTGTTACCTGCGACTTTTCAAGCGCCGTTGGCGAATCATGTTGTGCCGGCGATGCAGAGTAATTTCCATACTTTGAGGGCTGGGGCGAAGTCTGCCACGTAAGGACGGGGAGTGTTGATACGCAGTCTTTCTGTCTGCTGTCACAACTGCTATGCAGAGGCAAGTGCTGGTACACACAAGAAATCCGTTCCGCGCGTGTATGGCGAGTTTCTGGACTGGGGACTCTACTTCTGGTCTACAGCAATACTCACAACCGTTGCACATTCGGCAATGAGGGTCTTCCACCTCGCGATACAATAGGGTACATTGACTACATCGCGATCTGAACATACGTCTGTCCCAGTGCACTTCGACCCTGTACTTCCGCCCAAGCTCAAACAACCGAGGAGCTTAATTGTTTCCATTCCTCATCACTCTGCTTCAACGCATTCGACAGCATCTCTCCATACGCAACCGCATCTTGCCCCACAAGTATCCTCGCCGGCGGATCTTTCTCCCCATAAAGTTTCGCAATAAGCGCTCCGACTTTTTCCAGCTTTGTCGTTGCATTCTTCGTGGCATTGGTCATGAGCTGATTACTGTTGTCAATGATTTCACGATATGGCTCGCTGGCCTTGGGGATGTCCATTGAGGAACCAGCCCAATCCGTCGCCATGCCTCCTGGTTCCAGAGTTGTTACTTGGATCCCTAATGGCTTGAGCTCGAGTGCTAGTACATTCGAAAAGCCGAGAACTCCATATTTGGCCGCCTGGTATGCGCTCAGTCCAGGCGTGGACGCTCGATCGCCAATTGAAGAAATCTGGAAAATATGTCCTTTTCCCTGCTCGCGAAGAATTGGGATGAAGGCCTTGGAGACATTGTACACTCCGAACAAGTTCGTCTCAATTTGGTTCCTGAATGTGTCGATTTCCATGTCCTCAACGGAAGCAAGGTCCGCATAGCCGGCATTATTGACGACGATGTCGACTCGACCGAATTTCTTGACAGCTTGTTCTGCGGCGGATTGAGAAGCTTTGTAGTCTGTCACATCGAGAGAAAGTGCCAAGATGCGATCTTCTCCGTAATTATTCACAAGATCAGAGACGCTGTCCGGGTTTCTTGCTGTGGCGATGACGTTATTCCCAGTCTGGAGGGCGTATATCGCGATGGCTTTGCCCAAGCCTCGGGAGGCTCCTGTGATGAACCAGACTGCACTCATGGCGATGATGATGTTTTGCAATTCTCAATGTCTCGTGGTCGCGGAAACGATAGCAATGGCTTAGAACTTTGGTAATCAAGGCAGCTGGAAGTGCGCAGCTTTTCTACAACCCGTGTTTTGTAGAGGTCGCATCGACTGACGCAAGTGCGGCCGCATAATACCGCAGTGGACAATTACGCGTATGTTCGCATCCTATACCGCAAGCTTGTGGTACCTGCGTCTGATGGATGCGGCCGCTCCTCTAAGCTTGTAGCGCCGTGCTAGCGTGTTAGGGGTGAGTGAATGCCGCCCAATGCGGTAATTTCCTCCGAGAACGAAGTCTCGTCAGATTCTGCGGCCGCACAAATAGACCATCGTTCTCGTCAATTTCCTGTCCCTTTCGTATCATCACTGAGTGCTTCGTTGATTCTTTGTATTCCTGCAACAGTATCGGAGTTTGCAGACTTGACGCGACTGTCGTCAGGCCAGCCTTTAGAGTTCCACTGTGAGGGACTCTCGACCAGAGCGTTTTTCGACATTCGACCACGGTCTCTCATCATATCTTAGTCTTCGGCGTAGAGACTATATCTGACAAGTCCCTGGAAGCGAAGTATCGACTGAGATATCTGTCGTCTTTCCTGGAACAGATCCGCGCATACTGGGCGCAAACACACGACAAATATTGACCTACAGGCTACCGCAGAACTGTCAGTGCTGGCATGCGCGTTACAACACATGGACCAATAATGCATTAAGCTGCGTTCGGCTTGGACTCTGAGGTTGGAAGGCGGCCGGGCAACTTTGTACATATTCGAGATGATCTTGGCTGACTGTAGTCTCCTCTTCTAGGCTATCAAACTCTCTGCGGCAACAGCTCGCCCTTCCTATTCTGCCAGCGCAGTCACATCGAGTTGCATTGTAGTACCTCTGGGTGGAATCTTGGAGACTTCCATTGCGCTCCTTGCCGGGATGTGCGGGAAGTACTGAACATACACCTTGTTTGACTCCTCGTAGTCCGCAATGTCGGTAAAGAAGATCTAAATCAATATGAAATGTGATCAGATTTTTTACCACCGACCTGAAGCTGTTCATGCATAACACACCTGAACCTTGACCACTCGTTCCAACGAAGATCCAGCTGCCTCCAGCGCCGCCTGCGTGTTCTGACACATCAAATGTGTCTTCTGCTCCACGGTACCAACGAGGGGAGTGCCGTCAGACAGGAGGGGACACTGGCCACACAAGTAGATGAGACCGCCGAGAGGTCGTACAATAGTCACCATGCCATGCGACTATGGTTTGATTAGTAGCGACTCTTTGGCTCCCATCAACGGCTGGATGCCTCATCTTCAAGCACGGTTAAACGCAAACTGAAGCCAGAACTCACGTAAGGTCCGATCGCTAGCGAGGGGTGCATTAGCGGTAATTGCATGTATCATGCATACTTGTTGGGACGTACGACGTTCGATCTTGTCGGTGATGATATTTCTCATGACCTCCTGGCTCTTAGCCACAGATGCTTTCGTCTCCGGCGTCTCCACAGGGGTTGTGTACTTCCAATTCGTCTTGGGCGCCATGATCGGGAAGCAGGGTAAACCAACGCAGATAGTAAGGAGTCCGTGGGGAAATGGATCGTTTATAGGTGAGTAAAAGTGCTCTCCACCTCGATTATGATGACTCTTGGGATCCTCAGTCGCTCTGCTCTGTTCATGAGTCAGGCAGAGCGTCGGCAGCTCACCCGAACTGGAAGGTGTAGTGACGACCCTCTTTAGGGCCGCCGTCCTCTACACTCACGGATTCATGGATCCCAATCGTACCACACACCTTCCCGTTAGCGTCTTCAGAGCCTCGCATAACCTCGCAAAGCTGTCGGCGCCATATCGGACGTGCGGGTCAGACTTTGAGGACACCCACCCGATGAAGTGCCCTTGAGCCGCAGCCTGAATGATAGAGACGGGTTGTCCTGCCGGAATTGTCAAGACAAAATCAATCAAAGAAAGCCTCGATGAGCAGGTGCTACCTTTGCTCTTCGATACGCGAGTCAAGACTTTCTCTGTTCCTCGATTCCCTGACCTGACCTGAAGCTTCGACGACGTGGCGACTGGGGATTTGTTGCACTCTTTTCCCCGGGCTCTCATTGAAGGACCAGGACCAGGGTAGTTGCTCCGGTGAATAACGAATTGTAATACCCTCGTGATATGCGAAGGGTGCATAGCCTTGTATGTCTTTATAGGCCTGTAGTAGTCTGAGCTTATCTACATTTGCTTGGGATAACATTGATCTTGCAGACTCCGTAGGCCAACCATCTCATGGTTCATGATCTAACCCTACATCGCAACTCATATTTCAAATCTGAAATCCGCGCGGAAAAGGATCGTCTGGATCGACAAATACTCGTTTCTCACCTGTGATCCATGCTCTGCCTTTGATATTTGGTATGATGCCGTCCACTGTGCCGACCTTTGCGGAGGACGTGACCGAACCCACAAACTTTGTGTCGATGATGCTGTTGAACTCGACTTCTTCGGCCGGATTGAGCTGTTTGCGTGCATGGAAGATCGCCAGACGTGCAGAAGACCCAGTTCCGCAGGGGCTCCTGTCCAGTCTCCCCGGTGTTACGACAACCGTGTGCTTGACCACGCGCCGACCGTTGATAGTTCGAAGCGGCTCAGTGATGATGACATTGTTGACGCCCCGAATTTCAGCATTCTCTGGATGTGTCGGGCAGCACTGATCCAAGACTGCTTGCTTCAATTCGTTGCCAAGCTCAATAAGTTGTCGTTCGTAGGCGGTCGACACGGACACATTGAGTGAACTGGCTTGAGCCAGCACGTACCATTGACCACCATACGCTATGTCAACAGACACCTTTCCGATGCTTGGTAGATTGATCTCTACATCGAGTGCATACACAAAAGCAGGGACATTGTTGAACGACACAGCTCTGCACGACCCATTTTCGCATTCCGCAGTAGCAGTCACTAAGCCGGCTGCTGTGTCCAATCTGATAGTCGTGCGTGGTTCAGTCATGGGTATCATTCCAGTCTCCAGTAGCACCGTAGCAACGCAGATCGTGTTGGAACCAGACATTGGTACCCAGTCCCCTGGTCCCATGATTAAGAATCCAGCGTCGGCCTTCTCATGGCAAGGTGCGACCAAAATCATGGCACTCATCTCTAATCGGCCTCTGGGTTCGTGCAAGAGCAGTGTGCGGAGTTTCTCATACTTCTCTTGGAACTTGATGAGCTTCTCGTGCATGGAAGTGGCGGGAATATCGAGAACGCCTCCGACCACGACCTCTCCCACTTCACCCTCCGCATGGCAGCAAACGATCGAAAGTCCCCGGTTGGTCCTCATTCTCGATATGTCGAGGGTGTGCAAGCGTGTACCTGAAATTCGAACCCGCGAACACTGCAAGATAAGACAGGATGAGCCATGCCCGTAGATCAGTGCGAAGCTTTGACGTTTTCGCTTTCGCTCAGCAGTAGGGAGCTCGGGATGGCCTTCCTCTGCAAGCTGTCCACTTGTAGGAACGTCGTGTAAAGACGGTCGCGATGACTTTCCTACGTATCAAACACTGATCGAAGATCAAATGCCGGTAAATCGATGTCTGTCCCTCTCCCAGCATCTCGACGATAACCTCAGTCGCGACAGATGGCTGCCAATATCGTGATTCTTGGGTAAGTCGAGACAGAGAATTTCATGGCGGTCACGTCGTCAAGTATACTGACTTTGGCAGCGCAGGCGTGTCGGGCCTCACAACGGCGTTACTGTTGGCCAAAGATCCTCGCCACTCCGTCACTGTGGTTGCGAAGCATATGCCAGGCGACTATAGTCCCGACTATGCCTCACCTTGGGCCGGAGCAAACTTCCAGCCGTAGGTTTTTCCATGAGCCTGTTAAAGTTTATTTGTTGACGCTTTTACTAGTTTCTCCGCGGAACCGGAATGCAGATGGGAGGAGCGCTCATGGCCTCACCTGTCCAGGCTGGCCACCAGTGAACCAGAGGCTGGCATTCACTTTCAGCGTGAGGGATGACGGTCAATTGTGTCGAATGATCGCTAACACGGCCACAGGGAGCTACATCTACCGCCGAGAGAAGGACACCGCCGACGGCACAACATCGTTCGATGCAATGTTCGTTTTGAAACCTTGGTACAGCCGTCTGTTTCCCGACTTTCGCGAGCTATCCGCCCGCGATTTACCTCCAGGCGTCGATTCAGGTTGTGAATTCACCGGCATCTGTATAAACACTCCAGTATACCTGGCATGGTTGGTAGGGCAGTGTGCGAAGTTGGGCGTTGTCATTCGCCGTGGTCAAGTCTCACACATCAACGAACTCAAAGGTCTCCATCACACAGGCCAAAAGGTGGACGTCATCGTCAACGCCTCTGGACTAGGAGCAAGAAATCTGGGAGGTGTAGAGGACGCCGATATGGCTCCCATACGAGGACAAATCGTTCTCGTCGAGAATGAATCTCGCTCGATGTATAACATATCTGGTACAGAAGATGGCCCAGAAGAGATCTCGTACGCTATGACCAGGGCCTTGGGTGGAGGTACAGTGCTGGGTGGCACGTATCAAAAAGGAGACTGGAATACGACTCCTGATCCAGCCATTACAGAGCGGATCATCCGAAGATGTATGGCACTGCGTCCTAGTCTGACCGCAAGTGGTGACATCGACGACGTCAAGGTTATTCGAGAGTGCGTCGGTCTCCGGCCATACAGAAGACCAGGCGTAAGAGTGGAAGGCGACTTGTCGACTTGCGGCAGCGATACTTTGGTGATTCACAACTACGGTCACGCGGGATGGGGCTATCAAGGCTCCTACGGATGTGCAGAAGAAGTCGTTAACATTCTGGAGCGGTACAAGGCCCGTAGACCTGATTCGAGACGACTAGCTCCCAAGCTTTAGAGGCGTGAAAGAGGTTCAGAGTCGACAGCCGATTGTAGTAGTATTTCGCGCAAAAACAGTTCCCTCAACATATGTCACGGCATTGAACAGGGTTTCATTCAATTGCTCAGCTGCCGATGAGTTTCGACACGTTGGAGGTCTTGTTCCCGATCGTGGAAGCCTGCTGCTAACAAGGCGTCTTCAGCGATCGTTAAACATGCAACGAGACGCCATGGAGCTGATGGCTCCGTGCCGAGTTTATCTCTCGCATTGAGTACCACAAAGTGCAAGCAACGCGATGTTCGTGCTGCTCCAGGCTGAGTGCCAAGGATTGCTCGGACGAGGCTGCCGCAGGGCTTACTGCTCTTCCGGATTCGTCAGGTGTTCGCGATGACTTGCCTCCTGCCCATTCAGCGACGGGACATGATTTGAAATCCTTCAAAACGCTTTATTGGTTCCTCTTGGGGTGGAACATCACTACACGTCGATGCCATACTAATTTGTTTCTCGACATCCCTCCAGACCGATTCGCAGAGCAGTCCCGTCACCCACTCAATTTCAACACTCGAAATATATCGTCATGGCGCCGGAAGAACTGAAAGGAATCATGGTGGCTCTCGTCACGCCACTGAGCCAGGACCTAAAATCGATTGATGAGGCCGCACTCCAAACGCACGTTGATCGCCTGATTGATGCAGGTGTTCACGGTCTTGTGCCGGGCGGCAGCACAGGCGAGTTCACAGCTCTGACATTTGAGGAGCGCAAGCGACTAGTCGAACTCGCTGTGAAATTTGCCGCTGGACGTGTTCCCATTCTGGCTGGAACTGGAGACTTGTCGACAGACCGTGCCATAGAGCTATCGAAGCATGCTGCTACCGCTGGCGCTACTGCAGTAATGGTTGTCCCGCCATTTTACGATGCACCGAGTGTGCCTGAACTGCATGACATGTTGCGGGAAATCCATCAGCAATCAAGACTGCCTATCTGCTACTACAACATTCCCTCGGCTACAGGTCTTACGCTTACCGGTTCGGAGATGTCTCAATTATCCGAAGTGGGCGTCAAATACATCAAAGACACATCTGGAAACGGTCCGCGACTCACCGAGATGTTGTTTGACAAAGACGATCAAATTACAACATTCAATGGATGGGACACGCTCACATTCTACGCTCTTGCTGCTGGTGCCAAGGGTGCCATTTGGGGCGCTACCAACTTCATCCCCGAGCTGTCTATGCAATTATGGCAGGCAGTCGCAATTGAAGGCAATCTTCAACGCGGCCGAGAGATCTGGAGGAAGATCTGGCCTATCTGCGATTATCTCGAAAGCGGAAACTATGCTGCCGCAGTGAAGACGGGTATGGAGCTTCGCGGCTGGTCTGCAGGGGGCTTGAGGAAGCCTTTCGCCGTGATTCAGGGTGAGAAGCGATCCAAGCTAGCTCTGTTGCTCGAGAATGCGGGCGTGAAAGTTGTGTCATGATAGATCATAGATTTGTACAACTTTGAAGTGAAGACGGAACGTTGTGCTGCATTTTTTGCGATGAGGGATTGGGAATCTCCGCATTCGTAGCGAGATCTGGCCAGGAATGAGATCAAAACTTCGTACCCACCTGTGTGTGCCAGACTCATGATCAGCCAGTCTTGTCTCGTTAGGGAGCGTTACGATCACAGACCCCGCGGGTTCGCTGCGGTCAAGCTTCCCCAGATATCGTGATAAACTGCCCGTCGTGGAACGCCCCCAGCGCCACACGCGACACAGAGTCCGGGGTATGACAGGCTACATAGATAGCCTGGGGGAGGCTGGAAGGTCTTATAACTAGCCGCATCGTAGCATAAGACACCCTCCTTGAGTCCCTCCTTTCCCGTCCCATCACCTCCTCCCCAATCCTTGACCCCTCATCGGTTGAATATGGAAACCAAGATGGATCATAACAAAGACGCGGTGTACCAGATGGATAGCGAGCCCACGGACGTCGAGATTGCCAGGAGCACGACACTTCAAGATGCACAGCACGACGCCGTCTTTGGAGAAATAACCGAGGAGGGACCCAACTATCGCAGTGTACTCTCACCACGCTCGTCCCCATGCAGAGATGAACTGACCATAATAGGTTGGATGGATTGGAACCGCTGGCCTGATGATCAAGACTCAGATCGGCCTAGGCGTCTTGTCGTTCCCAGCGGTCTTCGATACTCTGGGTATGATCCCGGGCGTGATCCTCCTCTGCACCATTGCGGGAATGACGACTTGGTCGAACTACATCGTGGGAGTGTTCAAGCTCAATCATCGACACGTGTATGGCGTGGACGATGTTGGGCAGCTCTTATTCGGACGCGCGGGTCGAGAAGTTCTTGCAGTCGCATTCCTGGGTCGTAAGTCCACTGTCCAGTGCTTTTTGACATGTAGTAGTGTCGTTGCTGATATGGTTCATTATTAGAGTACGTCATGACTGCTGGGTCAGCTATGTTGAGCGTCTCGATCAGCCTCAATGCCCTCTCAGATCATGGGACTTGTACCGCTGTCTTTGTCGCCGTAGCTTTCATCGCAGTCACCGTCCTATCAAGCCTTCGCACGCTTGGCAATATCACATGGATTGCCCTCGTTGGGGTCGTCTGCATCACTGTGGCAGGTTAGCACTTCTCCAGGCCGTTGAGAAGCTTCTCGAGGTTGACCATGGAGTAGTTTTCACGGTGACAATTGCCGTTGGTCTTGAAGATCGTCCAGCGTCTGCCCCTCGCGATGGTCCGTGGAGATCCGACTATAGGCTCTTTGGGAGCCCTTCCTTCGCGGAAGCCTCATCGGCAGTATCGACTTTGATTTTCGCCTACGCCGGTACTGGGGCTTTCTTCCCAATTGTTTCCGAGATGAAGGACCCACGAAAGTATCCGCTCGCGCTCGCCGTGTGCCAGATCTTTGTTACTCTGGTCTTCTTAATCGTTGCTATCATCGTTTATTACTATTGCGGATCCTATGTAGCCTCGCCTGCACTCGGATCCGCTGGAGGAACGATCAAGAAAGTCTCGTATGGGATTGCTCTCCCGGGTCTGCTTGTTAGCGGCGTCCTTCTTGCGCACGTATGTCGATTTATGGTGGTTTCTGATCACCCATGAAAGCTGACTGATCTCTAGGTTTCAAACAAATACGTCTTCGTGCGCATCCTACGTGGATCCAAGCACTTGACAGCGAACGACTTTATTCACTGGGCAACATGGCTGGGATGTAGCTTCTCAGTCTGCCTGATTGCGTACATCCTTGCCAGTGCTATTCCGGTTTTCAATGGCATTGTTTCGCTTGCCGGAGCCCTCTTTGGTACTCTGCTGTCATTCCAGCCAATGGGCTGTATGTGGCTATATGACAACTGGAGCAAGGGCAAAGCAGCGCCGACTCTGCGCTGGCGGCTTATGGTGTGCTGGAGTGTTTTTATGATTGTGTCTGGTACGTTTCTGATGGTGGCTGGAACGTATGGTTCGATCAAAGGCATCATTACCTCATACAATGCCGATGGGGGTACGTCAGCATGGTCTTGCGCTGACAACTCGAACTCTTCTTAGAAGAGAGGTGAGAAGACATGTACCTCAAATGCGCTGTGAAGGACTCGCTGGTGATGGTCATAATTGGCAGCCAGATAACCTCATGAATACTACAACAACAGGCATCAGACCACATATTGATTGCTGCATCCTCCACTCGCCGCCAAAATGGGCATGTACGATCTTGATCCAATCGGGCCTGAGCGCATCGTTGCGATGTCGACAGGCGCCGTATCATGTATGGACATTCAAATGTGCACTAGGATTCAGATTACTATACGTTCAGCTGGTACTTATCGGTTCCAAGATGTCGACGCCTTCGCTCCGAGATATGTTCAATGACAGTGCTTCGATCTATGCAATCCCCTGGAGGGCCAGAACGAGGGCCAGGAGTATGCAGACCGAGCTCCGAGACCCCATCCCCAATTTTGAGGCAGCGCTGTCAGCGTTTGCACTGGGTGAGCTTTCCGAGCTGGTGAATCCCTCTGTGGCCGACTCTGAACCACGTGGTATCTCTCCACCACCGTCTGTTTGTGAAACGGGATTCGATGGCGAATCTGAGCTGGATGCAGCGTGTTCACCACCATCAGAAGAATGAGGACTCTGTGCTCCACTCGTCGGCGTACCTGCTCCAGAGCCTGGAATCTCTGACGGTGTTTGGTATGGAATTGTTTTCGTGCTTATTCCATCTCCCAGCATAAGTCCTGTCTCGGTAGCACTGACGACCTGGCTTCCTATGGTCTGAGCTGCGGCGCCAACGGTCAGGGTCGTTGATCTCCAGTAGGATTGACTCGAGACCATTGTAGGTGATAGACCCGTAGCCTGTACAGTATTATCAGCTCCACCCATGCTGCCTGCTTCACTCCCGGCTGTCGGCGGCACTTCGTTGCTTGGTGAAGCTGGACCCTCTGAGGGCATTGTCACACCAGCAGCCGAAGTTGGTGGGGTTCCTCCAGCAGGCAAAGTCGGGCTCGTCTGTTCCGCCTCCGACGATGTAATAGGAAGCATCTCAGATAACGCAGTATCCATCGCCTCAGTAGGCGTACTATGCGCCGTCATCGCCGGGGTCGTAGGTTCACCCTGCTCCCCTCCCACACCAGTTGTTACCGACGGCACACTCCCTCCATCAGGCAACGTAGGCAAAGCCTCCGCGCTCGCCTCCGTCAACGCAAGCGGCGGATCCCAACTTCCATCAATCCACCACGTCGCACTACTCCCCCAAAGCGAATGCAACATCTCCGTGCCAACCTTTTGATCTGGAATGACATACGGTCGGTACGAATTCACTATTGTAAGGCCACTGTAGAAAGTGTTCCCTGCTCCTCTGGCGTAATCGACTTGTGGTGCAGCACCCCAGTAGGCTTGTGCGGCGACGTCTTGGTAACACTCGGAGCCGTTGGTTGTTTGGTTTGTGTCTTGGATTGTGAAGGTTCCATTCGGGGATCCGCAACGCCAGTTCAGATCTGCGAGGTTGAACGGGTACCATGCGTATGCCGCTCGGGCTCCTCTGACGCTTGAAAGCTGGGAAGGAGGTAGTGTGAGGATTGTATGGTCAACAGTTGGGCCACAGCCATCCAAGCGATGCAATCCGCGGAAGGACATCGCTACTGTGGGAGAGGTTATGGTAAGATCTCCTGTGACGAAGGTATTCGGTCCAGACCCGGTCCTCGTTCCAGGAAGATAGCTCGGCGTGATTGAGTGTGAGTTATAGCTAGAGCAGAAGTAGTCCGTTTCAGAATCAGCCGTGCGGACTGGCCAATACAAAAGCCGTACCTCTGATCCGACTACTCCAACTCCAGGCCCATATCCGATGTCGTAGTTACATGCAGCTGTCTGGAAGGGAATGGTAGTATTTCCGGTGTCAGTCTGACAAGGTGGTTCCAATGCAGACTTGTTCTCGAAGACTAACGAGGCTGAGGTCGAGCTCGCGAAAGAATTCCATAGCTCCGAGCAATCAGACGGACCAATCGAGCACGGCATGGGAGTGGTGAAAGGTGCCGGCGCCGAGGTCGATATACCATATGGAGCATAGGAGATCGTGGATGTTTCGATGTCGATGTAGCTTGCGGATCCGATCGCTCGCGGATATCCATCGCAAAGAGTAGTGAGACTGGTTGCTTTTACGCCTCCGGTGAAGTCTGTGTACGTGTATGTTGCGTAGATGCTCCCGGGTTTGGTGCTCGTTGTTGGATGCAGATGTTGCGACCCGTAGGCTTCAGAAGACTTTTTCCACGACCATAATGCTGCCTGACAGCTGCTCGCAAACGCAGGTCCAGATCCTGTGGCGATTGCTCCTGATGAAGATGCATTCGCTTCGCTCGTTTCGGATGAATACGCCTCATGATCCAGTCCGTGGAGTATGTGGCCAGCGACGGGGTTGGCGGCCACGACGAGGTGCAACAGCTCGAGTGGCAATGCCAGCCACGCAAGAGGTATCCAGCGCATCTTTGCAGATGTTTACCGGAGGAGATACATTCAACGGATACTGCAGAGACTGTTTTGACGATGTCGTGCGTTGGACGCCTGAAGTAGGGAGGTTGGGGACGTCATGCCGTTGCTAAAAATTCCCGCGGAGACCACTGTGAGCGGCGTCAAAGTTAAAACAGAATATACTTGACCACGCTAAACGACCGCCTTCCACTTTCTGCACGAGCTTCTTCGTCACTCCTACTTCTTCTGGAAAGTTAGGATCGCGGTGTTGACTCACGAGGAATCTAACAACTTTCCATGGTTACTCTGCGACATGTCGCATGCTCGCTGTCCGCAGCGTTTTCAATTCGATAAGACTGCTCGTGAATGTGAAGAACTCATCGTTCTTCGCACGCAAGGTATGGAGCGCACACTGGAGATTCGAAGACCATTCCTCGACTACAAAGCAAGCACGCATTCTACTTTCAGTAATTTTCACGAATGTCCTGGATCAAGCCAATCTCCTTCGGTGTCCACCCAAGCAGCTCCTGCGTCTTCTTCCCACCCGTTGGCCGATCCTCCGAGAGAACACGATCCAACCAGCCATATTGTTCTTTGAACTCTTCCGGCCCGACGCCCCCCGCCTCAACACCAATACTATTCCCAAGAGCTGCGACGATATCCTTGAAAGCAACACCTTCTTCCGCGATGGGATGCAAATACCCTCGCTGGCCCTTCTCCAGCGCGAGAACAAAAGCCACAGCAGTATCATCGACATGTGTCGCAGGCCAACGATTCGTACCTTCGCCGAGATAGAGTGCCCGCTTGTTCTTGACGATGGCTTGTTGCAGCATCGTCACAAAGTTGGGGTCCCCTTTGCCGTGGACCGTTGGGGCAAGACGCATTGCTATGCCTCGAATTCCTTCGGCATGCACGACTCGCTCGTTCGATTGAACACGAGCACTCGTCTTGTCGAAGTCGTCGTCTTCTTTCAGAGGTTCGAGTGTTGCGTGCCCTGGCTTCAGAAGGGACGGAGGTCGAAGACCTGCACAGCCTGATGCGATGACTAGGGGTTTCTCGGTGCCATGCTGACGTAGGCCTGTGAACAGAGCTTCGAGCACTGCATCGTCTTGCTTTGCGGCTGTCGCTCGATCGGTTCCGGTGAAATCGTGATTGTAAGCCAGGTGGATAACGCCGTCGGATCTGAAATCGTTAGCAAGTGCTGAGAGCTGATCATGGGGACTGACTTTGCTGCGTTTTCAGTGATAGTGTCATAGTCCTCAGTCGATCCGCGGACGATTGTGATACTCTCCCCGGACGATGAATAAGTCGAGAGGATCTTGTTTGCTCCAGCTTCGGAGCGAGTGAGGGCCAACACTGAGTGTCCTCTCTCGATCAGCTCGCGGATAGTTGGCAAGCCAATGAAGCCATTGGCGCCGGTGAGAAAGACTTTCATATTACAAGTTCCTTCTCTGCGAGCTTCAGCCTCGTCATGAGAGCAGGCTGCAGACTTACAATGTGTGAACAGTGGAGACTGATTGAATTCTTGGAAGAGATGCGGAGACAGATGATAAATAAAGAAGATAATGAGATCCTGGACTGATCGCAAAGTCTTCTTTTGCTGCTTGAGTGAAGTCGAGACGTGACCTCGGAGTTAGGGGGAGGCCTAAACGTTAGTTTCAGCCAATTGAGTGATCACCTTCTCACTTTTCTTACCTGCCCGTCTGCCTAACTTTTTCCGGCCCTTCTCTATGGCCTCTACGGCCTCTACGCTTTATAATGTATATGCACCGTACTTATATATAGCTGTCTTATCTAGGTATTAAACTTAGGAGGACGTATATCGCTTATAGAGTAAAACCTAAAAGATATGTTTGTCGCAAAGCCTAAAGCTGGTCGCAAAGCCCGTAGTAAATATCCTAGAACGTATGCGTATCTTAGAGTATAGTATTACGTTATAGCTAGTCTTAAATTTACCCCGTTATACTAGAACCTACGTACCCGGCTTTGCGACCGGCTTTGCGCTTTGCGACAAACACTACGATCTTTACGACACCTAAACACATAGATAAGCGACTCTACGAGCGATATTCGACTCCCTTACTAGAACCTAGCTATATATACACCCTTAGACACCCCTTTTGCTGCCTTAGAGGCCGTATATAACGCTTCGAAAAAGGTGGGCAGACGGGCAGGTAAGCACACGGGCAGATGAGAAGGTGACCACTTAATTGGCTGAAACTAACGTTCAGGCTGCCGCCGTTAGAAGGCGGAGATTGAGCAATTCTCCGGTTTGAGAAAGCTCTGTTTCCACACGGATTTGGACAATGCTGGGTTGACATGCATTCTGCATCTTTCATTTTATCATGTCTCATGATGATGAACATCCTCACGATCTGAAATATGCTAGCTCCATGGGATGCCAAAGCTTTTCCCCGCGCCATACTCCTCGTTACTCGTCCGCATGGTCGATGTGGAACCAAAGCCAAGGGCATTGGGGATCACCATACCACAGCTGAATCTCTGAAACAAATGGGTGCGATCCCAACTTTTCACCGTGTTGGAGTAAGATATATGCCACGCCCTTGCCGTTTGGTGTTCCCAATAGAGCATCGAAAAACTCGTCGCCGGGGCGAAATCTCTTGCCTGGCAAAGACAACTTGAGCGGGAGACTATATTTCTTCCTCATGGCATCCACAATGTGTCTTGTTATCGTGTTCACAACATCTGTCCGCACGACAGCCCTAAGACGTGTGTTTGAAAACTGTTCCTTGTAGACCAGAAAAGCCAGGTCTGACCAGTGCTGCAGTTCGGGTAGAGGGTTGAGCGACTCGTCTCCGGTGCGTTTGAAGTAGGGGCTTCTGTTGTCTCCGGCGAAAATCACTCCAGGTGTGTACCAATTACGATTCCTGGCGTGAGTGGCGGGATACAGCACATCGTTAATCTGAACGTGGCTATCGTGCGTGAGGCCCACTTGACTGGGAGTTCCATAATTCTCCTGCGCAGCCTTATCAAGGTATTGTTTGGCGATGACATCAGTCCATTCGATGCATTGAGGATGAATCGTGCCGTCTGATCTCGACCAGCCCCATTGTTTCAGTGATTGTAAGTCATGCCAGGGACTGGAATCTCGAGACTGGTCACGATCTTGCAACTGGTCTGACAACTCCCGGCCAGCTCTGACGGCTTTCTCAAATGTTGTCTCAGTCGATGTCTGAGGATCCATGGTTATCCTGTAGTTCAAAGTTGCTTCAGGACTCTGCCTAATCCAAACGGATGGGAGGATTACACATGATCTTAAATGCCATCCAATGAGACAAAGACGATAGTGCAAACATTTGAGAACTTTGCCGTGTGGTTCCAGCGTTTTCTCAAGTTCTCATGTTTCTTCCAGGAGATCGAACAAACAAGCCATTCGAGCCTAGAACCATCTGAATGTATGTGTAAGTCCACCCACTTCGGGAAGCCAACTTTTACCACGATCAGACCTGACCTGAGCATCCAACTTTCTTTGGGTGTGAGAAGTTAGGAAATGCTGAGTTTCTCGTGAGTACGGATTTCGACTTTGTTCTCAGCTTGGCTGTCGTCTCTCTGATTTGATGCAACCTGCAGGCAGGAAAGACTCATCCGGATATTGTCCTGTCTTAGAACGATTGCTCGACTGAACCGTTCTTCTACGCCGTAAAGAACCAATTCTCGCTTGAAATCTGTTTAGACCTGTCGTCTCGTGTGATTCGTCTTCGGAGAGACCGCAACGTAACACTCTTCCACTTCGCCAGAATATTCATTCACTCAGGCGAGAGCTCAAGAGGCGAGTAGCTCCCTGACTGCCTCACTCGTTTCATTCGTCTCTCTGCCTTGACCATCAGCACGCCTTTCATTCCCAGATGCAGCCGCCTGAGGGTGGGGCTCGATCTCAATGATCATTGTGTACCCCTGCTCCACGCGATGCAAGGAGTCATCGTCAAACATTTTAAAAACTTTGACACTGGAAATGGTCTTCCAGCCAAGTTGTCGTTTGTGTTCGCCGAGCAGATAGCCAGTGCCGACTGCGTTCGGAGTGCCAAGAAGAGCCTTGAACTTCTCGCTCCCTGGCTCAAAGGTCAAGATCCTGGCTTCACCTGTGAGTCTTCCGCCTGCCACCTGGTCAATGATATTCAACGTGTTTTCGTTGGAGATCTCCGTGTGCACGACATAGCGCAATCTGTCCATTTGCTCATTGGCATGGGCCAACTCCTGCCACTGCAAGAAAGTCGCATCAGACCATCGGTTGAGATCTGGGATGGAGTCGGAGAGTCCGACAGCCCGAGGGCTATAAAGGGTGAGGCAAATGACGGCATAGCTGGGCATTTGATAGGCCTGATAATAAGTACCGCCGGAGTTGTCGTGTTTCCAGACGACCTTACGCCATGTATTCCCACCCCCAATAATCTGAATTGCTTTCTGCGCCCCTGCACTTGCTATTGAGGTGGTCTGATCCAGCTCCAAGGCCTTCTTCCATCCATTATTCACCATGTCGTTGATGTCTGTGAATTGGCTTTGGTACTTGTCTGCGCATCTTGGGGTGTCGTCCAGTAGAGCAAGCATCCGAACGCCTCTAGCCACAGCAGCGGCGTACAGTGGCGTGATGCGCCTGACATGAGTTTCATAGTCCGCCCGTGTCTCCGAGTGGTGCCGTTCAAGTCCATTTGGTTTGCCATGAGTTGATGCAGTGACGTCAATCGTCTGCCGTCCCGTTTCGATCGTGATTTCGTAAGCACTCGTAGCGTTTGAGCCTCTCTCTAGTGCGAACCAGGCTCCTTCACCGGTATCTTGGCCGGCTAGTCCCTGCACGTTGCTGGTACTTTTGGGTGCGGCAGCGGCTTGGACCAATGTCAAAAGTGTAGTGAGAAGCAGACTGGTCATCAGAAACACCCAAAGAGTGGGCGGCGGTTGACTGTTCTGAGCCATTGTCTGTCTCGGTGGTCTGACGGCCGCGGCAAGATGCTCTGAGCACTTATATCATCCAAAAGCGTACCGAGGAGGTTTTCAGTCTCGACCTGCCTCCAAGAAGCCTGTCGGAATAGCTCGAAGAGACACAAGGAGATGTCGAATGTCAATAGCCAGTAGGATTTCACGTTGCGTACACGGCCCTCGTAATGGACACGAAAGGACCTTCTTTTGAAGAGGGGTACGAGCAGTGCAGCCGACCACGAGAGCCGCTGACGACAGCATGTGACATGGGTCTGAAGTCGTTCCACGGCTCCAAACGGCTGCCGCATTGCGTAGGGTATGGTAGGTGGTGATAGCCGATGCGAATGACGAATTGACAGATACAGTGGCCACCTGGAGTGATCACGGGAGGATATGGAGGCTCTGAGAGCATGTGATGCGGGAAGACAACCGCCGGGTGTTCTTTCGACGTCAAAGGTGGGTGTGGTCAAACGGAAGCTAACCCGCCTGCAGTTGTCAGTAGATACACGCAGTCTTCAATCAAGGACAATTGCAGGCCACATCATGACAAAATATTGCTCAGACCGGGTGATATTCGCTCGCTCGGGATCGCGGTCACGTATCATCGATGGGCGCCCTCGAGGGAAGGCAGACGTCGCTTCTAGTGGTCACCAGCACTCAAACTGTTTGACATATCATTGAGTGACATCTCGCTCCGTCTTCTTGATGGTCTTTCTCAACCTCCGGATCTCCGCTTCCACATCCCTCAAGCCCCGAGCTGCATTGACGGCTTTGGCCACCCCTTCGTCGCTCGTAACAGCCGAGCGGCAAGAGCCTTGGGCAGATCGCAGTGTAGGTGGAACCAGGATGCCAAACCAGCGTATGGGATCTCGTGGAGTTTTCTGGTCCTGTTCCGTCGCCGCGCCTCCGCCGCTGGTTTTGCTCGATGTGTCGTCGAAATCCGGCTCAGGCGTGGGCGACGGCGATGGGAGCTGTTTGGCCTCGTCGGTGTCGACACTTTGCTCTGTCATGCCAGTTGACTTCTTCTTGGTTTCGATGTCTTTGGTAGCTCCACCCATCACTTCGCACTCCTTGCCTTCCAAGGTATTCTTGACATCAACCTCGCCATCGTCGTTCACCTTCACCCTTGTAGTAGCAACCGCACGGTCATCATAGAAGTCGCTGCCGTATCTCCTCCGGGAAGACTTGAAGTTCGCCTGTGTCAGCGAAAAGTACCCCGCCGCGAGATGTTTCTTGATGGTAGCTTGGGCGGAGGTGTAGTCATCCAGAAACTGCAGATACTGCGTCCAGAGGTCGTCGAGTCGATCATGGAGAGCTGCAATATTCTCGGGGGTTTGCGATGTGTCTGTCGCGGCAGGCATTGTGATGATGTTGCGGCCGTTGTAGATGAAAAAGTGAAGTGGCGATGAAGTGAGGTTGACGCTTGCGTGGAACGGATGTGGAGCCGGCTTGGCAGCCTCGTCCCAACCGGGCAAGGACGACATGATAAGGAGGGCGAAAACATGTAACGTACCGACATCATTTCGACTAGGCTCTACTTGCGACAGCGACATAGGATTCGAGGCGCACATATTTTGGACTGCTGCCTGGAAACCACTCTCAACGGTGCGATCGCATGCATTATGCCTCACCAAGAACTGACATTGTAGGGCAAGCAATCCTAGGGGCTAGTAAAACTATATGGATGCAAACTGCCCACAGTCTCACAGTAGATACATCCGCGGAACGATCTTAGTGTCTTTGAAGGCACTTTGAAGTCCAACTAAGGCGAGCAAACAGAGTGTGGAAGTCTGCCTTTTGAGGATGCCATCCTGCTGCGGTGAATCGCCCATCGCACTGGAAACTGTCTCGGGCTCGAAGACATGGAGCAGTAGCTGTCACTGTGACGCAAAGGATATGCTCGAGGCCAAATGCTATAAATTGTGCAATGCGTTCAGCTTGAGAGACTTGTCCCGCTCCTACCCAATTTCCCTTCACTGACTCCGTTCGAAACGACACCGTCGGCCACTGCAGCAACTATGAAGTATATACTCGCTTCCATCGTTTTCCACCTCTCCCTCGTCCTCTCCTCACCAACGCCAACCCTCAAAGACCGATCCACCGTTGCCCGCGATGTTGGCGACACCACCTCAATCACGCTTTCCGAGAACCAAGTCTGGACCCTGACAGTGACCATTGCAGACAATCTAGATCAGGACTACGATAACAATGACGTTGGAAGCCTGCAAGTCGCTTTCGCCAGCGCAATCAACTCCGCTGCCAGCAGCGAGGACGACGTCACGGCTACTTACACTGATCCGATATCCAACATGTACTCGATAAACCTGTCGCTGGATGACGGGGTGACCATCGGCAGCTACGACAGGGGCAATTGGACGGTGGTTTCTGCGGTGTTTTTGAACTGGTTAGATGCGCAGGATGGACCCCAAACCTTTACAGCGAAGTGTACGGACGACAACAACGATGGGGCCGAGATTGGGTTTTATGAGTTTTACTTCAAGCCGAAGCCACCGGTGACTTTCTGATGAACGTACTAAGGTACATTCTTCGAAAAGACATGACAGGGGAGGAGAGACCCTGATATGGCTGGGAGAAACATGGTCTCGGGGGGACTGTGGTACTACACGAAAGGGTAATGCCAGGCCAATAGCTTCAACAGCACTTTTTGGTATTGAATGTGTATACCTAATCTCCTACCCCAACGAAAGCGGAGGCATTGTGGTTCAGCGTGAAAACGTCAGGCTCATGAGGTCCCATCGCCTGCTGTTGAGATCAACGTCTATTGTCGACTTGAGATCGGATTGCCAAGCAGCTGGGAGTGAACAACCACCGCTTGTCCTCCGTGTCACATACTTGAGGCATGGTTGAGTTTCTTAAAGTATCCCGAGCTTGTGACACCTCTGTATGCCAATAGTCTCGCCCGACATCTCTGAAGTTACTCAGACACCTTGGCGTCTCGAAGTCCTCAGCAGATCCCAGTGGCCAGAGTGGCACAAAGCAGAATTGATTATATCCGCACCCTTTACACTTCTTCCACTCAGTCCAAGCCAGCCACTTCTTCAGCGCCCTCGCCAAAGACAGGGCGTGAGAGTAGCCGTCGAGTCTGGAGTGAGCGATTCTTGACAGCGTTTCGCAGACAATTTCGTTCACTTCCTTTACGGCGATAGCAGCGGTGGAGGGCCGGCGGCTTGTAGGTGAAATGAAGTGACGACGGCAACGTGCCACCTCCGCGGTCCTGTTGAGGTGAGCGTAGTCGATGAATGGTATCATTGATCGTTCAGCTTCAAATCGCATGTCGTCGAGTGAGGCGATTTCTCCAGAGGCAAGGTAGGCTATCCTGTCTGCATACCGAGCGACGATCATGTCGGTAATGCTCTGCCAGCTGGTTGGCCTCGTTGACCTTTTATCGTCCACATTCGTGACCATATTTGTCACGGCTTCTCTAACATCAGACAGGGTTGGACTTGTGTAGCTCGTTCTTGGTCGATCCAATTGATCGGAGTAGACCGCACCGGGAAACGCGAACAAGCTCACATAACTATCGTAGTCGATCGATATTCTCTCGCCACCGATGCCATCGTAGCGACTGGCAATAGCTTTGAAGAACTCAGGGCTGTCTGGAATGACACCTGGCTTGCCGTGGAAAGATTTTGACTGTGTGCATCGGACCAAGTCGAGATTCGACTCAAAATCGCAGAGAATGATTTCGAACCCAGCTTCCATTCTGATGAAACCGTCGACTTTACTGCCCCACTTCTCTCTGGCAAGACGACACAGTGCAGACGCACGGGCGGAGTCTTCCTCGTGCTCGTGAAAACTTCTTCTCCCGGTTGTGGGCCCCGGCGGTTTTCCAAGGAGAACAATGTCTTGCAAGTCCAAAGTTCCCCTATCGGACTTGGCGGCTGAGGCACCGGTAAGGTAGAGAAGGCGAAGGTCGTGCCTTGTGCGGTAAGTGTGCAGATATCCGAACGAACCAGTCTTAGTATCGATTTTCTCGGTTTCGTTGTCATCTTCGACACGATTGCTTCCGGGTCTCGCAAATATCAGAGCATGCTCAGGCTCGAAAGCCAGCCATTCCATTCCCGTCTTTACATCTGGAGAGCTCGTGCCGTGATACAGCTCTGTGTCTTGGGGAATTGTGGCGATGAAGAAGCCCATTCCATTGTGGTTCAAAGTAGAGCCCCATTGTCGAGCTGAGCTGTGGATCTCGTTGAAGACGTGGTTTGAATTTCGAAGTGTTGTCTGAACATCCTGTCCGATTGCGTGTGGAATTAGAAAACCTGCACTGGCAACTAGCATTCGCATCGTCATGTGTCACTGGGTAAGCATCATGAGTATGGTCTCCGGCTGCATCGAATGTGAAAAGAGAAGGTCGGAGATATCACGCGCTGAAACCAACAGCAGGAGCCACCATCGGGCCGTGAAGGAGCCACTAAAGCCATGCTTGTTGCCACTAGCGTGCGAGCTTACCCAAGATGGCAGGAGCACATCTTCAGCTGCTGCGTTGCATATCAATACAAATCCTCCGGCGTTCCGAACGCAGAGTGCTTAGTGCTTTTGCAGGGTTCTCGTCCGTTTCAAGTCCGATGTGATCGAAACGCAGAAGTCCTCGAACTTTTATGGACACTGAGTATTCGAGAAGTGGAAGACGCTCCGGCCGTTGTTGTTTGACTATCTAGCAACTCAACGGTAGTTCTATAGCACTTTCGGTGGATCGATCCCAGGTCTCCGTCTACTCCTTGTTTTTCAAGAAATAGTAAGTCTCATCATGATCCTCCCCACGCTTCGGCTTCAAATAATAGTACGTCTCATCATGTGGCTCGCCACGTCCTTTCAGATAGTAGTATGTCTCGTCGTGGGGGGCGTCTCGCTTCGTCTTGAGAACTTGGTACCCATCTTCCTCTCGTGGCTTCAGGTAGTAGTAGATTTCGTCATGATCGGAGGAATCTTGGGCGCGGGCGACATTTTCATCCCGCTCTTTCGATCGTTAGCACTGTACTGTCTGTGGCATGAGAAAGTCTTACGTCCAACTGGCCCTGCCTGGGTCAAAGCCACGAAGAATGGCAGCAGCTGGAGGAGAACCTTCATTTGCATCTTGATCGATTTTGACCGGTCGTAGTGACAAGCTCTGCAACGTGCCAAGGTATTCTGATGAGCTTGTTGCTCGCCTGTCTGCTTTATACATACTAAAGAGACGACCGACGCAAGCCATATAGAAGCCCCGGTGGCATCTGCAACTAGCAGTAGTGCCTGTTGGCTCACATGTTCACCATCTGTGACCATGCTACTTGTAGCTACTTCCGAGGGAGAAGTACATGCGGATCATCGTCGCCCAGATGCAATGCAACGTTCCAATCAAGGAGCCCTAAAGCTTTGTCGTCGATGTGGGCGGTTAGTCACGGTCGTGAGATATGGAGCTTCCTATATCGTCCAAGTCAGGCTGATAGCCAGCGGAAGGATTGCGGAGCTTGATTGTTACGTCAACGCCACAGGTCGTCCATGGGCACCGCTCGTACGGACCTTTTCTCCGATAGCACGAGCCAAACTCTTGTGCAGAAACTCTACTGAGTGGCCATTTACACGTGCTCGAAGCACAAGAGAAACATCTTATTGCTAGAGCAGACATCCTAATCAGGAAGCCCTGCAATACCACAAGCTTGGGGAGAATGAAGTACCACGAAGACAGCGAAGATGCCGCATCCACAGAGACGCTCGTCGATCATTCCGCGGAGGAGATTTTATTCCACCCAAGACGGACAACTTCATGCCGGAGAGCGATTTTGATCCATGGGACCGCTATTGCAATCTATGCAGTAATTGCGACTCTTGTTGCAACGTACATCAACCGTGGAACCGGCAAGGGGCAGTCTATGGTTTACTGTAAGCCTCGTCCGTGAAATATGGCTCGACTAAACGTACTGAATCCATCTCAGCTCCTGCAAATGAAGCGGTCGAGTACGAAACTCGAATATACAGCCCTGGCCTGAAAGGTGACCCGAAATACTTTGGGCCTCCGAGTGACGAGATCGACGAGACTTGGAACAAGTTGATGTGGCGTGCGTGTAATGACCATTCCAAAGATTCTCAAGGCTGACCCCTTCGAGTACAGCCTCTTCGATACATTTGACCGAAGCTGAGAGACAACACTATGACCACGAGAGACCGATTGTTCAGTTTCCGGATGGAACTTACTCAGGGCAGTTGATGGTCTACGTAGGTCGCGAGACGAAGTTGGCCCAAACGGTTTCAATTGCTGACCCAGTCTTCCAGCACGAACTGCATTGCTTGGTAAGTCGAGATATGCAATGGGATGCCCAAGTGAGGAGGCTGACGGCTCTGCAGAAACGACTGTATCAGTATATCAACGCTGACTACTATTTTCCCAACCTTACCGAGAAAGAACGAGAAATGAACAAGATGCACACAGGTGGGGCAATTTCTTCCCGAGAGTGAATTGTCAAGACTGACTTCCCTCAAGAGCACTGCCTAGGCACTCTCCGCCAAGGCGTAATGTGTCACGGCGACGTCTCAGTCATGACCATGGTCTGGGGCAAACACTCCCGCGTGCCCCTCGGCGACTTTTCCAATCCACATCAATGCGTCAGCTTCGATAAGCTGCATGCATGGGCGATGGAGCGGGCGGTCACTGATGCACTGGAGCCTGGGGTGTTGGTCCATCCAACTTTGGGTGAGTCTCCGCTCGAGCTCGAGAAGAATCGCCACTGATGAGAGCCTGCGTAGGACCGTCCTTCCCTGATGGGCATGGGACGAAGATTGGCTTCGATGACAAGGACATCGACGAAGAGGGGAACATTGTTACAAATAGCTGATGGGGTTCGGTAATGGCACTAGAGATGCAAGGGGTGACGTGGACAGATAGTACATCATCAACAAGCCGATATTGATCGCGTGCTCAGTCTTGCCACAGACCCTAGCTCGGACACTAGTGTGCATTGATTCGCCCATTGGAAAGGCCATGCGATCTGTCGGCATTGTTCCTCGCTCGACCTGTTTGCACGGATTAAACGAATGTAACAGCGGCTGAAGCTTGTGCATTAGCTTGCAATGCTTAGCCCGATGCTTAGCTGCGGCTGCTACGGTGATGGCGAAAGTGGTATGTCGAATCAACAAGAAGCACTTTATCATCGACATACATGAGTTGTGTTGGTTTAGGTCAGCTGTCCAATTCGTCCGCGGACGAAATCCGCTGGCTCGAGAGTGATCGTTTCAGGGGTGTCGTGCAGCCGACTTTCAATTCTGAACTCTGCGAGCGAGTCAAGCAGCAGTGTCAGCGAAAATGTTTCCCAAGAAGCACGCATTCGAGAGAATACCGACGACGGACGAAGATGAGGCTTTCGACCAGGAGCTCGCGAGCAAGACGGCCTTGCCTACCCAATCCAAATCGCAACAGCGGCCATTCGTCCGGAGGGCAGCAGCGCTGCTGGCGCTCTTTCTCGTAGTAATAGGAGGCCTGGCTCTTACGACGATATTGTCCGGAGTATGGGGTCACTCCGCAAAGCCCAAATGGACCTCCTGCGGAGATGATCCCACAACAGCGCGCTCACGAGGCTGCTCATTCGACCTCGTCTCCTTCGCCTGGCAGACAGCCGAATGTTTCGACGGCGACCTGGTCTCGGAGTTCGCCTCATGGGAAGGCAACTGGACGTTCTTCGCAGACGACAAGTTCACCCAGCCGGTGGATCAAGAGATTGCTTTCCAGGGAGAGCGAACGCCGCTGTTCGTCCAATGGGATTACCATATCGTGCACTGCACTTTCATGTGGCGGCAAATGCATCGGGCGTATGAGAAGGGCTGGATTGATGAGCATTTGGGCAATTACCACCATACCCTGCATTGCCAGAAGATGATTTTGATGGACGATAAGGAAGCGGAAAAGGCTGTGACGGTGGCGAGAGTGATATATCCAGAGTGCCGACGTGTAAACTGATGCTCAGTCTGTACAATACCCAGAGAAGACCCAGTCAATTTCGTGAATCGTCGTATCTGCGAAGGAGACGATGAAGCCGTCTTGTGCTCATGTGAATGCCGTGTCTCATGAAAGGGACCTGGACGCCTCCAGCAATGAGACGTCGCTCCGTCTATTCCCTCATCGATAGAATCGTCCTGGTCATTCGTTCCTTCTGGATATGAAGACGAAAGTGATGGAGATGGATGCAATGAAAGTCATCAAGGTTTGATGAGTTGGTCAACGGCCAGGATTCACGGCTCTTTCCGGCTTGGTGGACCCACTTCGAACTGACCTCACTCCATCGACTTTCACTTGCCTCCCTCTGCTCTCCATCATCTCACATCGAACTTCATCAACGATGCCGCAGATCCGAGATCTGAATTGCTGCGTATGCGAGCTTAGAGCCGTCTCACCTCCTGCGAAGCCCCGTCCGTCTCGCATTCCTGTTATACCTTCGCCGAAAATGGCCTTTCTGATCGGAAAGAATTGCTCAATAGCCTCCCGGTGCAGTTGGGGGCCTCAGGATCTCCATTATACGACCAAAATCGCGGTACTTCAGTATGAACTACCTAAAAATGGCGTTCCCCGTGCAGGGGCAGCACAAGCTTCATCGCAGCGGCAAGATGAGCGTAGAAGTGAATGAAGATCTTGAAATGCACCAATTTTCAGAGCTTTTAGATCCCTGAATTAAGGAGTCAGTTGCATGAGTGAAAGTACATGAAGATGCCTTCACTTGAGTGAGGAGTCAGACCGATCACAAGACTGAAGCAGCACGTGGCCTGGCTCTACCGATGGCAGATCACGAGCACTTGACCCTGCATCGCCAACTCAACGCTCTTGGATTCAAGCGACAACTTCAACGTCCAAGCAGTACAGACCTTTTGGTGAAAGCGGTGTAAGTTCATGACTACGCCGCTCAATGACCAGGCTGACACCGTTTAGGGTCGGCAGTCGCTAGCCGATGACGGGACGGATCCGACCTGGATTCGGGCGTCACGCTCTCTGAATGGAGTAGCTTCCTCAAGTGCGGCGACCCGAAGTTGAGCCGGACATGTGAATGCCAAGCCGCGCCCGCACGACGCACGCCGTTTGTCGAGCTTGAAGCTTCATCTTCCGCCACCTCAAGCATCTCCACCACCGTCTCTTTGACACCGCGACCGACTCTGCTATCAGACACATCAATCGCACCATGGCGCCGTCCTTCGGCGAGGCGGAGATCGCCCATGTCTTCTTGCCGCCCCGCCTACCAGACGCCGAATACGAGCCGTCGACCGACGGCCACCTCGTCGCGATCGTCATCAAAGCACTTGAGGCTGCTCAGAAGCAGCTACCGACATTTGCGCCTGATGTTACCCGTGCTGCCTTATTCTCCGTTGGCACCCTCACCGACCAAGCCGACAGTACCGCCATCAGCCGAATGTTGATTGGCCTGAAACTTGGAGATACGGCAGCGCTTCATATTAGAGCACAGAATGCTGCCGTGCTACTTTCAAGAGATGGAGCACACATCGTATTTGAGCAATTCGAATTGTCACCGGAAAACAAAGCTGTTTACTCCACGCCAGGCAGGCTCGTACGCTCTTTTCCCGCTTCGGCGACAGCTGTTGATGCCGATCTGCTTCGTGATGCCGACTTCATATCCACGGTTGCAAACACCCTGGCCACAATGTCCACACAAGAAGCGCCAGGAATGAGGCCCACTTCAAGAAAGGCTGGCCTAGATCACGTCGAGGATCGGGACACTACTCAACCAGTCATCGTCTCGGAGCTGCTCTTTAGCATATTGAGAGGTATCGAAGCATCTCCTGTGAAGCTGAGATCCTCGATAACGAAGAGAACCCGAGAGGAAGTCTTGTGGAAGAACGCTCGGCGTCCGTGGAGAAGGTCGCCCGCCTGGCTTCTTGTCCGTGTTGTTTTGCAACTGACCAGCTCGCGTCAAACGGAAGGATCCAATACAGTCTACAAGAACCTCATGATTTTCATCATGAGCTACATGCTTGAATCTACATCTACGGAGGAGCCGGCCTTACCATCAGAGACTCTCTACGTCATGCTTGCGAAAGTTGATCGTCGGAGGCAGAAGCTTCTCGCTGCGGGATGCTTGGATGATTCTGTCGCTCGCGTTGTCGAATCTGCGCTCAACAAGATCTCCAGCAAGCTGACCAGCCGTTGGACTACTCTACAAGTCAACGATGCTCGAGATATTGGCAACGACATGGAGACTTTGAAAGATCTTGATTTCCAGCAGGACACGCGGGTGTGGTTGCCAGACTTGGACGACTATATTCTTGGAACACAGTCTCGCAAACCGTCTGATGCGGCGGCCGAATTCATCCCATCTGTCGGTCTCCTCAGGTATGAAAAGGGCAAGCTTCCCTGCCTGCCCGCTAGAATGAATGACCGGTATTGCACTGCAAACCTCCAGCAGTTCGAGCGCTGGGTCGCCATTCACTTGAAGAGCTGGCTACACAGCGGTCCGGAAAATGCGTGCAAGGAGCTATGCAACTTGATGAAGACCTATCATACGCTCGCCACGGCCTCCTACGCCAACGACCCGCTGCAGACTTCAGCGATGCTGCTTACATGCTTGGAGATCTTCACAGCTTGCGATGAAGCTGCAGTCGGCTCCTACGAGATGTTGGCCCAATATGGCCTCGATATCCCATCTGGCTTCCTTCAGAACTTGCTGCTGCCGACTTTGAGCCAGATGCAGAGACTCTCCGCAATCGAAGCATATTTGAAGAAGAGGCAAGGAGGAAGCAGACTGCCTGCATCGCTGCTCTTCAACGTAAGCGACAAACAGAGCTTCGCTTGCCGTTACTACGATGGTTCATCACAGCACAAGGCGCTACATCAGTCCATTGTGTCTCGCGCTGAGGTCGATCGCGAGGCCAAGCGGAAGCAACTTCGTGAGGTTCAGGCTGAGTACCAGCGGTTAGACACTTTGTATCGCCAAGCAAGTTGCGAATACACCACCAAGATCATCGACACTCATTGCGATCCTCCTGAGACCGAGACCACGCACAACTCCAGTTGTCGGAAATGTTTCCACAAGGCGAAGAGGGACATGCTCTCTATCAGAGTCCATGAATGGCCCCTTCCCGCGAATCCCACTACAGCGAAAGCAGTCGTGTTTGAGCTACACGCCCCGGAGTGGCTTGTATATTGGAGAGAAATCAGACTGTACCTTCTCCAACACATTCTCAAAGGAAAGTGTACAAAAGACAAGTTGAGGGCACAGTATGAGCTGTCAACAGGCGATCCTCAACTCCAGGACCACTTCAAGACTGTCCGGCATCGTGTCGGTCTGCTCTCCCAGGAGAAGCCCATAAGCGTCACGCACCTCGCTACCAAGTATGGAAATATACCTTCACTTTCAGAGAAGGACGTATGCGTCGCGAATGGTCTCCGGTACCGCTATTACGACTCGGGCACACAATCCTTCATGGGAGGCTTCACATTCGACAATTCGATTCCAAAGGCATGCACCTATACCTTACCCACCCATGCGAATACACTTCAGCGATTTCTCGTCCGCCCTGCAAGCACTCCCGATGGTGCACCACCGAACGCAGTGATCGCAAGCCAGCAGTCCTGTCCAGCGAACATGTCGCTTGAGGAATTCAAGGAGCTGGCATCTATTCCGCTGGGTCATCGCATCCAATGGGCCAACATCGACCTGCAACTCGCAATGCCGGCGGTGGATTTCAAGAAGCTGGAGACTACATTGGTCTTCTTGCAGTGTATCTACCAAGCAGGTCCACCATGCTCCGATGGCTGTTCCCATCGCGACAGCCATGAATCTCTCCGTCGCGACTCTATTGCCCATTCGCTGGTGGAGAACCTCCGTCTAGCTCTCGGCAGAATCAAGGAGAACTGGGAGTCTATCCAGGCTCTCAACGTCTTTGTCGCCATTGCGACCAGAGTCCTCAGCCTAAATCGCAGTGCCTCAGCGTCGGTGAATTCGTTTCTGGAAGCCGCCCGTCAAGTTGCCCTAGGTTGGATATCGACCCTGCGTGACAGAGCACATACAGCGGAAGATCATAAAGACCGAACCGAGTTCATCTCTCGCAGCGTAGAGGTGGCTCTTGCTTGTGCGTCCACGTTCGATGTCGACGACGAGCAATTGGACACCATGTTCAAGAGTCCAGAGAATACGACAATCCTAGTATGGACATCCATTGTGGTGAAGGAAGGCGAACATGCTCTTGCGAAGGGCAAGTCTTACTTGAGTATGGAACGTCTCCGATTCAAGCGCCTCCTCTGTCGCAGTTATCAACTCCTTGCCCGAAACAAGCCTGGTCTCGATGGTGCAGTCATGATGGCCTGGTCAGCATACAGTCCGAGTACAAAGGGCTGGCGATCATTGAGATCACCAACACACGCAGCAGATCACTGGATCTGCACCGAGACTGCAGCATCGGCTAATGGCAAAGTGGCACGAGTGTACCTTGACTTGCTCACTGGCGAGCTCCTTGTTGATGGCCTGCCCCTGGATCAGCCGCCCGAGTGTTATCGTAGTCACACTCTTTTTCAGACTCTATTTGGGCAGGCTATTGTCGAAGTCATGCCTGCATCGAAGAACGGGTTTCAGTTCTCGGCAAAGCGGCGCTTTTGCGGCTATCAAGTGCAACTCGGGATGGATAAGGGCCAGCTTCTTGTTCATGCAACCGACGAGTTCGGCACCTCCTACGAGACCGTTCCCATCTCCACCTTGCAGACGTGCTATCCTCAACACTTCCTGAGCAGCTTTGTTCTCTGGTACAAGCCATCCGAGAATGTTGTTGAGTTCCGCCCAAGAGAAGACCCGTGGAACGCCCAGAATCCCAAGAAGTGGACATTGTCGCCATCCAAGATTGATCAAAAGACTCAATGGCAGAATGGGCAAAGCAAGACTCGCCTGGTCGGCGTTCGAAGTCAGACTGGAAAGACGATAGCTGAGATCTTGAGGCCTTTGGCATCGGATTCTCTGATCCACTGCATCGTTCAGTTCGACGGTCATCTGCTCGTGGAGATCCCGTCGCTGCGATTGAGGTTCTTTCTCCGCCACCATGACACGATCCTACGATCACTGGAGTATCGTTCAATGGTCATTGACAATGATCAGTCACTGGGCTCGCTCACTGGATTCTCCAACAAGCTGATGTTGAAGTCGCAGTTCGGCGTGGACAGGATGGTCATGATACTTGCTTCACCCAGCGTGAGTTTCTGCAAGTTCGAGGACCACGTCTCGGTCAATGCTGAGCGACACGCGGACTCCAAGGTATATGCACTACGAGTTGACGACTGTCTGAAGCGGTTGGTGCATACCGACCTCGACTGCAAACTCTATGTGGCATATTTACATGCCTTGACGTCGTTCTGCCTCCCAGATCCGCTCATAAACAAGACCGGCACCGAAGAAGCGCTCTGCATTCTACGTTCGAAGGGCACACAATCCTTCGAGACGCTGTCGCAAGCAAACATCAACCTCCTCCGCAAAATTGCAGCGTTGAGCCCTAGACGCCAGTACTACCCTCCGTACAAACAGGACATGCAGAAGGTGGAATGGAAAGACGAACTCGGGTCTCTTGCCCAACATGGAGACTTCTCGGTGGCTGTCGAGAACTTACTGAATCAAGCTCGATCGACTTCCATCTTCTACCCCGAGCATGAGCAACAGATGCCAGACCCTCGCTCCTGGGGTATCGAGGATAGCTTACGACAGAAAGATGCTATACGTTCATCCGCATTCAGAGTGGATGGTTCCGGCGCCGAGCATCACACTACGGCCCATGACATGGCATATGCTGACCGCGAGCGAGGCCAAGGGTCGTCGAAGTCACAGGTCGTCGCATCGATGTGTCGGCTTCTTCTACGCGACAACGACTGTATCAGTTGGAATGTGCCATCTGAACTGCATTTATGGGATCTTGTCAGCACACAGCATACTGTTCATGGACCCAACACAGCTGTCAAGGTATCAAGTTTGCAGTACGATGCCTCTCTTCTCAGCGCTAGCGGGCTCAGTTATGCTGCGAGCATGCTCCCTGCCCTGCATCACTGGCTTGTTAGCGAGAGAATCAGCCGATTCACGGTGGTGGTATGGCTCTCCACCCTGGCATTTGCAGGTTTCGACCCAGTCTCACTTCAGGTCTTCGCCGCATTCTCGAAGCGGACTGCGCAGCTGGCCGCAATTGAGGCGCCGGATCATGTAAATTTCGCCCCCAAGCAGGGTTACAGTGCACGCAAGCAGGAGATCAAGACCGTTCTCAACTCTCATCGCCGAGACTTATTACATTCGCCGGAGGCTAAGCTGGCGCGGCAGAAGAATGAGAAGGCAACTGACTACAACAGTCGCAAGCAAGACACTTGGCGGCGAGCGAGCGATGCAGTCATGTCGCAAATGGCCGATGAGATATTCGGTCAATGGCCCTGCAGTGCACTCAGGCCTCCGACTACTCCAAATGCCTCCGCGTATTTCAACGTGCAGGCTGCCATGACCTCGATAGGCAGCAAATTTGACGCTTGGTTCCGAAACTCCCAGCTGTTCAGCTACCTGGGGAAAATTCAGCAGGCCATGGGTAGACTATCCCGCCAGGCTGTCAGCCTCCAGACCTTGCAGCTTCCTCCACCTGCGCCTTACCAGATCAGCATGAAGGGGTTGCTTTCAGAAAACGACCTCTTCTCCGTACAAGCTCCGTCTCTCTGTCTTCCACCACCGGCGTTGAAAGCAATTGGAGCAAGCAAGACAATAGCAGCGAGCGGCCCGACTGAAGATCCTCGCCTCAAGGGCCTCGTCAAGCGTCTACGTCTGGTTGCAAACAAGTCGTCGTACGAGGTGTCGTATGTGCAAGAGCTCGAGGACAGCTTGCAGTCACTCGTGTCGAGAGACGACTCGAAGCGACCAGTCGCCGACGTCCTACAGGAGACCTTGAACGACTATCTCAAGCAGTGTGAAGATCACGCCAACGAAGTTGGCGATACTCTCTTCTCTGCGCTGCGCTCTGGGCCGAGGGCGAAAGGCGCTCACACAGCGTTTCACATGCCCCGCCTCTCACCCATTTTCCTCCTGAAGCAGTTGGCCCGCGACCGTTGGCTGCACTTGTCGCCCAGATGGCAGAAATGCATCGTTACGTACGGCCTGGCAATCACCGCTCTGCAGCGAGCAGCGCGTCTGTTGAGCCTCTCCGATCCGTCGCGGAAGGAAGATTTCCTGAAGGAGCTGTGCAATGTTGGACACACCAACTGGGACCCGATTCAGTCTCCAGAAACTCTGCTCATGGAGGTCGAGAGCGGTATCATGGTTCGAGAAGTTCAGGAGCAGATCGCCCAAGAGATGCGGAACCCATCCACTGGCAAGAATGCTGTCATGCAGCTCAACATGGGCGAAGGCAAGTCCAGTGTAATCGTGCCTATGGCAGCGGCAAGCCTCGCGGATGGCTTTCAGCTCGTGAGAGTAATCGTTGCGAAGCCGCAGTCTAAGCAGATGGCGCAGATGCTGATTTCGAAGCTCGGCGGCCTGGTAAACAGACGGGTGTATTACCTGCCGTTCTCCAGGTCACTGCACTTGAATACGTCCACTGCCGATGCAGTTTCATCCATGCTCCGCGAGTGCATGGAGTCTGGCGGCATCTTGCTCGTGCAGCCTGAGCACATTCTATCATTCAAGCTGATGGGACTCGGGTGCTATATTGACGGCAATGACAGCGTCGGGCGAGCTCTCATTGCAACGCAAGACTTCTTGGACTCCTCGTCACGGGACATTGTAGATGAGAGTGACGAGAACTTTGACACTCGGTTCGAGCTTATCTACACGATGGGTGCGCAGCGATCTGTTGAGCTAAGCCCAGACCGCTGGTTCCTCGTCCAACAGATCCTGGAGCTCGTCACTCTTGTTGCTTCAGATATCGCAGAAGAGCATCCAGGCTCCATCGACATTACAGAAGGTAGGAATGGCGGATTTTCCCGGATTCGCATTCTACGGCCAGACGCTGGAGAGCGTTTGGTGGCCGAACTTGCATCCCGTGTCTGCGACAGAGGTCTAGATGGATTCCATCTCAGTCGTCAGTCATCGGCAGTACGCAGCGCAGTGTTCGCCTACATGACCAAGTCTGCTCCTACAGATGCCGATGTTAGCCTAGTGGAGAGTAGTCCCATTTGGGATGAGACGAGCCGGTCACATCTATTGATGCTGCGTGGTCTCCTTGCCGAAGGCGTGCTCCTCTTCACTTTGGGTCAAAAGAGATGGCGAGTCAACTACGGTCTCGCAACTCGGGCACCTCCAACGGCGCTTGCGGTGCCCTATCGTGCCAAGGACAGTCCCTCGCCTCGCAGCGAGTTCTCTCATCCGGATGTCGTTATCACGCTCACATCTTTAGCTTACTACTACGGTGGTCTCAGTGATGAGGACATGTTCACGGCGCTAGGACACCTCGCAGAGTCAGATGAGGCGAACACTGAATATCAGCGGTGGGTGAGAGACTCCCATGATCTGCCGGCAGCTTTCCAGCAGTTGCAGAGCATCAACCTCAAGGACAGATCACAGTGCATCACCGAGCTTTTCGACTGCTTGCGACACGGCAAGAGCGTGGTCGATTACTTTCTGTCGCACATCATCTTCCCCAAGGAGATGAAGGAGTTCCCAAGCAAATTGTCCGCGTCCGGATGGGATATTGGAAAGACTAGAGGTGGCATGACGACAGGCTTTTCAGGGACTATCGACTCGCGATTGACATTGCCTGTCGATGTCCAGCACCTGGATCTGCCGGAACAGAAGCATACCAATGCCCTGGTTCTCGAATATTTGCTGATGCCGGAGAATGGAGTGCATCTCCTAACGTCTATGACTCGAAGAGGCACCGACACTGACCACCTGCTATCATCTGTCATGCAGCTAGACCCGCCTGTCCAGGTCATTTTGGACGTGGGCGCTCAGATCCTCGAACTTGCCAACCTGGATATGGCGAAGACCTGGCTTCGCATGCATGATACAAGCAAAGACGCCGCAGTCTATGTCGATGACAGCGATGAGATCTGCGTCATTGATCGTAGCGGGCGCGTCGAGCTACTTCGAAAATCGTCCTATCAGGCTCGGCTGGACCGTTGTCTCATCTTCCTGGACGAGGCACATACTCGTGGGATTGATCTCCAGCTGCCCATCGCATATCGAGCGGCTGTTACACTGGGTCCGCGCCTTACCAAGGATCGGTTAGTGCAAGCCTGCATGCGTATGAGAAAGTTAGGGAAAGGTCAGACCGTGGTCTTCTGTGTTCCAGAGGAGATCCAGCACAAGATCTCCGAGACAGCTGCTAAAGCTGAGGCATCCGCTATCGAGGTCTCGGACGTTCTCATTTGGGTCATTGGTGAGACTCATGATGAGATTCGCCGCTCAATGCCGCTTTGGGCGGTTCAGGGCGAGCGCTTTGTACGTCAAGAGATGTTATGGGCGCAAGCTCAGACGTCACCTGGCTCAACCGCCATGAACAAGACTCTTGCCGACAGCTTCCTGGAAGATGAAGCGCAGTCACTGGAGGATCGATACCGCCCACGCCAATCGTGTGACCGAATTCGGCAACTTGCCAACCAAGAAGATCCTCGTAGCCAACAGATCGCGACACGCTGCCGTGCGATCGATGGCCTCAAGTTCAACTCCAGCACGCTGCAGGAGGAGCAGGAGCGAGAGTTATCGCCCGAGATCGAACAAGAGCGCCAAGTTCAGCGGGTACCTTCGGGCACCTTACTGAAGCACGAACTCCATCCTGACGTCGTGAAGTTCGCAACGACGGGCGAGCTGGTGCAAGGCGGCTCCAAGGGTTACAGCTGGGCCTTCTCGACTCTGAAGGATACCACTGCGGGCAAGCGTTTCCCAACAGGCCAGCTCAAAGGCTCCCGCCAGCTACTAGCTTCTGCGGACTTCACGAATACGGTCGAGCAAGGTGGCAGCTCTTTCACTGCCGACGCCTTCCTGAGATCCGTGCAGTGGGTCTTGTCATCTCACGACAAGGCCAGCAACACGGTCGGCCGTATCATGATCATCAGCCCCTTTGAGGCCAACTTGCTGTACCCACGCTTGTCGAGCTCAGGCCCCACTACCCTCCACATCTACAAAGCTCGAACCAACTCCGGCTACGCACCCTTGGACACGCTGTCACTCGAGAGTGTGCCCTCTCGGAACCCTCGACTCGTCTTACCTCGCTCTCTGGCCGTGCAGCTGAATCTGTTCGCCGGCCAACTCTACATCAGCACGTACAGCGACTACCTCGAAATATGTTCATTCCTCGGCCTGTCGCCTCGTACGTTGACCGAAGAGATGGAAGCTCAGGGCTGGAAAGTTGGTGCGGATGGCTTCATTCTCTCGGACGACCAGGCCCGTGTTGGAGGGAGCTCGGGCCTGAAGAGTAGCCCGGTCAGCTTCCTCAAGGCGCTCATGGCGTACCGCCGTAATGGCGATGGTATCTCCAAGACGCATATGGGTAGGATGTTGGAGGGCAAGCTGTTCGGCGCAGCTGACTTCGAGGACTGAGGACTGGGGACACCCTCGTGTCACTGGAAAGTGGTCGTTCCAGGATAGTCAGGCTGGCTCGAAGAGGTTGTTCCGAGATTGTCTCAAGGAGACGAGGAAACACTCCTTGTAGTAACTGTTAGATAGTCCAGTCAGTCTAAATTATGATCAAAGGATGGTCGTACGTTGCAATCTTTCTTTTCTCTGGTGTAGAGGTACACGACCACAAACTCCGCCCATACTTCGCCAGAGGTTGACACCAAAAGCCATGACACTGCACACCAGATTCTTTATTGTTATCAACGCTACCACTTAATCACAGGCTTCGTCACCTTCCCCTCATGCAACTCATGTAACGCTGTCGCAAAGTCCTTGTAGTCATATACCTTGCACAGCTTCTCGACCGGAAACTTTCCATCCCTTTGCAATCGGCACAGATGCGGGATATACACTGGCGGGTTCGAATCTCCTTCTCTGCATCCTTTATAACCTCGACTACCCAACAAGAACTGCTGAGGATTGATGTTGATTATGGCTCCAGATGGAGGGACACCAACCGTCGCAGCCGTGCCTCGCATGGCCAGCATGTTTAGCATTTGCTCGATGACTGCTGGGACGCCGGTGCAGTCGACTGCATAATCGACCCCTCCGTCGGTGATCTTCTTGATGTGCTCAACGATGTCGCCGACGGATTTGGAGTTTATCGTATCGGTTGCGCCGAGTTCTTTCGCCAGGGGCATTTTGTGGTCGAAGATATCGATGCCGATGATACGTTTGACACCGAGATACTTCGCCGCCATTAAAGCAGTCAAACCGACAGTTCCCAGGCCGAAGATGACAATCGAGCTGTCTGGCTCCGGTTTCAGGATGTTCTCAACCGTGCCAGCACCTGCAACCTATCATCAATCACAGCACAAGGACAACATAGGCAACCAACTCACCAGTCTGATACCCACACCCCATCGCCGCCAAAAACGGCAAATCCTCATCCTTAACCCCCTCAGGCACCTTAACACAACACATCTCCTGCACAAAACTCCACTTCGAAAAAGAACTCTGTCCAAAAAAATGAAACCTCACACTCTCCCCATTCATCTTCGCCGCCGTACTCCCATCCGGCCTAACACCCGTCAAATGCAATCTCGTCCCATGGATACAATCCGCGGGATGATCGCTCTTGCAGAACTTGCACTCCTTGCAGTAGTTGATCGAGCAGAGGACTTGGTCGCCGATCTTGAGGTCGGGGCGGTTGACGGAGGGCCCTATGGCGCGGATTATGCCTGCGCCTTCGTGGCCGAAGATTGCTGGGAAGGGACAGATGGGGATTGCGCCGGATTGCATTACGAGGTCGGTGTGGCAGATTCCGGAGTAGAGCATTTCGATTAGGAGTTCGTGGGGTTGCATGGAGTCGAGAGTGACTTCTTCGAGTTTGAAGGGTTGTTTGACATCGTGGACGACGTAGGCTGGGGTTGTGATGTTGCTTGTTTGGACTTCGGTCGCCATGATTCCTGGATTTGTTCAACGGTATGGTCCTGTTCTGCTGAAGAGTTTTGTTGCACTCAAAGCTGATGGGTGTCTATTAGATCTGCAACGTTTCTCCTCATTGCCCATCATGAGGTCCAAGGCGGAAATACTCCCTCCTCTCGGAAATGCGAAGGATGATGCTCTCCGGCCATAAGCCCGAGGTGCTCAGAGGTGCTACAGCATTGGAGCATTTCGACCCAGCGAGGCCCATTTTCGAGCGTGAAAAGACGGACCATTCTCAAAGAAACGATTTTTAGGTGCTGGTGGCAGTTTTCTCTGGTGAGCTGGCCCGTAGTCTTTGAAGGCCATTGGTATCCATCATGGTCTCTCCATTAAAACCAAAACGCGTTAACGTAGACGTGGACAGCCCCTCCTTGGAGCTCCTCACGACCCCGCTCTCTGGCACATCGATCTTTCCTTCACGTGGATTGATTGTTTCCGACTTTTCGAGCCAAAGTGGCTGCGACGACTGTCTTCGTAGTGGCCAGGATGTTGAGAGCCATGACTCGTTCACAACCTAGACACTTCTCCCGCATTCATTCACTTGCTTCGCTCAAAGTCTTGGCACCACGTGCATTGGTGTTCGCTTGGCGATGTCCATCTTATCTTGCTGAAATGCATTTCTTCGTGTCTCTTTATTTATGTTCACCCGCCAGCGGATCCTCTCCAATCGCTTTCTTCACTTTATTCCAACCCTCCTCCTCCCCAAACTCCTTCTCAACCTCCGGCCGCAGCGAATACTGCTTACTATCCCACAACGTAAACAACTCATCCCACCTCAAACAGACCCAATTATCCAGAATCCAAGGATCATACTGTGGACTGTTGTCCGCTTCTCCTTGTCCTTCTCCCTCCTGTGTCTCCTCTGGCAGAGCACGGATTTTTGCATGAAGCTCCCGCAACCACGCCAACATCTCCTCCGGTGGATCAACATTCTTCTTGCGCTTGTTCCGACAGACTTGCAGGATATCCAAAGCTTTCGTTCCCGAGCTCAGGACGGCCATTATCAAGATACGATCTTTGTCGGGGTACTCGGCATTCCAGTGCCTATCGCCATCGCCGTCCTCGAGAAGTCCCGGCACGAGCTCGTTGATCTCGCTCCCCCAAAGCGCCGGCTCGAGATACTCATGTAACGCATGGTTGAGACTGAGCTGCTGGTACCCCTCCGCGCCGCCCGCCATACTCGCGAACCAGGCGGGTGCGTCCAGACCCATGTAGCTGAAAGAGTTGACATCCGGCATGCAATAGACCAAGAACTTAAACCGGGTGATGCTGTCAAGGGGCGTTGGGTGGGAGGCATCTGTGTAAGAGTAGACGTAGGAGATGCTGTGGTGGAAGAGCTCGCCGTAGATGGCCCAGATCAGCCAAGTCAGAGAAGGCGTCTCGCAGACGGTGAGGTAATCAGTGGGCTCGGAAGGTCGGCCGCAGATTCGGTCCAATTCGTCGCTGAGCGGATTGAGGACTTCTTGCTTCCAGCGGTAGACTTTGCGGATGTCCTCGAGGGTGATTGGGGCTTCTTGCATGGCGAGAGTGACGAGGCCATCTATCCCGCCAAACATACAGCTGGCCAGTTTCTTGCGGTTGTAGTCGCTTTTGACTGCCCAGTCGGCGAGGCGGCGAGCGCTTGGGACCAGGAGAGTGTGTTGGTATGGCTGCAGACCGGAGAGGAAGTCGCCAGTCCTCAGAGCCATGCGAGAGATATCCTCCGGAGAGATGTCATTGGAGATTCGGTGCAGCGTTTTGTTGGCGAGCATGAGCGAATAGAGATCATCGAGCCTGGGCACATCGCCGAGGATGCGGAGGATGAGCTCTTCTGGCAAGTCTGTGAGTGTTCGTCCCATGGTCGCGAGGATGTTTTTGAGGGTGTGTGTTTCTGAGGAATTGTTTAGAAGCGACGTCGAGAATGTTTTTGTAGTCCTTGGAGTTCAGCTCTAGGTTCCACCCGACTGAGCCAAATTAGTGCACTGGCACGCCTTAAAAAGCCTAAACTACGCACTGCTTTAGTCGGTCGTGCCGGCCAAAGAAGATCCGACAGTTGTGCTAGATGAAGTGATGAAGATGTATTTGGTTCTTGATGAGATGAAGTTGAATGTTTGCAACTGCGTTTGATGAGTACCGACGAGCCGACGCACAGGCCAGTTCACATGTTATTTTTAGTCGCCGTCTGTGCTTTCAACTGCCAATGTGTCTATCAGCTGCCGCGAGCATGTGACAGCGAATGTTGAATTCACACTGTTTCGTCGCCTCGACCGCCCTTCATCGCTTGACTTAAGCACTCACAAGCTCATAAACCTCATACTCAACCGCCTGCCTCTTCCCTCCATCCTCAACAACATAATGCCCATGTCCCACAAAAACCTTCTCCTCCAACCACTTATCCTCCTGCCTACTACACTCAAACACCGGCACAACAAAATTACAATGATCCTTCGACTCCGTCGTCTTGGCCTCAGGATCCCACTCAAAGATCTTGCGGATCTTGTCGTCCATCTTGACGGTGCCTTCGAGACGGACATAGAAGACTTGGGAGGGGTCATTTGAGGAGCGGAATTGCGTACGAGCGTCGAGGTGGCCTATGCCGGTTATTGTGTCGAGACGAAGCCAGTCAGCGCCGCCGGGGGTGAGGTCCGCGGTGAAGGTTGGGTGGGTTGTGCAGGTTGAGGTGGTTTTGAGGTGGCCGCCTTCGAGTGGTGCGATGTAGCGAGGAGCGTTGCCCTTGGTGCTGTTGAAGGCGAGGAGGTCGTCTTTGGGACGGTAAAGCTTCATGTCGAGGACGTAGGTGAGTGTTGGTGCCATTTTGGAGTTTGATTCGATTTGAGGAGGCGGCAGTCTGGTAGGTTTGGTTCGTGTTGGGCGATGGGCAACTGATATATGACACTCGTTTTTGAAGACCTACATTGGCGAATGCAAGAAGGAGTGCCATCCTGGTTTCGTGCGGCTGTTGTGTGCGGCTGCGTAAACGAGACCCTTGTTACGGGCAATGGATTCGATGAGAAAGTCTCCGCAGGATTCTCCCAAGGCTTGTCTGGGACATTGGCATTGCTGAGACGGACAATTAGTCACCGTGCATTGAAGTGGTTATTCTTCCAATCGATTTTCCACTTTGGTAGTCTCGTGAACGTTCTTCTCCAAAGAGCCACTTCCGTCAGGGACTTCGTCGTTGACAGTGACGCTCATTGCTTCTTGCGCAATCTTCTCCTTTTCTTCTTCGCTGATGCCGTACCAATGAGCTGCGACGTGCTCGTCGCCAAAGATGGCTCCAATCTCCTCGAGTGTGCGGCCCTTCGTTTCCTATGATCACACATGTCAGCCAATCGCAAATTCCATAATGGTGATATACCCACTGGGAAGAAGAAATAGATGATAGGCAAGTATATTGTCGTTGGGCAAATCAAGACCAGGTAGACTATCTCACAGTCAGCCATGAAACCCGAAGTGGAAACTTTCGGGTTTTACTCACATTTCCACCCAATACTATTCAATGCCACCGGCGCCGCGACAAGCGTCACCTCGCTCGTTAAGAAGAAAATCGCCAGACCCCAAGCCGTGCCGACGGACCGCAAATGATTCGGCCAGATTTCCGAAACATAGACAAACTGCGTAGCATCCATGAAGAAGCACCAGAAGAAGATGGTGGTCCAGATGAAGAACACCGCTGCTGAGAGGCCTGACAAAGAGAAATCCCATCAGCGAATGTATAGACGTATGAATGGCAGAACTCACCAGCCGAGTTTCCCTGGTGACTTCCATCGACAAAGACAGCGGTCAACGCTGCTAGAAAGATGATGCTGATCCAGCATCCCGCAGTTCCGATCAACAAAAATGGCCGCCGTCCGAAGCGATCGATGTACAATGCCGTCCAAGTATTGCCGAAAATCGTCAGTGTCACCCAGCAAGCGTTTAGCAGCAACGGAATCGTCCCAGTCAGACCGAGACTCGCATATATCAGCACGCCGTAGTTTGCAACGACATACGTCCCAATGAACTGATTGAAACCCATGAGCAGAGAACAGACAAGCGTTCGACGACGATTGGCAGGAGTGCGGAACATTTCGAAGAGGGTGTTGCGAGAGAAGGTCAGTTGCTTGTCGGCGGTGTACTGCTTCTCCATGAGGTAGAACTCCTCACGGGCCAGGAGGTTGTTGGGGTCAGATGCGTGGGAGTGTAGACGTTTGAGTACGGAGAAGGCCTCTGCGCGGCGGTCTTGACTCAGGAGCCAGCGGGGCGAGTAAGGGATGAAGCGGGAGCCGGCCAGGACGATCAACGGGGAGAGACATTGGAAAGCGAAAGGAAAGCGCCTGGAGTATTTGTTAGCAGAGAGTAAGAGGGGTAGGCATGCCTAACTTACCATGCTGCCTGTGCATGTGGCGATGATCCGGGGATGTGTGCGCATCCGTAACCCAGCCATCCAGCGAAGGTATATCCAAATGCCCACATGATGCCCGTGACACACATCATGGCGCCTCGAGTCTCGGCTGTGGCGACTTCGCCTTGATACCTACAGAGGAGGACAGTCCGCATGCCGTCTGTCCAGCCCAGCCGGTCTTTCAGTCACTCACATCGGCACCACCACCGCCAAAATCCCACTACCGACGCCAGCTAGCAGTCTCCCTACCGCAAACATGGCAATACTCACGCTCCCCGCATTCAGCGCTCCACCGATGATGAGAATCACACAGCCGAGTTGCATCGTCACCTTGCGTGAGAATCTGTCCGCTGTCCATGCTGAGACGATGCATCCCAAGAAAGCACCTGCAGAATTGGACCCATTGAGGGCCCCGAGAATATTTGTCGTGTGGGCATAGCCCGGCTCGCTTTGCGGGGCAAGATTGAAGTAAGCGTAGACTGTGAGTTCGTTAGCAACAAGTAAGGCAAGAATGCAGGATATGTACAATTTGGCTGCCCTGCAGTGCTTCCAATGATGCCTAGTCCGTACGCCGTGGAGAGGGTACTGAGCGCCACGAATACCACGAGGAGCAAATTGAAGGCATTGAAATTGAACTTCGTGCTGCCCAACATGGTGGCGACAGTGCTGTCAATGCTTTGACTTAGGATGACCGTGACATGTCTTTGAAGATGTCCGTTTCAGAGTGCAGTCAGTGTAGATCCTGGATAGCCAAGGTTAACACCGAAGGTCTCCGCATGTTGCATGAAGGATGCTGTCGATCAGTGCCGTGCCTGGCGATGAGGCGTCTGCAAAGTGAGGCCGGAAAACGTTTCCGAAGAATCAGCCACTCCTTTTAAACTGGCAGAACGAGCAAAGACGAAGCGTCCGTGGATGCCGCGATGGTTTCTGAGAGCTCACGCGTAGGTAATGGAGCTTGCATGTAGATCTGTGTTCAGTATGTTGGAGCGGTCTTCCACGTCCTCATGAGAGCGAACATTTTGGCCGTCATTGATGGCCGAGTGCCACGTCAAGGAGGCACATGGGAGAGGAATGGTATGGTCAATGGGTGTCCAGTATGAGTCGATGTATCCCCCAACATCACTGCAGCATGTGATGGAGTACAGGAGTGAATGGAAAGCAACCTTGGAAGTCTGAAAGAGTGAGGTTTGGACGAACCCGAGACCGAGGACATCACGTGAAAGCGCGGGAACCTCGTGGCGGCGGCGAGGGGAAATTGGACTTGCCACCGACAACAATATCGACGACTAGCCAATACGTACAATGGGTATCGACACAGGCAATGAAGCAGTGCCATATCAAGGCTACGGTTACGGATATTCGCAATATCAACATGGCCACCCTCCGAGTTATGCCGCCGCCACTGGGAGCGCGTACCAGAACCCCATCGACCTCACCGACTCGCCACCCAGGAAGAAGCGACCTAGCAAGCGCAAGGCTGTCACATTAGACGACGATGACGAGGCTGCGCCGGTCAAGAAGAAGCGATCCAAGCCGAAAGATGAGGAGAAGCGATTGAAGCGATGGCGACCCAAAGCACCTGTCAGCTACGGCGAGATACGCGACCGCGCCTTGACACAGCGCATGTTCGTGATTGACCGCCAACGACATGCCGCAGAGGTCAGAATCACATGATTGTCACATGGAAAACGCCACTAACAGTCCTTAAGAGTGAATCCTCCCACCCTACCGAGACGGTGACGATGGCCGGCACGACAGGAAACATCTACCACATCACCGTCGACAAGGTCCCTTCCTGCGACTGCCCACACGCTCGGAAGGGCAACCAATGCAAACACATCGTATACGTCCTCTCACGGGTTCTCCGCGTGCCCGCTCACCTCGAATATCAACTCGCCTTCATCACGTCCGAACTACGCGACATCTTCGCCAAAGCCCCACCTCTCCCCTCGCAAACCGCAAACGACTCCGAGAAAGACGGCAATCGCAAGCCGCTGGAAGGCGAATGTCCCATTTGTTGCGTAGACTTCGAGCCGGAAAACAACCGGGAAGTGGTGGTGTATTGTAAAGCGGCTTGCGGGAACAACGTACACAAGGAGTGCTTCAATCAGTGGGCTGCAACGAAGAGAGGCGGCAGGGTCACCTGTCCGTTCTGTCGGACGCCATGGGAGAGTAGCGGGGCCGATGACATGAAGAATGTTGCTACCACCGGACGGGTCAATGCGGAGGGATATGTCAATGTTGCCAGTCAGCTTGGTCTCAGCGGAAGAAGGGACTATTCCTCATACAACGAGTATTGGGTGCGGCGGCAGATGCGGAATGGCGAGTTGGATTATGAGGCCGGCTGGGGATTTTGAGACCGATGCCATGTTGGAAATGGCGGACCAAATTACGACGATTGACGATTGCACGATGGCGACTTGTACTCTAGGATTGATATCAACCTGAGCTTTGGGAGCAAAACCCACTACATCCCATTTGAATGGCAAACCTCGACCTGGCATCAGGAGAAGTACTTCCCATACACCATATACTTCTCAGAATCGGAGAGTTCTTGCCGGCAGCTCAGGTACATATGCACGCTCACCCCCAATTCTGGTTTCTTGGCTTCGGGCTTTTGCGAGCTATAGTAGCATCCCGACGTGGAGGATCGGGTTAAACAGCACTTCTAGGAACGATCAGCAGGTACTCGCTATTTTCGCGATGTCATCGTTGGTGCTGCTTCTCCGCACAGGATTGAATACGACCTGACCTACCTCCTCAATAGGGTTTAAGGATTAGGCTAATGATGGCGTTATATACGCAGGCAGGCCCAGTCCAAAGGCTATGGCTGACCACGAGGGTTTCAGTGGCTGGGAATTGAGGTCAACATGGTCAGAAAACGAATTTTGGGCTTCTTGGTCGTCGCGACGAATGTTCTCCGTGTCTATTGCCAGGGTATTACCGGATGTCCTGGATACACGGCATCGAATGTCCAGAGGGATAGCGGGAGAATCACCGCGGACCTTACGCTTGCCGGCGAGGCTTGCAATGCGTATTCAGACGATCTGAACGACCTGCGGCTTCTAGTTGAATACCAGGCTCATCAGCGCCTTCATGTCAAGATCTACGACGCCGATGAGCGAGTGTATCAAGTTCCGGCATCGATTCTGCCACGGCCAGGCAACGAAACAGTGGAAGAGGCGGACAGTGATCTCTACTTTCGACTGAACGAGGATCCCTTCGAGTTTGCGGTGATCAGGAATGCTACTGGCGAGGTGCTCTTCGACACCACGGGCCAGACCCTGGTCTTCGAGACTCAGTACCTCCGCCTGCGGACAAGCCTCCCCCCAGATCCAAACATCTACGGCTTGGGCGAGAACTCTGACTCCCTCCGCCTACCCACGACAGGCTACTCGCACCCCTTCTGGAACGTCGGGCCCTCGTTCTTGCCCACTGGAAACCTCTACGGAACCTTCAAAGCCTACTACGACCACCGCGGCGCCAACGGCACCCACGCCGTCTACCACCTGAATAGCAACGGCGAGCGTGTCTTCCTCTCTACAGATGACGAGGGTCAATACCTCGAATACAACACCAACGGCGGAGTCTTCGATTTCTACTTGGTCACAGGCGACACCCCACGCTCCGCCTCCGCCGCCTTTGCCGATGTCGTCGGTCATGCAGCTCTCATGCCATACTGGAGTCTGGGCTACCACCACTGCCGCTACGGATTGCAGGATGTCTTTGAAGCAGCACAGATCATCGCCAACTACAGCGTTGCTGAGATTCCGCTTGAGACGATGTGGACGGACATCGATCACATGTATCGGAAGCAGACGTTCTCTCTTGACCCAGATCGATGGAGCTTGGAGAAGGTGAGGGAGTATATTGATTACCTGCATGCACATCAGCAGAAGAGCGTCTTCATCATTGAGCCGGCGATCCCCACGCAAGGAAGGGATACGATTCCTGGCGAGCCGGGGACGTATACTGCTTATGAGGATTTGGTGGAGAGCGGAAGTTATTTCCAGTTTCCAAACGGGACGGCGGTGCCTGGAGTAAGTTATGAGTGGCTTTGAAAGGCATTTTTACTGATGAGAACGATAGGTCGTCTGGGGCGGTGGCTCGATCTACCCGGACTGGTTCAACCCAGCAGTGCAAGACTACTGGAACGGCGAGTTCGCTCGCTTCTTCTCCGCAGAATCTGGCATCGATATCGACGGCCTGTGGATTGACATGAACGAGGCCGCGAACTTCTGCAATCCGACCTGCCGTAACGCAACGCTCGATGGCATCCACCAAGAACGCCCTGAACGAATCCCCGCGGTGCGAATCTCCAGTCCGTACGAGATTCCAGGCTGGCCAGAAGACTGGCAGCCAACCTGTGTGTGCTACACTCGGTTCAATATCGCTGCACAGGTTGATGGTGATATCGAGAGGGTCACGATTATTGGGAACGTCTCAGCTCTCGCGAACTGGAGAGCCAAGGACGGGCCTGCACTGCCAATCCAGACGGAGGATGGATATGCCATCGTTGTGCAGCTGCCTCCCAACACGACCATCAGTTATCAATGGCCACGATACGCTTATGCAATAGATGGGTCGTACATATTCGAAGCGGAGAACAGGACCGTGACTACAGGAGGGTGCAACGACATGTGGCATCCTGAGATCGTGAACGACACTATCACTACCTCTACCACGAACAAGACCGTCATTCCTTTCACTCCGTACCCACCGACCCCTGAGGAAGGCCCTGGTCCTGATGTTCCGGACGGATCGATGGTGGGCTTGCCTGGACGAAATCTTGCGTATCCGAAGTATAATATCAACAGTACTGTAGGAAGTCTGAGTGATCAGGGTCTGCCTACGAATGTGTATCATGATGGTGGGTATGCGGAGTACGATGTGCATAACCTTTTTGGGGCGATGATGAGCTCGACTTCGAGGGATGCTATGATTTCTAGGAGGCCGGGGAAGAGGCCTTTGATGTAAGTGGAAGGCTCTTCTGCTCTTGAATCTGGTATGTGACTAACGGTCGATGGTGTAGTATCACAAGGTCTTCGTATATGTCGACTTCGATGAAAGCTGGGTAAGTATCCCAGAGGCTACTACATCTATGAGACGCTCTTACTGACTCAAAAAATCCACTGGTTTGGAGATAACAACGCAGACTGGCGTAGCTATTTAATCTCCATCCGCCAAATGGCAACTTTTGCCTCCATGTTCCAGTTCCCCATGGTTGGGTCGGACACCTGCGGACACAACGGCAACGTGAGTAGCACACAATGTCACCCACTCATTCGAGATGGTAACATTATCCAGGTCACGATCGAACTCTGCGCCCGCTGGGCCATGCTCGGCGCCTTCAACCCCTTCTTCCGCAACCACAAAGTCACCGGCGCGCAACCCCAAGAATTCTACCTCTGGCCCGAAGTCGCCACCGCAGCCCGCAAAGCCATCAATCGACGTCTCCAACTCGCTGATTACCTCTATACGGCCATCTACCGTCAATCTCTTGCTGGTGTTCCGACCATCAGCCCAATGTTTTTCAACTATCCGAACGACACGAATACGTTCGCCATTGAAACACAATTTTTCTTTGGCGACGACATCATGGTTTCGCCGGTCACGGAGGAGGGGGCCATGAGTGTGGATGCATACATTCCCGATGACCTGTTCTACGACTTCGAAACGTACGAGACCGTCCGCGGGTCTGGGGCGAAGCAGACTCTGTCGGACATCGCCCTCGACCAAATCCCCGTGCACATTCGTTCCGGTGGCATCATCCCCATGCGTATGAATCCCGCCAACACAACCACTGAAGTACGAAAGCAGGATTTCCGACTTATCGTTGCTCCTGGTTTGGACGGTAATGCGAAGGGGTGGCTTTATCTGGATGATGGGGAGGCTTTGGAACCTGGAGATCAGATGAGCTTCATTGAGTTCGTGTATAGTGGGGACGATGGGACGTTGAAGATGAATGGAAGCTTTGGGTATGAGACGGAGAATGTGATCTCAGAGATTGTGCTTTTGGGGATGGATGGGGCGAGGAATTTGACTGTGGAGATGGGGTTGATGGGGGAGGGGAAGATGGATTTGAGGAGGTCGTAAGTAGCATATGTCGTTCCTGCCACTCTCGAAGGATGATTGGCGCCCGCCAAGTCATGCAGGTGCTGCTGCATGACCTGGCGGCCTCAAAACACATCAACTGAGGCTTTCACCTCATCAACAGGTCTGCCCGTCGTACCACATCATCAACATGTTTTGCGACGTATGCTTTGGCGTTCTTCAGAGATTGGACGGCCTAGTCTCTCACAGAAAGGACGAGCTCATTCTAATTCACCACAGACTAGCGACTGGACTCAGGGACGCGGCAGACTCAGGATGTCGCATCTGCCACTCGCTATGGGATCCGCTAACTGCTGAGCAGAAAGCATTCTTACTCGACTCAGATAAGGACTTTGCTTTGCCGGCAGGAAACTTGCGTGTTCCAGAAATCGATCGACATGATGATGAGGCTTCGACTACACGGAGCGAACTGATGGACTCGTGCGCGGTGCTTGCTATCATCATGCCAGCAAATATGATGTGGTGGGAATTCGACAATGGCCTGGTGTTCTTTTCCCCTACCATCAATCTCAGAAGAGAGATGCCTGCCGTGGTTTCTAGCCAGACTGTTGGCGGCTTTTTACTACAGCCTTTGACGGAAACGTTAACTCCGGGTGAGTGCTAAGCGATTGTTTTAGCCACTGATCAAACATTACTGACCTCAGTACAGAGACTCAACAGGCCAGCATTGTGTCCCACGAACGTAACACAGCTTCAATGGAGACATGGGAAGTTGTTGAATCCTGGATCGATCGATGTCTAAAGACGCACACCGGCTGTAACCATGCCCGAGATCTCACTTGGTTTCCGACCACATTATTGAATATTGGACAGCGCGATCACGAGGTCAGACTAGTCGAGACCAGCAACGAACTCATCTCTGGACCTTACATGACCTTGAGCCATCGCTTGGGATCCTTCAAAGCTCTGACTTTATGCCGGTCGACATTGAAAGAAATGCTCCGAGGTCTGCCAATACAATCTCTACCTCAGGCCTTCCAGGATGCATGCCATCGAAATCTGCAAACGACTCAAGGTGCGTTACATCTGGATCGACTCTCTCTGCATCATGCAAGACAAGGATGATCTCACGGATTGGATTCGAGAAGCTAGCCTGATGCACAAAGTCTATTCGCACTCCTTTTTGAACATCTCGTCTCTTGCCGCCTACGACAGCAGCCACAGCATTTTCTCGGATCGCGACCCAGCCATGCTCGAGACCATGACTGTGAAGACGGCCCTCGATGGGAAACAAATCGGAGAGAACGAAAGATGGTTTCGTGTGCTCGATATATTCTTCTGGCAGCGGGAGATAGATTCCTCCCATCTCAATCTCCGAGCCTGGGTCCTGCAAGAGCGTCTTCTTTCCCCTATAATCGTAAATTTCGGGCCCCAGCAGGTATTGTGGGAATGCCACGAGCTCGACGCGGCTGAATCATGTCAGGATGGGTTGCCCGGCAGAACTAATAATCTCGCCAGTGTGGCGCGCTTCAAGGATCTAGAATCTGTCAAGGCGGGATACTTCACAGACCAAGACCAACACCAAAGCCTAGGAATTGCTCCCTACGGTGTATGGAGGCGCATCGTCTGCGCGTACTCCAAATGCGGTATTACGAACAAACAGGACAAGCTCATTGCCCTAGCAGGACTCGCTAAGCAAATGTCGACGAAGCTCAACGACGAATACGTTGCGGGCATGTGGAGGAGATCATTGCCTTGGGAGATAGCTTGGTACGTGGAACGGCCACCACAGATCGCTCTCGAGCCACGAGGGAGGGCGATCCAGTATCGCGCCCCGAGTTTCTCGTGGGTGAGCATCGATGGGCCCATAACCCCGTACACCATTGCCGGCGGCACACCACTTATCAAAGTCTTGGACGTCGCATTGGAACAAGTGACAGACGACGTCACCGGCATGGTCAAGTCGGGGCATTTGGTCTTGGAATGTCAGTTACAGAAACTCACAGTCAAATGGGATACTAATCCCAACCTACAACACCATCCGTACATGACCGTGAGCGGCGAGGAAGTCCGACGACCCAATGGTCCGTCACGGAAGAGAACAGGTCCTGTAGTCCGTCTTGATGACCCCAAAGACGTGTTTGATCCAGCAAAATCGGAGGCTCTATACTGTCTGTCGACTTGCATTCGTGAGGCAGAAAACCCATCACTCTCAGTTCTGTTGCTGGAGCTTGCGGATCCAGAGCAAGCGACGTATCGCCGCATTGGGGTTGCCAACTCGCTGGAGGAGTTTGAGATTGAAATACTCAGGAGAGAAGACCCAGGGGCTGCGAGCTTCCCTGCTCTGGAGTATCGGGAGGGGAGACATGTGATTCGACTGATTTAGCATTCATGGACTGAGCCATTCTGGAATCTCGACGACAAAATGTCTCTGCTCACGCTGTAGCACAGGATTGTTCAATCGAAATGAGTCTTCGATGAAACACCACTGGCCCTTGTCGAGATATCAATAGCGATGGCATAGAGGAGGCCATCCCAGCTCCACAGTCTTGGACGACTTGCTTCTGAAGCTGCACGACTCTGGCCTATCTACTGGTCGAAAGGCGTTACACAGCATCTGGCAGCTACTCCGCACAAGGCCAAGTGCTCGGATTCATGAGCTCAAGCTCGCCATCGTCGCCTCTCATCCCTCAGCCTGTGCAATCGAAGCTCAACAATATTCAATCAACCTAGATATGGCCGCAATGATGGGGAAGATTATGCTCAGCTATGCCATCCCAATACTGGCAATCACATTCTTGCTTTCCCTACTACGAAACAAATTCAATAGCCTGCGATATATTCCGGGACCGCCACTCGCAGCATGCACCAAGTTCTGGAGAGTTTGGAATGTCTGCACAGGCCGTTCGCATTTGACCATTATCGACCTTCATCGAAAGTATGGCTCACTAGTGAGGATTGGGCCAAATGCCGTCTCTGTTGGCGATCCGGCTATGATCCCCATCATATACAGCGTCAAGGGAGACTTTGCGAAGACTGGTCAGTCTTACCATCATTCTACAGGAAGACCTGAGCTGACCTATCGTCAGCGATGTATCCAATCTCATCAGTCAGTGTACCAGGGTCTGCGACTCTGCCGGTGACACTGACAGGAATCTCTAGATTACCTGGCAAGGCAAGGTCGAACTCAATCTCTTCAGCATGACCAACGAGAACGAACATCGCGAGCAAAAGAAAAAAGCTGCCGGTGCCTACACCCTGGAGTCTCTGTTGAAGATGGAGAATGCAGTTGACAAATGCGGTCATCTCTTCTTGGATCAAATGGGCCAGTTCGCAGACCGGGGAGAAGTCGTAGACCTAACCGACTGGATACAATACTACAGTACCGAGCATCAATGGCTACTTTGAACGTTGCTGACGATCTTAGCGTTCGATGTCCTCGGCGAGGTCACTTTCGCCCAACGATTCGGCTTTCTCGAGACTGGTGCTGATGTCGATGGCACCATTGCTATACTCGATCTGATCATCGTTTACTTCGCGGTAGTGGGATTGATGCCCGCATTGCATTCGCTGTTACTGGGGAACCCTCTGCTTGGGAAGTTATTTCCAGTACGAGTTTGCTCCACATCCGAAAGAATAGCCTGGTGCTGATCCGGAGACAGCAATTGGAAACTCAGAACTCGATCCTGATGTTCACGCTCAAAGTCATGAAATCTCGGGTGAATATCAAGGAGGAAGGCGAGCTTGAGATCAAAGAAGATGTCGAGATCGGCCACGACATGCTTTCGAAGTGGGCTGCCGTGCAGAGTCGTGATCCTCTGAAAATGGACACGAAAGATGGTGAGTCTGTCGGGCCGAGTCTTTGAAATCCTGCTAATTGTGGTCAGCGCTTGTGTTTCTGACCGGAAACGTAAGTTCCCCCTAACATGCACATCGGTCGTTGCCGCTGACTCTTCCAAGGTGCTCGCTGGCAGTAAGCCTCGCAGCCTGGTCGTTGAGAGTGGCAAACACTAATCTTACGGACTAGGTGACACAACCTCCATCACCATCCGAGCAGTCCTCTACTACCTGATCAAGAACCCATCGAAAATGGCTCAAGCTCGCGCAGAGATCGATAATGGATTCTCATCCGGCAAACTCAGCAATCCGATCAAAGATGTTGAATCTCGCAATCACCTGCCCTACGTCAACGCTTGCATCAAAGAAGCTCTTCGTCTGCATCCTGCTATCGGATTCATGCTCGAGCGTTATGTTCCACCGGGCGGAGCCACCATCTGCGGCAAGTATTTGCCAGGTGGAACGATCGTTGGAGTCAATCCTTGGGTGCTTCAATATGATCACGACGTTTTCCCTCAGCCGGAGGCTTTCGAACCGGAACGATGGATGACCAACGACGAAGAGAGCCTGAAGATGATGGAGAAAAGCTTTCTTGCTTTCGGAGCAGGGAGTCGAGTTTGCATTGGAAAGAACATTGCGATGATCCAGCTGCGGAAGATGGTGCCGCAATTCCTTAGGGAGTTCGACATAGACTTTGCAGGAGGGAAGGAGGAAGAGTGGAAAGTGAGTTGTTTCTCTTTCGTGCAGCAGAAGCTTCCGGACTGTGTTTTGAGGAGGCGTTGATCGTGTGGAGGCAATCCGCCCAGCTGCACAGTTCCCCTCTTGCTCTCCATGCGTCCCAACATGGGAACGTTAAAACATGGAAGCCGGGCGCTGGAAGAAATAACTCTCACTCTACTGTAGCTTTGCTGTGCCGACGATTTCGGGCTTGTCGTTCAGGATGAATCCACACTCGGCGAGAGTGTCCACCTTCGTTATGTCGCATTGTTGGAAGTGATGTTCTCCTTCAGCAAGGATGATGCAGGTCCAGACTCTCGCATTCGACCCGGCATGACCCTCGTTCTCCTCGGGTTCCGTTTTCCCCAGTCTGCCGAAATGGTGCCAGCCTGGAGAGCCTCTTGGCGACTTGGAGAATGTGCGTTCAATATAAGCTGGCCTCAAGGAGGTGATGTCGTTGAGATAGTAAAAATGGCTCGTGTTGAACTGCGTGATTCGCAGTTTTGCATGAAACGCTCGGCCAACTCTGACGTCGTCCATCCAGTGAGAGAGGAGACAACGCGTCGTTATGGATCTTGGCGGACACGCGATGGAAGAAGTTAGACCGATCTGTGCCTGGTTCCTGACGATCATCCCGGCTGAGCCACGCGGTCCCACCACCGCCGAGTTCAACCTCCTCCTTCTTCGTCTGCTCTCTCCGCGACAACAATGTGAACTGGGCCACCGAGACACTGCAAAGCACCTGCAGTCAAGCCAATTCTCGTCGCGATCCCTTCGCGCATCCACTCGTTTTAACTATGATCTATGCCCGTCTTCATGCAGCTTGACCGGCTCGCCCACCTTCTTTTTCTCCTATTATCTTCTGTACTAATACACAATGCTTTGGCGATTGGAATCGACTTCACGACTCCCGGCGGCGGCGCAACATGGCCAGCGGGGCCGATAACGATCAACTGGACGGACGCCGGCGGTGACCCGAGCATGAAGGACCTCACGACGTACACGCTGCAGTTGATGGTGGGAGGCAATTCGCCGGACAATTCGCAAGCGTTACAAACGATCGGGGAAGAGAATGCGAAAGTGTCGGACATGGGAGTGGAAGATGAGATACAAGCGGACGTGGCTCAGAGCATTCAGAATGGCTTCTACCTGATGATGACTTCGAACACAAGCGATGGGAATCAGGTCATCAACTACTCGAATCGCTTTACGCTGATCAAGATGAATGGGACGACGGACAGCACATATCTTGAAGGAGCGACACAGGAGGCTGGTGATGTTTCGAATGTCCCAGAGGCACAGTACAATGTCATCGCACAGCCCTCGAACACATCGTCGACGTTTCCGACATCGTCTGAGACATCCAACAGCACCGAAGCAACAGCAACCAGCACTACAACAGCCTCGACCTCAAGCGTGGTGGCACATCCAGAAAGCGGTGACGGTCTGTCACTTGGGCAGACAGCCGCCCTCATTGCTGGCGGTATTTTTGCGGTCATTGGGCTGGTCTCACTTGTCCTCTGGGCTGTCTTCTTCACTCGACGACACCGCCGGAAACAAGCCGAGCGAAACGCCTCGTCAGATGGCGACTCTCTCACCGATCTCGGGAAACCAGCCTTCATTGATGGAAAGGCCGAATTGCCCGCCCACAGTCCATCGAGTTCGCATTCGACGATCCCACGAGAGCTCAGCCCAGCCGTGGAACGATACGAAATGCATGGGATTGATAAACGAGCCGAGGCGCCGTCGGAAATGGTGTTTGAGCTCGAAGGGGATATTGGTCTTTATGAGGCTGGCTCTGGAAGACGGAGTAAGGCTTACGACAAGGCTTACGATCCGACCTTGTAGGCGCGGGTTGATCTAATCGTACATCGACGAACATGAGCAATGAACATATTTTGGCACAATCAAACTGTTGACAGGAACAAGTGCGTATATGTGTTGACCAGTCTAAGGCTGGAAGGAGGCTGGCCCCACTGAAAGTGGCATTCGCCTCGTCAGTCATTACGCCCAAGGATACTCTTGCGGAAGAAAGACTGTACAGCGCGACAGGATTGAGGGCATTTCCATGTTCTCTTTAATTCTCTCAACCAAGTCAAAGCAATCTCGACTCCCGGCTCCGTGTTGGTTGCCGTCAGGTGCAGGACGATTGTTGAGAACACCAGTCACAAGAGCCAAGCCGCAGGACCTGTAAGAGATCTCCTCTCCACGGATGACCTCTTCCTACACGGCGTGTCGTGAGCCAATCCTGACAGTGAGGCGAGCTTGAATACAGATCACTGCCTTTGAACAGCACAGCCTCCGCTGAGAACAACACATCTTGATGTGCTCCTATATCGGACTTTCGTAGTCTTTGCAATGACTCCGAGCTGCGACTCAAGCCTCATGTCTGGACTGATTGATCTGTGCGGCTCTTCATTGCCCAGCATAACAAGAAAGGCTGTGAGTTCAGCCCGATGCGGTTCTTGTGAATTAGTCAAGAGATTCTGCATTTCGATTTTGAATTAACGATAATCCATTCTCCAGGCCTAAGAGAATGGTCTTTTCGGAGTCTCAGTCCATCCATCGCACTTCTCGCATTCACATACCCACTGTCGTATTCGCCGTGGGCAGACTTCGAGCTAAGGGGTGTAACCGCTTCAAGTGGAGCCAACCACTTCAAGTGTAACCATTCGCACCAATCAGCTCGCTCTATCAGTATCGCCCTTGCTCAAACAACCTCGACCTCCTTTCTCTTCCTGACAATCTACACTCACAAAGAGCACCACTCTATCCGGTGTATTTGTCTCTGATCTCGGCTTCGATGGGTTCCAGACCTCGTCCAGTGCAGCAAAATGGCCCCCGCTCCTCTGGGATGCGAAGGATCCTGTCCAGGGATGTTATGCGAGAGTCAGCAACGGAAGACGGCACGACAGATATTATGAAGCATCAAGGGCCATACATAAGGCCGTAGGGTCACCAACGGTAGAGCAATTCTCACAACTCCGAACCTGAATGAGCGGGGATGATGCCATCTGGAACAGCAACCGCCAGAAGCTTCCTCGGCGGCCTGCTGGACAAGTTCGCCGCCTGGCAGCTGGGCCTCCCATCGGAAGTATGCAGCTACACAATCAGAAGTCTGAAAATACCACTGGAGGACAATGTGCAACTGGCAGCAGATCTCTACATTCCGATCAAGCAGAAGCCGTTTGGAACGCTCTTCGTGCCTACGCCATATGGAATCGGCACCGCTTCCTCTCTTACCCAAGCCAGAGTGTTCGCTGCCCGCGGGTACAATGTCCTGACCAGCTCATGCCGTGGTACTTTCGAATCCGAAGGAGAGTTCGATCCTTTCCGAAATGAGGCTAAAGACGGACATGCCATTGTGGTGTGGATGAGAAAGCAAGACTGGTATACCGGCTCGTTCGCTACGTTGGGCGGCTCTTACCTTGGCTACAATCAGTGGGCGTTGCTCTCTGATCCACGAGAGGACATGAAGGCTGCAGTGATTTGGACCGGATTGCATAGCATGGCGGACTTTGCCTGGGGAAACGGAGCACTGCAATCTCACCTCGTGGACTGGGCGGATATTCAAAGACGAGTCGGTAGTGCTGGGCTGTTCTCAGTGATCATGCATCTTCGCTCGCTCAAGAAGACAATGCAGTCTGTGTACGATGCTGTGCCTCTGCTTGACTCCGTGGATAGCTACTTCGAAGGCAAGACTCCCAAGTGGCTCCAGGATGCATTGACACACTCAAACAAGTATGACGAGTACTGGAAGCCAATGGACCAAAGCTCAGCCATCGAGAAGGCCAATATCCCGATACTTCTGACTTCCGGCTGGGAAGACGCCATGTTGCCGGATGTCATGTGGCAGTACGAGAAACTTTCGGAACGAGGCTGCAATGTGGCACTTACTCTCGGGCCATGGACGCATCTGCAGTGTCAAAGTCGCAATACGTTGCCGGAATCACTCGACTGGCTGGATGAGCATCTTGGCGAACGAGTCTCTAGCACTCGTCCTTCGCCGGTGCGTGTCTTCGTGACGGGTGTGAAGGAATGGCGGAATCTGCCCAGGTGGCCTCCACAGACCGAGCCTTTCGACCTGTATCTTGATACTGGCAAGAAGCTTGCTAAGGATAAGCCTTCCCCGGATGCTCCACCCTCGACATTCAACTTTGATCCAGCTCACCCAACGCCAGCCGTCGGTGCTCCACTGATCTTTGACAACGGTCCCGGAAGGTCAGAAGGCGACACAGCTCTGGCAACTCGATCCGATGTCCTGGTATTTGACACAGGAATCCTAACAGAAGATGTCGAAGTTTGCGGCAAGCCCGTAGTCGAACTCCACCATACCACAGACCATCCAGACTCCGACTTACTAGTCCTGAGCGAAGTGAACCAAAAAGGCGACTTCTCGAGAACCATCAGTGAGAAATACATTCGACTCCCGAGAGATCGCGGGTCAAATGTCGTCAAGCTTTCGCTCACAGACTGTGCGCATCGGTTCTGCAAGGGAACGAAGATCAGGCTAATGATTGCTGGTGGAGCTCATCCACGATATATACGGAATCTGGGCACTGGTGAGGATCCCGTTCGAGGTGCGAAGATGCGAGTTGTCCGTCACACAGTAAGACATGATGCTGGAGCGGCATCGAAACTTTCGTTGCCGGTTACGAAAGGGCAGTAGAGTCATGGTCGTTTGGCGAGGCAAACCAGACGAACTTCGTCGGCACGGAGAGATTGAAGGAGAAGTATCTGTCTATCAGCAGTCGACATGAACACTCCCGCAACACTATAGAAGACACTCTATCAACACTGGCCAAATACGCGTATTGAAAGCGATGCATACTAGCAGACAACCCTAATCGCAAATTCCGCCGAAAGGGGCACAGCACGGCTGATCTCACTCTCCAAGCTCCACTTTCCAAGAATTGCTCAGCAGGTACGGATGCGAAGGATCGCAGCATTCGTACCCAAATTACCAGACGAGTTGCCTTCTCCCAGCTAACACTCTTTTCGACTCTGATCCCTCCGAGCAACAAGATGACTGACGATCCAATTCACATAGCAATCATCGGAGGCAGTCTGGGTGGTTGCAGTCTGGCTCTGGGCCTTCATCTTCTCAAGCGTCCAGAGATTACCTTCGATGTCTTCGAAGCATGGTCATTTTCTGAGCGAGGGGCTGGAGTCAGCGTCCACCCAAACGGTCAAAACTCATTACGAGAGCTAGGCGTTGATGCCGATGCCATTCTCAAACGAGCTGGCGCTTTCACAGAGAAGGCGACGGGAGCTGAAATAGCACGTGTGCCCAGCATCGCCATATGGAAGCTACCGCTAATCTTCGATAGGCATACGGCGAGCACGAAGGCGAAACACTCATGGACCTCGGAAATTCAGGCATTCAATGCGTACTGCGAACGACGCTGCTGGACGAGATGGTGAAACTCCTACCCGCAGAGCGTCTGCACGCCAACAAGAAGCTCACCTCCATCGACGAAACCGGTTCAAAACTTTTGCTTAGCTTTTCAGATGGCACCACGCAGGAAACAGATGCCGTGATCGGATGCGATGGCCTACGCTCCACAGTTCGAGGTTTCATCCTAGGCAAAGACAATCCATTAGTACCTCCCATTTTCACCGGATACTGGGACGCCCGAGCCTTCATGCTGGCAGAAGACTCCCGCAAAGCCTGGGGCGACGATGTGATCCAGCACGATAATCCGCGAGAGTACTTCCGGGTTGGCGACGGATGTACCATGCTCTTCGCTTCTGCCCCCGAAGGTCACCTCGGCGGTGTAGTTGTCGCTGGAGCCGCAGGGCCCGAGGAGAAGGATATGATTGACAATTCGAAGAAGCCACTGACGAGAGAATTTTTGGAGAGGAAGTTTGGTAGTTGGGATAAGGCGTATGTGAAGGGTGTGATTGATTGTTTGCTGAATCCGGAGTGTGGGCCCGGGATTTTGTTTGGGGAGTACGAGGCGCAGGATGCGCCGACGTGGTGCAAAGGGAGGTTATGTATTATGGGAGATGCGGCGCATGCTGCTTTGCCTTGGTAAGTGGTTGTCTCAACGATTGTGTTTTCCTTGCTCGCTGATTGACTTCCCAGGATGGGCCAAGGCTTCAGTATGGCTGCTGAAGACGCTGCCGTGATGACCAGACTCCTCGCAAACGTCCAAAATCGAGAACAGCTTTCGAAGGCATTCCAAGCGTTTGACAAGACCCGTAGGACCCCGGGCAGTCGACCGGAGTGGGTGACCAAGCACGGCCGCGATGTTGCTTTACTGTGTGCTGGCCAAAGGGGCTTGGATCCGAAGACTGCTGTTGAAGGCTTGCCACATATGCCTGATCTGTTCAACTTTCTGTGGAAGGGAGATATAGAGATGGAGATTAAGAAGGCTTTGGATGCTTTTGAGGAGATGAAGGGGTGGTGAGATGTAGTAAGTTCCAATCATCTTCCACGACAGAACGATATATCAACTGCTGATCCATGTAGCTTCTAATCTCCAGTGTTCCTTTGAGATGAGTTATGTACTCAGCATGAGAAGTCCGTGCCTCGCTACGAATCAGTTGCACCTGCCGCATGTGGCCATTGGCCAAGCATTCCTGCCCGCGTAGCCGCCCGAATCAAGGCAGCTGAAACATGTAGGGCGCATCTCTATCAGCAGAGAGGACTCACCTTCATACACTCGACAATTTCCAGCTTTTGTCACCACATCGCATGCCAGCCTTGACGACAACTGTGAACATGGCGTCAGCCTTGCCACAGTCTACAGAAGCTATCGAGCTTCGAGAGGCTCCGGGCTCTGCTACCGAGCAACCTCCCATCGATGTGGACGATCAAGGCTATCCGACGAGATTGGGATTGGTTTTAATAACCATCGGACTTTCACTGAGCATCTTCCTGGCGGCATTGGATTCCACGATCATCGCTCAGGCGATCCCATCTTTGACAGGTTCGTCATCTTCGATTGCCAAGAGGCCTCCTACTGACACGTTCCTCGCAAAGATCAATTCGGAAGCATTGCCAACATCGCCTGGTATGGGACCGCCTACAATATTACCAACACTGCCTTTCAGTCTGCGTGGGGCAAAGCGTACAAATACTGGAACCTGAAGCCGGTCTACCTGAGCGCCATCGCGGTTTTCGAGATAGGCAACATCATTTGTATGTGCTCATCACCTCATGCTCTGACGGAAGTCGTGCTGATCAGAATTAGGTGCTGCTGCACAAAGCAGTAATGCGGTCGTGTTCGGTCGAGTTGTTGCAGGTATTGGAGGTGGAGGAATCATGACCGGAAGCTTCATCATCATTGCTTTCACTGTGAAGCCTGAGTAGGTCCTTCGATGACCCACGATAGCCACCGCTGCTAACAAACTAAAGATACCGTGCCGCATACATGGGCGTGCTGGGCGTCACCTTCGGCTGTGCCAGCGTCGTAGGGCCTTTGCTCGGCGGTGCACTCGTCGATCTTCTCAGCTGGCGATGGGTCTTCTGGATCAGCCTTCCCATCGGAGCAGTCGCCGCGAGTATCATGGCGTTCTCCTTCTCACAGCCTCGATCTGCGGTTGCTCAAGAAGTTGTGATGACGGAAAAGCTGTTGAACATGGATCTCAACGGCGGCTCGCTCGTGGCTGGAGCACTAGCGTGCTTCATTCTGGCGATGCATTACTCCGGGCTCCATCCTTGGGATAGCGTCCAGGTTATTGGAAGTCTTGTCGGATCAATAGGCCTCGCCGTTCTATTCGTCCTGAACGAGAAGATCATGGGTACCAAGGCCATGATCCAGTCACATCTGCTGAAGAGGTTCAGCATTATCACGAACTCCCTGTTCATGATATTTTTGGTTCGTGTCAGAATCTCAGAGACCTTTTTATTTGCTGACAATGCACCACAGGCCGGCTTGTACTTCCCTCTCCTATTCATCCTCCCGATTGAATTCCAATCCGTCCACAACAATTCAGCCTCTGAGAGTGGAGTTCGACTGATTCCTCTCGTCCTGGGTATCAGCGTCTTCACTATGGTCTCGAATGGTATCCTGACCTGGTGGAGACACTACGCACCATTCCTCGTTGTTAGGTCCATCGCCGGAACAGTCGGTGTATCGTTGATCTACAGCCTCGACGCCACCGCCTCAACTAGCACTTGGACGGGGTTCCTTATTCTCACTGCAATCGGCATTGGCCTCGCACTTCAGATCCCAATGATTGCCAATCAAGCTGCGGTCGGCGCGGAAGATATTCCAGCGGCAACGAGTCTTACCTTGTTCATGGAGAATATTGGAACGTCGCTTTTCGTTGCGGCTGGCGAAGCTGCATTCACTAATGGGCTACTGTCGAGTGCAACAAGTCGTCTCCCGGATGTCAATCCGTCGATGATCATCAACGCTGGAGTTACCCAGTTGCGAAGTAGTTTTTCTGCAACCGAGCTCCCTGACATCCTCGCAGCTTATCTGGACGGATGTCAGATCAGTCACGTTGTCTCAGTCGCTTGTGGAAGTGCTGCAACACTACTGGCTTTGGCAAGCGCAGCTCCGGGGACGAAGCAAAGACTGGAGAGTTGGTGGAGGAAGAGCCGTGCAGACTGACCGTGAATTCGACAGATCGCATCTACATCTGGGAAGTTCACTATGAATTATCATACAATGTACAAGTCATGCTGCTAATATACATCCGAGTCCCTCGCTATGCTCTCATAACCACGTCGTTCTCTAGTCAGAGGTGTAGGTGCAGCTGTTTGGCTTGTCCGATTTGATAGCCTTCAGAGCAACACCGATGCAGCCATCCTGGTATGCCGGCTTCTCAAGATCGGTGAACCAGACGGAGTATGCGCCATCTTTCGATGGGCAAGCCTTGGGTGACTCGCCATCGAAGACCAAGTAGCCCTTGTCGCTGATCGACCAGCCCTTCCTCTCGCCGTTCCTTGGGGCAGGCTGGGCACCAGTGGTGTAGCCCGTCTTGCCCTGGCCCATGCCGGAGCGGTCGACGTAGAACTGTTGAGGTGGCTATCTGAAAGTCAGTATCATTTGATCGTATCCATTTGATTTTGAATAACTCACGTTGTCGGTGCTGTACAGGTACAGCTCGCCCTCATTGATGACAAACTGAGCAAAGCCGTCGGACTTGGCGTCGCATGTAGCTTCATTCTTGCCGCCGATCAAGATGTTTCCTTTGGCAGCAGTGATTCCGGTGTTTTGGACTGGCGAGCCAGAGTGGATGGCGATGAGACCGAACTTGTCACCTGGGCATGGAGTCTCAATCTGGCGTTCCGTTGGGAAGGCTGCGGCCGCGGCGGCGAAGAGGGCGACGTTCTTGAATTGCATTTTGATGGTGATTGGTTTGTGTGAGGTATGATGTCGGTTTTCGAGTGTGTGGAAGAGATGAAGTGGTTGCTGGTTGATGTTGGATAGTCAGAAGGACCAGGAAGGTCAATATATATGCTTGTCTCTGTTGGTCCAGGCTATGGTTCTTGACGTCAAATCGCCACACGTATTGGTTCCGATACTACGGTCACTGCCCACAGTCCCTTGCACATACGAACCTAGTGTGCTATAGCTTGTATTGGCATGTAACACGACTCAATGGCGGGACATAAATACGAACCCACATGACGCAGTGGCCCATACTTTGCCTCCCGATTCATTAGTCTCAGACGAAGGTATCTTGATAGCTTTCTTCTTCATTGTCGGAAGTATTTCTCCGTCGTAAAATGCCCGTCTCGTGATCGTCGAAACATGCTTATGTATTATTATCTCTCGGATCCATGGCGATTGGTCTGGAATGTCGCCACATCCCAGGCGTTACTTCGGTAGCCTCGACGTCATTCACTTGGGTGTCTTAAAATAGAAGCACTAGAACATAGCCACAATCAGAAGTAACGCAACTCTTCAGACCGCCGAGAAGAAGAAAGAAATCCCATCTTCTTCAAATACTCATCCAAAGATCTGGAGACTCGTACATGAAGTCTGTGAGATTTTATCCATCGTTCCTTCGACCAAATGCGGCTTAGGTTGCCTTAGCGTAGGAATGCGTAGGGCGCATGCATTAGAAGCACTCCTTCGTCTCTTGAGTCCTTCATTTGAGCTAAGTATCATCTTAGCAGCGCAATCAATTTGTATACGCCAAGGATTTCCATTGAAGCAGCAGCTGATACAACTTATACTTGTCTAATTGCCGTTCTCTCCCCTCAAGTCTAAGAAGATGGCTGGCCGACGCATTACCCGAGTTCAATCGCTCGTGGGAATCGGTGTTGATCGCATGGGTGCTTTGGCAGCTAAAAAAGCTGAGTCTTCTGTTGAAGCTCCAGAAGCCAACGAAAAACATGAAAGACCACTTCGGATGGAAAATCTCGACACCGACGTTCCTCCCCATCCCATCGCCATCGAAACAACAACCAAGGCTCTTTCGAGTAAAGAAGACAACAGCTACCTACCATTCGTGGGCCAGCTTGACCTTCGCAACGTCGCAGCTGCTCACGTATCTCGAATGGCTGGAGGAGTTGCGAAGTATTCAGGCGAAGACAACTGCGTGATCACAGCTGGCGGACTGAGTGGAGTTCTGAATACGCTGTTCGCAACCGTTGAGCCTGGAGAAGGTGTGCTTCTGACGGATCCGACGTACATTGGACTCATCAATCGTGTGAAGCTTGTTGGAGCCGTTCCGATTCTGTTCCCTCTGGAGTTCCGTCCTGGAGAAGCTTGGAGGTTTCCGCGCGAGAAGTTGCGGGACTTCGTCGAATCATCGTCGGTTCGAATCACGGCCATGCTTCTGATGTCTCCTGCTTTGCCATCTGGACTGTATCTGGACAAAGAAGATTGGCAGACGGTGGCGAATGTCTGCATCTCCCGTGATCTTCTCCTTCTCTATGATACTGCCTTCGAGAGACTGCTCTTCGATGGTAGATCAGTCGTTCATCCGGCTTCTCTTCCTGGCATGGAAGAAAGAACCATTACAATTGGCAGCGCATCCAAAGAGCTGCGCTTGATCGGTTGGCGCGTAGGTTGGGTCGTTGGACCAGCGTGGGCGATCTCAGACGTCAAGCTCGTGGGAATGGCCAATGTTGTCGTCCCCGTTGGTATCGCTCAGAAAGCAGCACAGGCCGCTCTGGAAAACTCTGACGAAGATTGCATTGAGTTCATCAAAGAGCTCCAAGCCAGACGAGATCTCTTGATGGAAGAGCTGAAAGGGTTTCCCGTGGGAGTCCCTGCTGGGGGCTGGTCTTTCATCCTGCGGGTTGAGAGTGGAAAAGAGGCGTCGAAAGCTTTGATGGAACAGGGTATATATGCCACTTCGATGGATGGCTGGGGAGAAGTACATGGAGAGCAGTATGTTCGCTTTATCTTCTCCAACGAGCCTTGCGATCGATTGAAGGGTATTGGAGCGAAGGTGAGAGCAGCGCTTGGGCATTCCTGAGAAAGCCACCCGTTAGCCAATCCAATCCATCAGACATCACTCGAAACCACAACTTACCTCGAGCATTACAATCAGTTCAAACGCATAACTCACGCCGCACTCCCCCGAAACCCAACAGCACCAATATAGAACGCCCTCAAATTCTCCTCGAAATCCACATGCAGCCACTCAAGTCCCAGACGTTTAATTAGAACCACCAACTTTTGCACCATTGCAAGCCCGATCCCCTGACGTTGGTGGTTCTTCTTGACCATGAGATCCAATACAAAGGCATGTTTCCCTCCATCAGAAACGACGTTGACAAAAGCGATCAAGATCCCTCTGTGTCGAACGTAGATACAGCCAAGACTGTGTCGGCGAGGGCGTTGGTTCCAGTCCTCGTCAGTAGGAGGATGGTTGAAGCATTCGGCGTGTAGTAATTTGAGCTCCGCATTGAAAAAGTCGCCGCGCCAGATGTATCGGGGATGGAGATCCATGTTTGCGAATGTTCTTGGAGATGAAAGCGGTGCTCGAAAGGCGGTGAGGGATGTTGATGAGTAGAGGTTTACTTGGGCTCAGGAAAAGGACCACCCATGTGATAATGTCAGCCCCACCCCACAGCTTCACTTGCCACCCACCTGACTCTGTGTTGTTGGTATCGTCCGAGTGTGTTCACATAAGGTGGTCAATGTCTTGCCTTCGTCGTCTAAAATGCTCATGGTGTGAGTCATTGCAGCGCAGTCTTGGGTATCTTTCCACCCCCATCTATACTTTCTCACGAACCAGCCGCTACCACCCAAATCTCTCCTGATAAAACGCAACGTGAGGTCCCTTCTCCCCAAGCAATTCCACAACACCATTCCTGACCGAGGCTTCCATACTCGGCGGGCCACAACAGAAAACTGCCATGCTTCCCTGACACTTCGCTCTCTCCAACGCCAGGATTGAAGCGACATCAGGTCTACCCGCATGTAGCGAATATGAAGATTGTGCTTCCTTCTCGCGAGTTATGATCGTAGAGGCAGATGTCAAGTAGACATCGACCTGTAATCTCGGACTTCCCAGAACGCCATCCAACTCGTGCACACATACATCATCGACCATTTCTCGTTTCTGGGTCGGCCATATAAGACGCACGAAGTGTGGTGAGCCGCTGGTGCGTAGGAGGGAGTACATTCGTGATATGGCTGCTGTAATGCCTGCTCCGCCAACGACCATGACGACGGTCGAGTATTGATGCAGCGTGAGCTCGCAGCCGTAGGGTCCTTCGATTAGAACGCGGATATCTTTCGACCTCGTTTCGCTAGGTGATGAAGCTGTTTTGTTTCGAAGCTGATCCGTGAAGCCGTTCCGGGGCCGAATAAGAAACGTGTGGTGTGCTTCTGACGATTTTCGCTTGTCTGGGATGGGGTCTTCGGTAGGTATTCTCGCCGCAATGCCCAGTTCGACATCCTTCAGCTCGTTGGTGCCGGGGATGTCCGCCGATGTCTTCTCGGTCTCTTTCTCTATTGGAGAATCAAGCGATGACGTCGAAGAACTTGAGCTTGATGAGGGTAGTGCATGATTCCAGGTGCATAGGGTGAAAGGATGGCTCTCGTATCCGCGAAGCCGGCCTGGCTCGTAGACGTAGTAGAATGATCCGGGCGAGGGTGCATTCTTCTTGAAGAAGTCGGTGACGTCTAGTCGAATGAGATCGATGTTTTCGTCGAATGTTGCGATGGCTTTAGCGCCCTTCAGATTCGGGAGGACGCTGATGTAGAGGATGCGAGACCAGCGGAGGAGACGGTCGAGGGCCCACATCGCTACTGCTGGCCAGACGAAGCCATTGAAGGCGCCGTACTGGATCTTGACATGGCTACAGACAGCGAATCAGACTTGCACTATCATCTCATTAAGGTAGTCGTGTATACTTACTACCAAATAACCACGAGAAGCATCAGGGCGAAGACGAAGTGGATGCCCAGGAAGACATCATACCATCGCCGGCGGATGAAGTAGAACGAAGAGAGTACGAGGATGGACATCGAGATGACGGACTAAAAGATGTCAGTTCTAGTAGCCGCGGAAGCAGACAGCGTCCTTACAAGGGCACCGCAGTAGTAGAACTCCTTCTTCCACGCCGCGCGATATCCGCCTTCCCAACCATCGATGATTGAGTACCCAATCCCGTGGGAAATGGCCAGTAAAGTCGCAGTGCGAGCCGCCCATCGATGAAATTGCGAGAAGCTGGCATATGACCAGCCTGTGAGCCAAAGGAAGGGATCGTTTCTAGTCGCGAAGATCCATATGATGGGAATGTTGGCGATAGCAAGAGTACCTGCTCGATTGCACACGTACTGGCCGAGTTGAAGTCTGGTCTCAGCGGAACTGCGAGGAACATGTTAGCACTGACACAGAGCGAAGGGGGTGGGATGTGGAGACGTACTAGAGATTGCCCTCAAAAGTGTGATATCCAGGAAAGCAGAACACAAAATTCATCACCACATAGAGGGCGATGAGCAGACCCTCAAGTCTCGTTGGGACAGTAAACGGTGCCCCGCCATGGTTGCCCAGAGTCTGGGGTAACAGCATATGTCGGCGTGCCCAAACTCCGGCTCGAGCGATGGGAGAGTTGGATTGTCTTCCGAACGACTCTCCTTTGATGAGGTCGAGTCTTGGCTGCGAGCGACGATGGCGCAGAGCTTGGATGGCTCGATTGCCCATGCCGATAAGGATGACAAGACCCCAGTAGCCATAGAGTGCCCAAGCGAAGTTCCAATTATAGTATGTCGCGCGGTTTTGGGCCACCTGCCGTTCGTTAGACTGACAAAGTAGAGCAAGTGACTAGCAAGGCCTACAGTTGAATCGAAGCCAAGTTCGTGGAAGTTTTGCTCTGGAATCACAGGCTGCGTGAAGTTTTGCTGTTTAACAGCCTTTTCAGAGATTCTCGCGACCTTGGCGAGTGCGACAGGAGTAGTGCGGTCCTCAAAGGCCACATAGCTTGGCAATGGACTGCCAGCCTCGTTAAGGCATGTTTGATTGTTGTATGCCAAGCCTGAACGAGCCTCCTCGGCAGTGCAATAAGCAGATGCACAGTAGAAGAGAGACTCAATGTAAATCTTGTTCGTGCATGGTACTGGAGAGCCGTGAGAGGCGCTCGCAGGCTGCTTCCCATCGAAAGAGACATGGTTCAAGGCCGCCGAGCACGCCGCAACACAGTACTGTGACCGCTGAAGGTATGGCACAGCATCTGCGGAACGGAGAGCGGCCAGCGCAAGCACTGGTAGCCAGGCTTTGACGCCCATGACCCTTGGTGTAGCGCTGGGTGCTTGGGAGATGCACATTAGTGGTAAGAAAGGTCGAACAAACAACGTGCCTTGCGATATGCGGCCGGACGACAGGCCGCTCAAGAAGTCGGTTGTGCATCAGGTCTCCAGATTGATCACATTCCATCAGTCTGGCCATTCCCACCTACCTCATGGAGAACGCCATCGCACGCAAGATCGTGTCTTCGGCTGGGCGAGGCGATGGCCCTGCAGATCGATCATTGCCGTGCTCCTGCTCATTAGCGTGGAGGCCGGACCCCAGCAGTTGATGTACGCATGGCGTTATTACCGAACACTTTTATGCAGCTTGATTTGCCAATGGCCGTCGTCGAAGCGCTACGTCAAAGGGATACGGGTAATGTTCGGTCACTGCAGGAAGCATCGTATTAGACATTGCATGCTTGAAATATTCTTGTCCAGAACACAATGTCATGGCGTCTGACCTCCTCACAAGCTGCACTGGAGACTTGCGTGGGTGATGATGGAAGTAGGCGATATAAGGTTTGACAATCATGGAGCTTGGCGCGGCACAAGCAACAAGCCTCAAGCCAGATCGACGTCAAATTCAAAGGTCCTCGGTAGAACGCAGGAGAGAGCTGCCATTGTCGAATAGATGCAGTCATCGGAAGAAACAGGGTCGCGGCAGGAAGGAAAGGCACTTCGTTTGCGTTCGCATCGGAGATCGTGTTCTTGTCTCGTCAATCGATGTACATGAAGACCTTGTTTAGACTAGTCTTGATGCGTGGCTTGCCGAGCACCTGGAATCAGTCGTGGATACCTGATGCAGACTCGAAGTGCCAATCATCGTCCTGAACAGAATCTTGATGGGCTGTGTTTGGCAGAGTTCTGCTCATAAGGTTGTGTCAAAGCACACTGGTGTTGAAAGATGCTGTCAAGTTGCAGCTTGCGTTCTCCGCAAAGTGCAGATCATGGCCCAGATGGGCGCAAAAGCGCACTTTATCAGATGAACTTGCAGTCGTTGGTTGATAATCAGATGCGGTGGCCTTCCGTCAGATTATCTGATCGAAACGACAGATGCGCTAAAGTGCGACCAGCTTCTCCGGTTGTTGAAAGCGGCTCCACGGACGTTGGAGAAATGGTATGAGGGATGCTTCAGCTTATCAGCGTCTTCCAGAAATATGCCATCCCAGGTGATGCATTTCCGTGACAGTCGTGGGTGCCGCACATGGAAGCTTGCTCAAGTCTTTGAGCCTGCGGCCGAACGCACTGAGCTGGTCGCTGCATCACCAGAATCAAGCTCTGCGGATGATGGCATCTCCGTATTCTCGGATTCTGGAGTGGAGGGGGACTTCCCTGCTGCAGCAGTCTCTGCAGCGCTCTTCCGCTCTCTGGCACCTCTGACAAACTGGCAGTAATACCGGCTCTCGCACGCCCTCGGTGACCGCTTCATCACCGCGCTGATTTCGGCCCAGTCAAGACCAGCATCTTTCAACCGCGATAGCATTTCGTCATCTTCTGCCGTATACCGACGTCCGGCGGCCTCTCGCACGGCGGCCCATTCTGCATGGCCTAATCTCTTGAGAATCAGATATCGACTGTATGTCTTCCGCACAGAAGCTTCCAGTCTCCCCAGTGTGGCGGCAATATCTCTCCAGGACTTTCCAGCTGACCTTAGGATTTCCAGTTCTTCTCCGAACTTGAGTATGGATGCCGAGACAGGACGGCCCAAGGACTTCGGGGCAAGTTTGCTGACATGTCTTTCTCTGACCGAGCCTGCTTTCCGGTTGATATGGGCAGCAATTTCAGCATACGATGCACCCTCACGTCGCCGGCCGGTGATGTACTGGTCTTCTTCTGGTGTGAAATCTCGGCGCCCAGGAGAACAAAGTCTGGCGTAGGTGGAGATGCTCCGAGTCAAGCTGATCAGCCCGTTGCTTGCATGGATTGGCCAGAGAAATGAGAAAGAGCGTCGAAAGGACGCCAGTCCAGATTTGAGCGCCAGATTGAAGCTCTTCTCGATGGCGAATGTGTTGTTTTGATAGGGTCGCGTGAGAGAAAGAGCGTTTCAATCCCCGAAGTCTTGGCGCCAAAAATAGAACATTCACTGCCATCTCAAACTCTGTTTCGACGTCGCCTCCCGTTTTCCCGTCGGTCAATTTGCCAAAAGAACATTCTTCTCTCACACCAATTTGCAATGATGGAACATCGATGCATCATGAGCACAGCACTAGCTATGTATCCACTCAGTCTGCTCGACCGTGCTGGGCCTATCAAGACCCATGCTCGCAGCAGCAGAGCCGCGATGTCGGCAGTGATTCTTCAGCTCGGCGAAAGCACATTTTCAACAGCATGAGAACGAAATGTGCACCCGACCAGCATCTGGCGGAAATTTCGAGTACGGGCCTCTTGAGGCATCCCAAAAGCAAATCCGCATCGTGGAACTCCATCCGGGCGAAGACGGCGATGCCGTCTCATGTACAGTTCAGCATGTCTGCCTAGGAGATAATCCTGCATACGAGACGGTCTCATACTGCTGGGGAGATCCATCAATTCGTTCGACCTGTTTCTTGAACGGGCATGCACTTTCCATCCCTCTCAGCTCGGTCACTGTTCTCAGGCAAGCGAGAGATCCAATCGACCCACGCTATCTGTGGATCGACGCACTCTGCATCAATCAGGATGACTCGGGAGAGCGAGACGAACAAGTGGCTTTAATGAGAGAGATCTACTCCTCATGTATCGAAAACCTGATCTTCCTCGATGTCGATCCGAACGTTGCAACAAGCAGTGTTGCTCTTTTTGAGCGACTCTGGACCGAGGCGAGGGCTTTTACAAACGACTTCGATGACATGCGCTTAATCGTTGGTCAGTCAGCTGGCTCGAAAGACATGTTCGATGAAGCAGAGACTGCTGCATATTTCGCTGTCGTGTTCAGCCCTTGGTTTCGGTGAGTGTACCCAAGTACGCTTCTTTTCACATCATAAGGACCTCACTGAGAATATGCTAGCCGAGTGTGGGTGATGCAAGAGGCAGCTCTCGCCCCTATGAGCGCCTGTTACATCGGCTCCTATAAATTCCCTCTGGTTGATCTTCTTCGAGCTTTTCGCTGGAGGGAGTACAACTACCACTACTCCGCTAACACCGATGTGGACTCAACCAGCGTCAACACCGCCCTTCGCAACATTCTGACTCTTTGGAGGTATGTGGATCCATCCCACGGCCCATATCGGAAGCAAGAGGGCGCTTGTATCGCCGATGCTCTGGTCTTTGCTCGCGGACTCAACTCAACGCAGCCCAGAGATCATGTCTATGGTCTGCTTGGATTGATCAGATATCGGAAACTACCGGATGCAATCATGGAGAGACTTCGACCAGCTTACTCGAGATCGATCTTGGATGTATTCCGAGACGCCACAGTGGCAGCTTTAATGGAGCAGGATGGGATTCCTGACCTAATCTTTGAAGAACTCTTCTACGAATCATCGGGGTGTCCTACTGAGGGCGATCAAACACATTGGCCATCCTGGGTCCCGAAATGGTCGCTTGCTAGAGATCTCGACGTCCATCCCGGGCGATTGAATAAGTGGTGGTTCTCCGCCTCTGGCGAGACCGAGTTCGACATCGAGGAAGTCGATGAGGAGACTATTCGAGTTCGAGGAATCCTGGTTGATTTTGTCGTCAACGCAACTTCAATTTGTCGTTCACGAGAATGGAACTTGAGAGGACAGGTCCAGAAGGTCTCAACATGGATAGAAGAAGTCGAGAATTCGTTGACGTCTTCGACCGGACTGGATGTCAATGGACGTGAAGAAATGAATTCAACACTCTTGGCAGGTCTCAATGGAGAATCTCGACCTTTGCAAGCCCAGGACTTGGACACTTTCCAAAAAGCTCGACAGACGCTCGCAAGCCATGACAATGATCCTGACCCACGATCACAACGTCTCGTGGAGCTGTTTGAAAGAGCTTGCAACAACCGGCGTTTCTTCAGCACCCGCAACGGCTACTTTGGCATTGGTCCGAATGTCATGGAGCATGGAGATGTTGTTGTCGTCCTGTTCGGCTGTCGAGCTCCGATCTTACTTCGGCCGCAACACCAGCACTACACGGTAGTGGGTGAGTGCTATGTTCATGGCATCATGACTGGTGAGGCGATCCATGGGACCGATGAAGGAAGTGAGATGTTCATTCTGAAATGAAACGATGTTTATCTCATCATTTACCGGCCCGACAGCACATTCGACTATCCACCAAAGATCGTTTCCAGGCCTCTCACACGTTACTTATAGCTCTCCCTCGAACTCCTTTCGATTCTCACAAGATATCCCCGGGTAATCATCGCTTTCCGCTTCAAAAGCGTTGAGGAGGAACCAATCATATCGAGCCACTTCAGCAGCATTGATGGCCGCAAGATACGGATCGTCGTCGGCACACGAATTATATCAACACTGATGTTTCGCATGGGTGGCAACTCCGAGAGATCCGTGAGCATTGAATCATCCAGCCACCTTTGACCAGTCACTAAGAGCGGGGTGCCTTCCCGGAATTCAACGGGCTCGAAGCCATGCTGGCCGTTGCTGGCTTCTTGAATTTCATTTGCTACCTCCACCAGCACGTCCGTCGAACCTGCTTTGTAGCTCGAGCTTTCCGGCAGGAGAGTCCACGAACGCCAACGAACGAAATCATTTGAGTCATGGAGGCATTGCTGCAATCAGAGCGTGAACATATCTGTTTCACCAACCGACTGACGGTCAAGAACTGCGACCAGTGACCGAGGCACACAGCTTGCAAAAGATTTCAACATGCAATCTTCTGCGCGACCCGTCCGTAGCTTGCAGGTTCCATCTACTGCTGCTCGGATCGCCATCGAAGGGGAGGGCGGTGGACCTTCAAGATGATCGCCTTTGTAATAGTGTTCCATGATATCATGCGGCTCCTCGCTGATGGACCGTCGAAAGCCTGCCCGGTGCGCCGCAACGGAGATCCGTCCAGTTAGAGTGCTCTACATTGACGAGGTAACATAGGTCAAGTTCTCGTGATCGAGAAAGTCTCCGGTGCATTGACGAAAGGCCGGCATGTTGGTTTAGAGCCAGCCTGGCAATGAGATTTCCGCGTAAGGCATGTCTGGTGCCGGGAGGTCCATGAACTGCTCCAATGCCGACTTGGTCGCATCGTACAGCTCTGAAAACATTGAGACCAGAACATCGACAGCCTTGTCGTCCTGAAAGTACGCCGGGTAGCCATGGACGTCTTTCGGCTTCCAGATCAAACCCTACAGCTAGCCCAAGACGCCTGGGGACGAAGCAACATAGTAGTCAAAGGCATACCAGATCGACCTTTTCTCTTCAGCTGTTGGTGGTCGATACTTGGTGCGGGCAAGCTCTGTCTTCTCCTCCATGCTCGTGTTTGCTGCTGAACAGATCTCATACCAGCCTCGCATGAGACCGACGTAGTCCTGGCCACCTTTGACTTCCGCCAGTCCCAACAAGCGGCCATCTGGCACCGAGACTGCCGATCTTGCTCCCGTCATGTCCACCTCGATACCAAATACAAAGCCCAGAGCCAGTCTGTCGCTGTTCAAGCATGCTCTTGCTGAGGAATGACTCGAATCTGCGTAAGGCACTGCACATCCGAGAAGCAACATCGCAAGCCTGATGATGTTTTCGAACAGCATGCCCGAATCGTGGATCGAGATACGCAGTATCGCAGACTCGCTGCGCTGAGAGGCGCGTTCAGTGGAGTAGGTTGAGATCGGCACAGCTGGCAACTTCGAGCTCCTTCACATGCGGCACAGTCAAAGAGTCTTGGCTAGTTTCATCTCACGACTGTCCTGGACCTGTTTCGCTGTGTTACTACCAAAGCGTTCTTTCCAAACAGACATTCGGACGATTCCAGGATACATCAAAGCCATGAAGATAGACCTCAGAGCACTTGTCGTCCTCAGCATGCTTGTCTTCTTGGGCGCTGGCCGTCCCTCCGCAATGCACGCCCCGTCCAACGGCACCAATTCTCCCGACTTCCAATTCATTGATGACTCCTGGAGCAATAGCAACGATTCCTATTTCCACAACTACGACTCACGGAATCCAATCGAGACTGTCCTGAACTTGGGGGACATTCCTGGTCAACTTCCCGCCGACTGGGACTTTTACGGCGGCAACTTGTGCAAAACCGATGATGACTGCGATGGAGTCTGCCCGCCATATCTTATGGCCCAATGCTACGGATCAGAGTGAGTCTAGCCAGGTCGGGACTGAGATTGGTGCTGAGATTGATTTAGCAAGACTTGTCAATGTGGCTTCGGTTTCGATCCGGAGACATGAAACAGATCTGACCCCGGGTTGCTCTCTTGGAGAAAGAAGCTCATTCAGATATGTTGAGGATACATCAGATGTTGTGTACTTCTTCCCATTTGACGGTAGCAATCGAAGGCAGGGTTCATTGTCCCTGGTAGTAAACCGGCGCTGTGGCATCGTCAAGTGGGCAAAGAGGCATTGAAGTTGAAGACAGTCCTAAGAGTACCACCAGTATCAAAAGTCCCATGTTTCCCACAGATCACTGGAGGGAGGAGCAAGCCAATGTTTGATTCAGTCTCCTTGAGTGATATCATGTGACGAGGCTTGAAGTTTTCTCGTTATGAGCAGCGAGCGGTCGTCGCTGGCACGCCTGTCATGCTGTCTTGGCCCACCAGAAAATCGAGAATCATGCCTTCTAGTGTCTTCTCCCAATCTTGAGCTACTAAGAAGATCAATGTGGTTCAAGGAGTCATTCTATGCTACAAGATCTTGGTTCTTGGGGACGTTTGGGGCGCATGACGTGTCTCGCAGGCCGTGAGATCTCTTCTGTGCCGACGTCGGTAAGCCTTCGTGGCCGCTCCTCGTCCAGTCAAAAAACACGAGAATCCCAATTTGGTAAGTCCAGAGGCTGTGAGCTCCAATCGGAGATATCGCTTACCACTATTTCGGGTGTGAGATCTTGGTACTGTGAGATAAGCTTTGGAGCTACCGCAGCCTTGCATCAAACGCTGTAGTCGTGAGTGAATAAGTCCCGCGATGTAATATCTTTTGAAGACGGGATGAGAGGGTAGAGAGGTGCTTACCAGTTAGAAGATGACACACTGGCAGGGGCCTTTTGGTGATGGACGCAGTATTTATGCCACGATGATTGCCGGTCTGATTGTACAGCTTCTACACATCCAAACGACTCTCAAGAAATTCAGGACATTCCAAGCGCAAAGCACTCAAGAATCACCGCACCCTTCCAGAGCACATCGAATCAAGACCTTCAAGAGCAGAAGACTCCTGCAATACACCTCTTCACATCGACATCACATCACCGACTTTAAGCGCAGACCATTCACTCAAGATGGCTGCCACAACCTCACCACAAGAACAGGCCGCAAAGGCCAAGATCATCGTCATCGGCCCTTACGGAACGATGCTGGAGTACTTCTCCACCACACCAAAGGAGACCGAAGCCGAGCGGTACAAGGCGTACTTGAATCACCTCGGTCTGCTCGGCATGACCCGAAATGAAGATGATGGCCAGGATGCGGCGCTCCTCGCTCACCTCATCGAGGAACGCTCGTTCTTTTTGCAGCGTTCGAGCCTCCCGGAGCTGGAAAAGGGCACCCCGAGCGCTGAGCTGCACCTCAAAGGCACCTTGGCCGAGCGGGACGTGGTGAGGAGAAGCCTCGTGCCGATTCGGGAGAGGTTGGTTCAGCATGAATACGACATTGCTGAGGTCCCCTTGATAGAACCCTTGCCCGAGACTCACTCTGCTGGCCGGCCTAGCGCTTGGGAGGCGCCCAGGGTGAAGATTTACGGCCCCAAGCGGCCGGTGGGAAGGCCGCCGGGCCGCAAGACAGATTCACCCCAGGTGAAGAAGAGGAAGCAGCCCTATCCCCGGGTCGAGGCCAATCGAAATGGTCTTAATCAAGCCATCGATGGCTCGGATGCCGTCGCAGTCCGGAGAGTGAGAGACATTCAACCTCGTCCTCCGCCGCCTCCGGCCCGAGGTGAGGTAGGGCACACCGAAGGCCCGATCACCTCGGCGCCTCCTCCTCACTTTGCGCTCGGTATGGAGCCGAATCCACCCATGCTGGCGCCTTGGGATAATCTGGCTCCTCTTGGAGATGTGGGAATGGGTGCGCCGCGCTCGCTGCTGGACCAAGGGATGCAAGATCTCTTCTCTGAATTCGCCGCGCAGCAGGGCATGTCAAGTGAGGAGCTCGCACGCGATTTGGAGTGGTATCGCAACCAGTCTCTCCTAGACCAGTAGTCTCCCCATCAGCGATCAAAGGCTGGATAGTGGGCTTGGATGGTCGTGGTTTGAAGGAGATACGAGCGTTGGAGTTGGGGATTGGCATTTTCTTGTTCTTTGGTAGCGTGGGCGTATTTCTCTTGGGTCCCCTTGGACGGGGGCTGAATGTGAAGGCTTTGAACTCATTCTTCACCTCTCTATCATGCTCTCAACAGCGGCAGGCCTTTCACTCGTGCTGTATGACCCTTAATGCCTTGGCTAACGTCAGCATTCAGCGAGATGTCTATCATCGCTGTGAGGATCTCAGATCTGCGCCTCTCTCTTTACGGCATCAAGCCTTTCAAACGTGCTCTACACCTTCGATCGCCTCAGTCAATGTTTGCATTCAGCGAGATAGCAATCTCCCATGTCAAACCTCCGGTTCTGCCCGCCTTTCTCAACAGCAACGAGTCTCCAGATCTGTTGTATGCCCACTCAATGCCGTGGCCAGCATCACCATGAAGCGAGATAGTGTTCTTTCAATGTCAAGATCCCAGTTATGCACAGCTTTATCAACAGCAAAATACTCTTCAAATGTGCCGTGTGCCCGTCGAATGCCGCACCGAATGTCAGCGTTCAAAGAAACGGCATTCATGGATGTGAAGATATGAATTCTGCACACCTTCCTCAACGGGAGGAATTCCTGCATGCCTTTCGGTTGTTGTAGCCCCCATCATGATGCGTTGAGATGGTGCTTGTGGATTGCAAGGCATCTGCGACAGCACAGATGCATTCACGTCATGAAAAGACCTCTCGGCAGCGACAAGACCTTCGAATGTGCTACGCCACAGTCCAATACTTCACTCGCTGCGCCAGCATCTACTGCACTTGAAGCTGGATCTTTTGAACCACTCTCGACGATGACATTGAATTCAAAGGCACCAAGTACCGTTTCGACACTGTGGTTGCTGTCGCCAGTTCACAAGAAAGATCATCATGCTGTGACGAATCTGCAAGTTTCGCACACGGCTCTCCGCTATGTCGGCGTATTCACACGCACTGGGTGCTCTCCAAGTTCCATGGCCACTGCCGTTGCCGATTGAGATATTATGTGATGATCTCAGCTCTTCTACACTGACGAATCCTGGAAAGGACCATCAAGACGGCGTCGTTTTAGATTGTGCTGCTTCATGCCATCTGGGAGGCACAGTCTGTCAAATCATCCATTACTGAGCTCTCTCCAGAGCGCCACCGATGTTTGATACACGATGACCTTTCCGATGCCACGGATACATCCTGCAATCGAGGAGATACAATGCCGCTACCTCCTAAATCAGGCGGGTTCTTCGCTAAAGCTTTGATTAAGATTTGATTGGATTAGTCATCGGCTGAAGCTTTAGCGAAGCGCCTAAGGACAAGGGTCACGGATTTCGCGCTAGCAACACTATCTACACCTCTCAATCCACACATATATTAACACTACTTAATAACGACGTATCGTATCGAAAATATACTATAGTAAGGTCGTAGAAAAAGACATAGCGATTCTAGCAAACTAATTTTTAGGTAGGAAGATTAATAATTTATAGAGATCTATTCGGTCTAGTAGGTTCTACGAGTAAATACTATCTATATATTCTATAAACTACTTATATAACGATATTAATAACCTAGTCTTTATATACTAAAATATATCTCCTTAGTCGCTAGAGTCTACTCTATCTATTACTATTCTCTAATAGAGTACGCGACTCTTCGTTCTCGAGCTATTACTTCCTCTTATCTACCTTTTTACCTACGCCCTTTTAACCTATTTTAATCGAGGCGGAATATACTAATAGTACTATTAAAGGTTTAGCGACACTATAGCTCTAAAGGATACTAGTAGTAGTTAGTTTAAGATAGGCGGCGGCTATATAGCGTCCTACGGCGGCGGTAGTAGCTAGACGAACGAGTCTAAGAAGTAGCGTAGTAAGAGATAGAAGGCCGAGAAGTAGAAGTAGCGTACTACGGCTATAGGCTAGGCTTAGCTACTACGCCTAGCTATAACTCGTAAGACCCTAGCGTAGACTATCGATAGCTTACTTAGTAGTATACTAGAGGAGGAAGGCTTTAGTAACTAGTAGATATACTACGAGGAAGTCTAGTCTATTATAGATAACGACGAGTAGAGTTTCGAGGATCTAGATAATATCTAGAAGGTATATTAAGGAGCTACTATACCCGAGTCTCGCTAACTATCTATAGTTCTAACGCCTAATATACGACCTTAGTAAGATATAAGACGCTAGCGAGTCCGACTAGTAGCGCCGGTTTATCGAGGTTAGACTACGGAAGATCCTTAAGCTACTATACCTAGATAAGGACTAGATCTAGCTATCGAAGCTTTAGGTTAACGTTATTAATAGTCTACTCTTTAGCCTAGTAGATATCCTTATAATCGCTAAAACCGGAGCTAGTAAGACGCTCTACTTCTAAGCTACGGTAATCTTAACTAGTATAATAGTCTAGTTAATTACGCCTCTAAACCGACTTAGCGACTAGTAGGCTAGTAACCTAAACAAACTACTAGAGAGCTTATATAACCTTATTAAAGCCTACTATATTATAGAGAAGAATAAGACTAAGAAGCTCCTTTAGGAAATTAAGGATAGCGAGTATAACCTAGTAGTTATTAGCCTAGAGTAGGTAGCTAGCCTAGTATTTAAGAAGATACTAAAGAATAACCTAGCTATCTATAACTATACGGTAGCGTTAATTATCGATAAGGTGTATTACGTCGATAAGTAGCGAGACTTTCGAAAGGAGTATATATAGCTAAAGTTATTCCGCGACCTTCTTCGTCGAGATATAGTCCTCCTCGGTTATACGGCTACTTTAACTAAAGAGAGTAAGAAGTTTATCCTCGAGAAGGCTAGCTTCCGTAAGGTAGGCCTCTAAGTATTCTAGACCCGTATTATTCGTAGTAGCGTCGATCGTACTAATATAACCTTTATCTATAAGACGATATCTAAGAAGTAGAGCGGCCGGAACAACTTTAGCTTCCTATACTAGCTCTTTAAAGATACCGTAAATACTAAGTAAGGCCTACTAGTCGCTATACCTTAGAAGCTTACGAAGTCGCTTATATTCCTTAATAGTCTAATATTTATCGATAACTACGCTAAGGTAATTCGCGGTTAGCTACTTCGTTTAACTAAAGACTAGCTAGATCTAAAGAAGAAGTACTACGTTAGTAGAGGCGATAGACTAGATATTCTACGTATTATCTCTATCTATATAGCGTAGGTATTAAAGACTAACTAGGACCGAATCTTTAACGAATACTAGAAGCTAGACTCGGCTATTCGAGCCGTACTAGGTATAACGGCGTTTAGTATAGGGTTAAACGTCCGTAATATTAAGTTCGTTATCTAGGTTAGTATAGTAATTACTAAGGCTATTAAGGATCTTATCTAGCGACTAGGCCGTAGCGGTCGTAATATCGAGGACTACTTCGCTATCTAGTATATATCGTATACTATCGACGATAACGTAAAGAACGCTCGGGTAGGCGATATTTCGATAGTAACTCGCTTATAGGCTCGCCTTACGAATATCCCTAGTAAATAAGCTCTAGCCGCCGAGGATATACTTACTATCGAGGATAACGATAAAGATAGCGATAACGAAGACGATAGTTAAGACGAGGGCGCCTATAGTTTACGACTAGGCGATACCGCCTATAGTCCTCCTATCTAGGGCGAGTAGGGTTTCTAGAACTAAAAAGAGACCTAGTTCTATAATAATATCCCTAAGATACTCCGTAACTTATAGAATAGCTAGATATATAATCTAGACGGCGTATACCCTCGTATAGTTATTAATAACGCTCTTAGCGAGTAAGGTAATATATATCCGGAGGAGAAGTAGTAGCTAAAGCGTTACTATAACTATTATTATCTAGAGATCGAGGTAGAGCTTAGTATAGACGAGAAGCCGCTAGCTAAATCGTTAGCCCTATAGAAGAAACTACGTAAGGGTACTAAGTAAGGCTACGCTTTAGCGATACTTTAAGACTTCTACTCTAGTCTACTCGAATCTTAATATCTAGGATTTAGCCTCTTTACTATACTAGCTAAGGGCCTTCTAGACGCCGAGCTATAGTAGGCCGTATACTCTCTATTTAAGACTAATACGCTAACTAGTATATATACGATAGAATAGCTTATACGTCTAGATCTACGGTTCTAAGCTTAGGTTAATAGTAATCTAAACAAGGTATAGTAGCTTATCGATCTATTAAATAGCGAGATATACGGAGATATCGATAAGGCGTATAGTTAGATTAAAGCCGCTAAAGAGGTATCTAAGCTAGTAGGAAAGTCCGTAAAGGCTTAAGGTAAGTAGCTAGTAAGTAGCTCGTAACTAGCGTCGCTAAAGACTCTAGCTAGATCTTAATCTTAATCGACGCGGAAGTCTAATATTACTATCGACGACGTCCGTAAGGCTACTAGAGAGTCGGCGGGCGTAAACGCCTCGCGTCTATCGTCGTCGTCGGACACCTTACGCTATAAGGTAATAGCTAAGAGTATAGAGTCGTAGTCGTAATCGTAGGCTACTACTACTACTATTACTACTAGTGCTAGTACTAGTAGTAACGTAGAGATAAGAGACCTAAGCCTAGTTACTAGTAAGAAGTACCCTCTTAGTAGTCTAAACACCCCTAGACATTATAAGATAGTAGTCTCTAGTAATACTCCTCTACGATATAGCCTTATCGATTCGGATACCGCTAAGTAGATACTTATTAACGTAAGCTAGTAGACTATGTTACTAGTAACGATACGTAGCGGCCGTATATCTAGGCCCTTATAGCGAGTCCTCTAAGGTACTAAGCGATATAGTATACTATCCTCTACTACTATACCCTCGCTAACTACTCTATCTCGTTATTGTAGAGCTAGCGAAGCTCTAACGCTAACGCGGACTAGTCGTCGAAGTAGTAGAGGCAACTAAGGCGGTACGATCCTATAGTTCTTCTCGGTAGTAGGCTCTACTTAGATAGATATTCGTAGGTCGCTTTAGTTAGGTAGTAGATAGATTCGATAAAGTTAATACTACTATAATAGAGTTCGTTATGTACTAATAGGGGATACGCTAGGGAAGGATAGGAAGCATTATATATAGATTAGATACCGTTAGTAAGATTTAGCGTACTTCGGATACTAGTCCTATTCCTTTCTACCTAACTTTATAAACTTTATAGCGTTAATAACAATATCTACGATTTAGCTCTACGCTAGCGAACGATTTAGCTCTACGTATACGATTTCGCTCTACGTACGACGCGACTTTACGATACGTATAACGCGATTTAGCTCTACGCCGCTATACCCTACCGCTAAATTCTCGATCTACCTATACGAGTCCGACTATACGAATCTATTATTATTATTATCCTTATCGAATCTATCTTTATCGCCGAACGCCCGTACTCTTACTAAACGCCCTTACTATCGAATATTATACTTATCGCCCTAGGCTAGCCTAGAGAAATATATATAGTACTACTACCTATTATTACCGAGGTAAAATACTAAAGTATAATACTAAAGTAAGTAGGTAGGCGGAACGGAGGCCTTATATATAGATAAGGGATATAAGGATCTAAAGTTTAGTATAAGACCCTCTTCTCTACTAGGTAGCCGTATTAACTAGCCGAAGCTAGGAAATAACTACCCTTCGCCGATAAGCTAGTAACCGAAGCTAGAGACCGAGACCGGGTAGTATAGATTATTAGTATACTATAGAAGGAGACGTTTAATAATATTCTTATAAGTAAGTAAAGTACTAACTACCGCTACTAGGGCTATTAGTTCCGTAAGTAAACTATTACCTATATAGTAGACCTTCGAGTAGCCTAAGGTAGTATATAAAAGGGCTAAGGGATAACGGCGCCGGTTGTTAATAACTAGAGCTACTCGAGACTAAAGTCTTAAGATAGTCTAATCTTACGAGCCTCTTCTTAAGGGATAAGCCTAAGAGTTAGAACTCTATAACCGATAGTACTAGATAACGACTAGTATAAGCCGCCTCTTTTATAGCCGAGATTAAGACCGTTTAGTTTAGTAAAGGAGTCTAAGAGCCTACCGAAGTACGCTAACCGAAGTACGCTAAAGGACGTAAGACTAGATACTATACCCTTAATAGCTAAGGGCTATCGAAGTAGCGTAGCTAGCCGCTAGTTTAGTATTATAGCTCGATAGTTAGTAGTAGATATATCGTATACCTTACGCTATTAAGAGCCTCCCTAAGGACGCTTTAAGTCGAACCCCTAAACCCTACGCCTCTTAGAAGGCTAGCTAAGCGAACGCTAGTCGAACTATTATACTATACCTACTCGGAGCGACCTCGTAGGTAAGAGAGGTACCTCGCTAAGTACTATAATAGCTATCGAGCTAAGCTAAAGAGGTAGACCTAGGCGGGTAGAAGACTAAATAATAAAGATAAGATACCTTTACCGACTAAGTAGAATCTTATCGATTCTAGATAGATAGTAATAGCGTTAGCGTCGAGGTTAGGTACTACTCGCTTAGTTAACGCCCTTAGCTTAGCGGCTTAGTTTTCTATTATAAAGCTAGACGGCTAGGTTTAACGATACCTAGTAAGACGGCGTAGATAACGCCCTAGTAGTACGGCGACTAGATTTAACGATATCTAGTAAGATAGCGTAGATAACGCCCTAGTAGGCGGCCTCGTTTTACGTCGTGTAGCTCGACGAGATAGGCCTAAGTGTTAGTTTAACGTCGTAACTAGATAGCTAGGCGCCCTAAGTATACTCGGTTCTTTAATATAGTAGATAGTAGCTAGCCTACCGCTTAGTTTTATCGTAAGCTTAACCGCTCGGTTTAACGTCGTTAGGTAGGACGGATCTCTCCTTACCCTAGTAGTTACTACTAAGCTAACTAACGTACGACTCGCTATTATATATATAAGGTAGATCGTATTAAGGTAGTAGAGGTTAATAAAAGGAAGAAGAAGAAGAGCGAGGGCGACGAGAACTTATAGCTACGCGTATATAAAGATTTATAGGTAGCGATATAACATTAGCGTAGGTAAGGTTTTAGATAATACTATAGTAAATAGCGACGAACGGGAGCTACCGAGGCGTAGGTATTAGGTCGCCGCGGCGCTAGAAGGGCAAAGTACGAAGTATAAAGGGTAGAAGGGTAGAAGGGTAGAAGAGTAGAAGGGTACTAAGGTAGCGTTAATAGTAGACGACTAGACGACTAGACGACTTCTTTTCCTATATAGTATATTCCTATCTATTATAACGGTACTAAGTATACTTATTACTACCTCTCTTTCCGTTAAACTAGGCTCGAGCCTAATCGCTATACTTCTAATAAGGTCTAAAAGTCGACCCTAGACGCTAGTAACGTCGATAGGCGGGCGTTTAAATAACTCTAGTATCTGTCTCCTCGATCCGTCTAACGGTACTATACTTAGCCTATACCTTAGGTTCTAGCCTTATCTAGGAAGTAATTACCTAGCTATAATACCTTATAGCGTCTTATAGTACCCGTCTTACCGTTATTAGTCCCTTTAGCCTAGGCTTCCGCCGTTAAAATAGTAGTTACTCTAGAGGCGGCGTTAATATCTAAATAGGCGTAATAGGCGTTAATAGTTAGTCCGGGGTATATAGTAGTAGAGGAGCTTATCCGTAGTTAGAATTACTATCGAAGCCGTCTAAATCGAAGCCGTCTAACCTAGAGCCGATAATTAATTGCTTTACTTATAGCGATTACTACTACTACTACTTACGGCGACGTCTTCGGGGTAGATAGATATAATAAGGCGGGCTAGGATTTATACTACTAGGAGTTAGCGTTACCGTTATCGAGTAATAAGTCTACTACTATACTAGAAAGCCTAACCGCTACGAGTTCGACTATTACTAAGCTCGCTAGCCGCTCTATATATATCTTACTTACTTAATAGGACGTATAGCTAGTTAATAAATACCTTTAGTATAGCCCCTAGTATACTACCTCGGCGCTAGGTATACCTCTCGCGAAGGACTCTATACTATACTATTAGGAGATATAATAGTAAAGAGGTAGCGAAGTAATCGAAAGTAGGTTTATAGCTCTAGCTCGTACGAAAGGAGGTACTATATTAAAGTCTATTAAATAGCTACCGTTTTAGCTCTACGCCTAATAAGATACCCTAGCTTATAGTACTCGATTAATTTAGCTCTACGTATAGGGTTAATTTAGCTCTATATATAATCGATTTCGCTCTACGCTATCTAACCTATCTACGCTAATCTATACCTTATACGCTAGCTTAATTATCTAATCTAAGCTCGTTAATAGCCGCCGCTACGTATATCGTATCGTCTAGCGTAAAGAATACTTAAGCGATATTACTAAATAGTACGGTAATCTCTCGTATCTACTCGTTAGCGTTATCGAGACTATCGACGTTAACGTTATCTATACTATTAGCCTTAGTACTCTACTCTATTACGCTAGCTATACCTCGAGCTAGCTTACTATTAGTAGCGTTAAGATCCTTAATCTTCTCGAATAGTATCTTAATACTCTTCTAGAAGATATTTAGCGTAATACTACTAGCGTCCTCCTTAGCTATCTTCGGCCTTATTCTCGCTAGTCCTTCCGTATAGATCTAGTCTACGCGCGACTAGACGTCGTTACCTATATCCTTATACGTATACTTATTACTATTCTTTAAGTCTAAGCTATCCTTAAACGTCTAGCGGTACTAGCGATTAGATTCGCGATTAAGGGCTTTAGTTTAGAAGGTCTTATCTATATTATAAGTCGAGTTCTTACTAACTTTAATATCGGTAGTATAGTTAAGATTAAAGAGCTTAATCTATTTATCGGCCGTAACACCTTTACTACGCTTACTAGCTATATTTAGCGTCGTAGTACTAAGAACCGCCTTCTAGACCTCTAGGCTTACGATATCGTCGTCTAGAAGATAACGAAGCTATAGTATATTATAGCCGTAGTTATACTAGCTAGCTCCGAAGAAGCTTATAATTAAGTAATCGATAAGGCGACGTAAATAGCCTATATCCTATATACGAATTACCTTCCGAATCGTTATTACCTACTCGATCTTACGTAATATGTAGTATATCGTTACCTAGGCCGAATCGGGCTCGCCTTCGCTATCGCCTTCGCTATCGTCTTCGCCGTCGTCCTCGCCGTTAGTCTACTTCGGCTTATTACTATTCTAGGCGTCGTTAGAGAGGAGCTTAGAGTAGACCTTCTTAACGAGCTCGTAGTATTCTTTCTTCTTTAGGCTAGCGATAGCTTTAGCGGCTATCTTACGTCGACTATCTCTACCTTTAGCGGTATTATAATCTAAGAAACTAGCGAGCTCTATCTCTTAAAGGAATATAGCTAGGACTCTAGAGTTAAAGCTCTAATAAATAACCTATAGGAATAGATAGAACTTAGGCTTCTTATTACTTAAGCCTTTATAACCCTAGAAGCGGATATCCTTAAATAACGAATACTCTAGATACGTACCCTCCTTATCGTTATTCTAATAGGTCCGGATTATAGTAAAGAGGGCGTTTATTAGGATATAGAACTAAGCTAGGGATAGTAACAACTAGGTACGACGCTTATAGTCGTTACTACTCTCGATACGAATACCCTTAATCGTACGTATATACTAAATCGTTAACTAGTTACCGTAGTAGATTATAAGCTAGTCCTTAAACTTCGAAGGAACGATTCGACGGGCTACGTTACCTTCGCTATCGAGCTAAGTATATCTATCGATAACTACGTCCTCGAAGATATTATTAGCCTATATCTTAAGGAAGTCCTTATAGATATCGTCCTATACTCGTATACTTCCCTCGATAGTAGCTTTATCTTCTTTAGAGATATTAAGGGAGTATATCTCTAGTAGCTCTATATCTAGCTCCTAGATTACTACCTAAGGGAATAGATCTCGGCTATTACCCTTCTTATAGACCTTCTTAATCTTATCTAGAAAGGCGCTACGTAACGCTTAGCTAATATAATATAGCGATATCTCTATAACTCGCTAGGTATCGTTACGAATATTCTTAACGATTTCTATTGGCTTAAGAGGCTTCTTAAGATATAATATATCCTACTTAAGGCCCTCTACTAGGATAGAGGGGTTACTAGAGATATACGAGGTCGTAATATTAACCTACTCGTTAGTATCGCCGATTATCTAGTCGTACTTATTCGCCTAGCGATAGAAGTTATTATATATAGTAAAGAAGCTACCGTTCTTGCTCGCTAAAGCTACTACTACCTATCGCTATATATCGGCGTTACGTTCTATAATACGTTAGATAGTCTTATACGAGTAAGTAATACTAAGGGTATAGAGGACGTCGATAGTCCTACGCTTCGTACTATTAGCGACAAGATAGATACTAAGGGCCTTTTATATCTACCCTCCGCTAATCCTAGAAATAGAATAAACTACGAGGCTAGTAAGGGTAATAGCGGCCTTCTAGATCTTATTCTTCGCGTCCTTAAATTTAGACTACTTTTAAGTATACTAGCTACGACTATTAGGGAGGAGGAATATAAGGAAATCCTATTATATTAGCGCCTATTTACGAATAATAACACCTATTGTCTTTAACTTACGGGCTTTTATACTATCCGTAGGCTTATATCGGTTAAAGAACTTCTTACTAACTAGCTTCTTAAGTTAGCTATATATAGTCTTAAAGGTAACTACGCGATCTCCCTTAGTACTAGCTATAATAGAACGAATCTTTAGTATACGGCGATTGTACCGCTTAGTACCTAGCTAGCTAATATATAACTCGACGAACTTCTTTAGACTAATACGGAACTCTTTCTATATATACGATATAATAGCGTTAAGCTTCTATTCTAGATTTATCCGCTTACGGCGCTATCGAGTCTTACGATAGAGGTTATATTTATAGCGGTACTTATCGATATTATATTAAACTAGAGTATTATAGTAGAGATAACCGTATCCGTTAGCTATATACTCCTACGTAAGGTTATCTCGAGAAGCTACTAGAGTCTTAGGCGTTACCGCTATAGTAGTTATCGCTATAGTTATAGTTACTAGTATAGGTAGTAGTAGTAGCGCTATACGAGAGGATATCGCTTAAGTACTAGTAGTCTTAGTCGCTAGAGTTCGAACTACTACTTTACCTTTCTAACCTCTAGGTATAAACTTATCGCTATCGTTATCGTTAGACTCGTCTTAGTCTTCTTCCTCGTTATCTTCGCTTAGCTCGTCTTCGTCCTCGTCGTTAGTCTCGAACTCCTACTCCTAGCTAAGCTTGGACTAGTACTAGGCTATTTACTCGGGAGTATCGGTTAGCGGCTCTATAGATAGCTCCTTATCCTCGCTTACCTAGCTATTATCTTCCTTATCGTCTTCTACTTTATCCTCTTCGATATTAGAGGTATTATCCTAGGCCTTAGCTTACTCGTCGTCTTCGTAGTTATCCTCGATAAACGAGCTCTAGTATCTAGTAGTAGCGGCCTTAGCGCTAGGAAGCTTATAGTTAGAGATAAGGTAGTTACTCTAAAAACTAATACCTACTTAAGGAGTAATTCCGTACCTCTAGATAGGATCTAACTATTATAGTAGATTAGATCTAATAGGTAGGTTACCTCCTAAGCTAGCTATATTAATAGATAAATTATAAGGGAACTAGAAGTCGTATAATAATTCTAAATAGTAGGTTTTAATCGCTAAAGACTCTTCTATTAAATACAAGTCTTAAATAGTAGTTTGTAGAAGGTTAGTATTTTAGTGATAGAGGTAGTGTTTGCTAGCTAGGGAGCTCGCGCTTTGTCGTCAGGCCCGCTGGCGCGGAAGCGGAGCGCTAAACCCAAAACAGAAAAGTGAGCCTGAGACAGCCAGCGTCTTGGCCTGATGTGGAGGTAGCAATGCCGAGGCTTGTGGGCTTACAGGAGGTGTGACTGATGCAAATTGATGCAATCTGGAAATTTGACTCTTTCATGAGCTTACGGTCGGCCTATCGGGCAGCATAGATATAAGTGCTAGTTGCCGAGATAGCGCCTGGAGATTTGTTTCACTGCGCTGCTAGTTGCCCCTGGAATGCCCGCAATCCGGCCTCATCGAGCGAAGTTTCCAAGCATCTCACTTAATATATGTCGTCCGGTCTCCGGAATCTGATCTCTCTGAAGGTCCACGAGTCTTCAATCAAGTAGTGCAGCAAGACGCATCCTCAAGGAGATGCGACGACAATGAGCGGACCTCACTCCGATGTCAAGCCTTGTGTGGTCCCGGCTCACCGGTGAGTTCATCGCTACCAGGCTTTCCGAAAGCCTGACCCACACAGTGCACTCCCCGACTCCCCGACAACATAAGCAACAACTCACAACACCAGAAAACTCGATAATTATCGCACAATGAAGCGCACAAAATGCAAAATTACCCCTCACGCAGATTCTTGGCCTCAGAAAGCACGGTGGGTGAACGTCCTCTCCTTCTTGGATGCAGATCAACAGCATACAGCCTCGCATCAAGACCCGGGATTCATACGCACAGCTCACACGATGGCCAGCCAAGACACCCGCATCACCAACCTCACACACGACGCCCTGCGTCCGCGTATCGTCAGAGGCAACATCACCCAGATCTGGGGACCAAAGGGCACCTCGCTCCTCTACACCGCCCGCTTCCGCAACCCGCATCAAGCGTCGCAGCGCACGATAGCGTACGACAACCACATCGCAGTGCTCGACATCGCGATCTCCAAGTACGAGCAGACAGCTCTGGCGCGCTTCCTGCGGGAGGAGAGAGCTTACTTTGCCGAGCGGAAGGAGCATGTCCTTCGGGATGCCGTTGCACTGCGGGATCACGTCCCGGTATCTATCGGCCCGACACCAGAGTTCCCGGCGTGTATGTTTCACGCGGTACAGTTGGCAGTGGAGGAAGCGCGGAAGGAGTGGAGAAATGCTGTGGCACGGCGGGGTGGACCACGGGTGAGTGAGATTTTGCCAGTGAGAGAGATGCTGCCGAGGTACGGCAAGGGGCGGCCGCAATGGGGAGAGAGGAGGGAGCAGGTTGAGGTTATGTGGGGACGGAGTCCCCAGCCAGCTCATAGAAGGCGTCGGACTGTCCCTGCGGTTGTCGCTGCCCCGGACGCTGATGTTCCGGCAGAGATGGCATCAGTAGAGAAGAGAGAGCGGAACGAGCCAGCTCCCACCAACGACCATGGGTACGGCCTCATCACCATGGAGAACTTCGATGCCAAGTACCGGCAGATGGTGCAAGATCACGCCAACAATCCCCTATTGCGGACTGTCCAAGCCGACGTTATCAGATCCGTCTTTCCTGGCCGGAGGAATACCGTGCCAATGATGGGCATGGAGATGGATTATTCCGACTTGCCCTCTCACTGGAGACTACCGCTGGAAGTAGATCGGCGAGCACTGGCTATTGGCGACCTGCCTCCTCAATTCAGACGACCGCTGGAATTAGATCGGCGAGCACTAGATCTCACCTCGCCAGGGTTGGTCGAAGACGACGAGACAGAGTCCGAGTCCGATCCTGAGACTCCCTTACAAGCCGACGGAGACGTCGACATGGACGTCGAAATGGATCCCGAGGTCGCACACTTGATTGCCAGGGTGGAAGACGATGAAGATGCTCAGCCTAGTGAAAGACTCTTCGATCCCAGCGAGCTCATACCGATGGACTTCGATTTCACGTCGTGGCAGGAAAGTCGCGACTCCCCTTAGAATGGGGTCATGTCTGATCTCTTAGAGATTTGTCTCGAGTTTCGCAGACTTTGTTTCGATGGCCGTCTCTCGAGCGAGCAGCACGATCGTTGAAGCTACCAAGGAGAGCAGAGGAAAGGATTGAGATATCTCATCCGCCATTCTTGCACCGCAATATGAGTTTTGCGACCCATTTTGGATCGATGTCTGATCCCACGTTCGACATCTTGTTCCTGGATGACCATTTGGAGATACAGCAGCATGGAAGATGAGATCCGTGATGGAGATGAGATCTGAAGTATGAGGGAGTCCTTGGTATGTGGTTTTCTTGCACTAGATAGCGCTCTTGGAATGCCAGAAGATATCTCTTGGACATGCCGTCTCAGCACAGTTCTTATTAGTCTCGATGCCAATCTCTCCCTCTAAACAGCCTAATGAAGACACCATGAGATATTCTTGAGTAGCTGAGACGATAGCACATCTGGAGAGAAATCCCCAACTAAGCACTCTCCCATTACCTGTCCTTTAGCCTAGACCGAGGCACAATTGTCAGACTTTCCGGTGGAGATAGGTTCCCTTTAGGAGTAACAGTCCGGACAAGATTGCGTCACCTGGGACACCGCCGTCTCGATAAGGCGATAAGTGGGACCAATCACCTAACCCTGCTCCCGACCTCTCAAGCTCACCCCTAGTGCCTTGAGGTACCGATTAGTCTCAACAGCAGCGCAGCCATCGACAATCTCAAGGAGATACAGTCGATATTGGCGCTTTCCACTTGAAACTCGATCGCCTTGCAGTCGGCGATACAGGGCTCTATAAGGGAGACTGTTTCCACAAGCTAGTGTCGCTCTCTCTCAAGCTCAATCACCATCCCCTGAGGTCCCGATCGTTCTCAACAGCAGCATAGCCACCCACAATACCAAGGAGATACAGTCAATACCAAAACATCTCACCCACATACCCTCAAACTTCACCCGGCACTCCATCCTCACTCAAACCCATCTCGGCGCAACATCCCCTACTCCCGAACAACTCGGCCCGAAGTTAAGCTTTTCCCGGTACCAGGCTTCACAGCCTGATTATGATGACCAGCTCCCCCAAAGCGCATGACTACACACAACAAGCGCTGGACGTCGAAACTCGAGAATTAATCACCCTAAGCGCACAGAGAGGGCGAAAATGCAAGTGGGAGAGTATATAGACTACGTAGGAGGGAGTCCTCAGCTTCCGAACGAAATCACAGTACTTCAGCTCAAAGCGCACATACAGTTCACATCACATACACACACTTCACATTCAAACGTACATCACACTCACATCACAATGGCCCCCAACAAGATCCCCACCACCACGAAAATCACCCCCGTAGGTCCCTTCGGCACCTACTTCACCTACACCCTGCCAGCCGAAGACCGCACGACCGCCTACAACGCCCACACAGACAACTTGCGCACCGCCCGCGCCCGCGCCTCACCCGCCTCCTCCCTCCACGCCAACCTCACGCGGGAGATCAACTACTTCGAGGCCCGTCTCGCCAACACCACCGCCGACGATGGGACCAGCGACAAGGAGCTGGCCTTCAGAGAAAGCTCCGAGGCGGAGAGACAGGCCGCCAGGGCTGCGGTGGGATTGCCACCAGGGGATCCTGAGATGCCGGAGAGGCATGGAAAGGGCCGGCCGGGGAGGGATGAGAGTAGGGAGAAGGTGTTTGGGCCGAGGAAGGTTGTGAAGAGGAAAAGGAAGGCAGAGGATGAGGGGGAGAAGAGGACAACGACATCGCCGGTGGCTGGGCCGTCTCGGAAGCGCAAGGCTGAGGATCTGGGGGATGAGGCGAAGAGGACGACGACATCTTCTGCGTCGGCGCCGCCGCCGGAGTCTACGGCAGGTAAACTCAACCCTCCTGCCAACACCAACCTCGATCCCCGTCCCTCGCTCTCCTCATCAACCACCGCCCCGCCACCCAACGGCATACTCCCTCCCCCTCCCACCAGAGAGACGCCGCCAGAAAAAAAGGTGTGGTGGGAACACACCTGCCGCTGCACCAACTGCCCCTGCATCTACCACCCCAAGTCGACAATCTGCTTCACATCCGCCGACAGGGGCGAACTCCACCTCTTTCGCCACCTCCGCTCCATCCAACTCGCTCGGAACAATCCCTACCTCCGTACCATCAAGGTCGACGAGAGTGAGTTTTTGCGGAGGGATTACGGACCTCCTGCTGGTGCGCCTGGTAGCCTTTGGGTGAATCCGCATGACTTGCATCGTGGCTTTGAAGCGGCCCCTGATGCAGTTGAACGCCCCTCTACTGCTGGCGCAAGAAATCTCTTCGGCGATGTCATCCCCGAGGCTGTCGACTCGGATTCTAGTGCTACGGACGGCTTTTCGGATTGGGAGATAATCGATCTGCCGAGAGAAGGCGAAGAGGAGGAAGACCTCTACTCGGCTGGGTCTGCTGTTCCCGCCGGTGAGGTCGTGGATCTCACCGGCGCAGCTGAGACGACTAACCAGTCTCATGCTCTCTCTCCCAGAAGAGACTGGGACATCACGGCCGACTCCTTCAGCGGCACTTTTTTTAATCCAGCAAGTTGGGATTCGGAGACATGTCTTCTGGCTGGAGAAGATGAGAGTAGTCCTCCTGCTGGTGGTGCCGGAGAGACGGTCGATCTCACTGCGGAGGGTGGGATGATTGATCTCACCGGCGAGAATTGAGATGGTCTTGTGGGTCCGGTCTTGAGAATTTCAGATGGTCGAGGTGTTGCATTGCGTGGGGAGTTTCGTGGGGATAGCGTCGTAGTCTTGCATTTATTTTCTTCTTCTTGCAGATATTAGTCTTGATAGATATCTTGGAATGCAGCAGATGTTCTTGGATAATACATGTCAGTGTCAGTCTTCATACATCCTCCCAACTAACATCTCATCACACTCTTCTCTCCCTCTCTCTCAACGGCCTTCGCATTACAATATCCACCACCAACGACAAGTCTGAAAGTGAAAGCAAAGCAAGCCGGGCGTAGTACACTGAAACAAAAGCCGACCGTATACACAATAAATTCTTCCTCCATAAGATGCTCGATGCTCGCTCGCTTCAAGGGGTATCTCACAACCACCCATTCGCATATGAGCCAAACCACACTCATACCCAAAGAGACCAAACCATGATTAAAACAGCGCCCTCGCTATGCAAGAAATCCAAATGCTCACACTCCTCGCTTTTTGTTGCCTCTGCTCACTGGTCCTGCTGATACCCCCTCTGTTCAATGCAAATACATTTAATCGAATAGTGAGATCAATCACCGCCTGTCCGTCGGCTGCTCCTCTCCTCCTCTTCTTCCAGTACGTCGCTCAGTCGCGTGGGATGATGATGGCGGGGGACATACTGCTGATAGCCTTCGTACCCCTCGCCTTCGTAATCCGGAGCGCCGCTCGCCGCAGCTTCCTCCGCTGCCGTCGGCGTGTACGTCGCCATCGCTTGGGCAGATGTACTGGGCACTGAAGGTGCTTCGGGGATGAGCTGACTGCCATACCTCGCGGCGAGTTCACGCTCTCGACGGACCGCTTCTTCGGTGTCGAAGTCGTCCTCACTCTCGGAGGAACGTGCGGGTCCGCGACGGCGGAATACGATGGGACGACCTTGCTCGTCGTGCCGGATATTGCCTCCAGCGTCAATGGCGTACTCGGTGTCACCTTCGCTAAGGGTGTCGACGTAGCTGACTTCGGAGCGGCCCTCCGAACGAACGTCTTCACGAGCGACGGGTGCTGTCTGCGCTGCTTGCTGAGGGAGGAGCTGTGCGCCTTGGCCTCCGTGCTGATAGAAGCGCTGGGCTTCGGAGCTGGTGACCGATGGTTGTCCAGCTCTCGTCTGGCTTGGCGAGGCTTGTTGATATTGGCTCGTCGCCGGGATGACCGTCGATGCTGTTGCTGCTGAGGCTGGCGTGCCACCTGGAGGATAGTTCTGCGGGTAGTAGGTGCCCTGGGCGAGAGATTGCGTGCCAGGCATGGCCTGTTGTCGGCTGCTGTCGGTGAAGGGGTCGGTGTTCGTCGGTGATGCCGCTTCCTCGCGGTAGTATTCCCGCTCATCGCCAGGACTCTGCAACCCAGCAGCTGCCGCCGATGAAGCCATTCCCGTCGGAGCATACCCTGAAGTGCCATCTCTGGTGACGGGCCTCTGCTGTCCTTGACTGACACTGCCAGTTCCACGACTGGCCGGCCCACCAAAGTACGGCACCACCTGCACACCACTGACCAGTGTGACTCTGCCCTCTTTGAGACTTTGAGCTGTATCGAGTGATTCCTGATTACGTCGACCGAGCTCTTCCCAGGCACGTCGGGCCTCATCCTTCGAGATCATCAATTCACGTCTCATCTCGCTAACCTCGCGCTTTGCATTCTCGACAGCAATGGCATTGTCGCCGTGTGTTCGTGTTGACTCTTCTCTGGCCTGTCGTTCAGCTTTGAGCTGTCTCTCCAGTCCTGCCTGGACTTCGCGATTTCGCTCATTGTCGGCTCTCGTCTCGAAGAACCAGCGCTGGAACTTGCGTTCGCTGCTAGCTCGTAATCGCTGCAGCTCGACGACGGCGTGGAAGAGGTTGGCACCGGCCGCAGAAAGATCCGTAATCTGTCTGTTGAGAGTGGACGCATTCGGCACGGTCTCGCGAATCTCTTCAGTGTTCTGCTCCAGTTTGTGCAGCCAATACGATGTGAGACCTTCCCAATGTGATGATAACGTCTCCCAACGCTCGAATGCGTGCGGGAAGGATGATGACGTCCCTCTCTGTGAACCATCTCCCGCAGTCGTGGCGGCAGCTGATGGCTGTGCTGGTGCGCCTGCTTGAGCTGATGATGATGGCTGGGGTTGTCGCGGAGCTTGCTGACTTGGTTGGGTTCGGCGGGGAGCAGCGGCAGCAGCGGTTGCAGGTCGTGGCTGTTGTTGCGGTTGGGAAACGCTGGGACCTCGTGCATGTGCCCGGGGCGGCTCCTGTGACGCTCTGCCGGTTGGGTCACCCAAGACATTGCTGCCCGCTACCTCTCCCGCCCTGCGACTGTCTCGTCTCTCCACTCCCGCAGCTTCAAAGCCACCTTGCGGAGCTGATACATCAGGGCTGTACTGTGACGAAGATTGGCTGAACCTTGGAGCGGCACCCGGCACAGTCGCAGCTCTTCTCTCAGCACTTCTCCTCCTCTCCTCTGCCAATCGTCTCTGCTCTTCTTCTCGTCTTCGCTCTCGCTCTTGGCGATCCTTCATGATGTCTCGTGGGGTCCTGATGGGAGTTCCACCCACAGGCACAGGTCCACCAGTTCGTGCGCCGCCATTGGAAGCTCGCGCGGTGCTGCCACCGGCGAGATCGGACATCTGCGCGTTCTCTTCAAACTCGTCCGCAGTGAAAGGGTGCGGCTTGCGAATGGCTTCTTCAAGAGCGTAGAGAATAGCCGAATGAGTGCGGCGGGAGATTCGAAGCGCAGGATGCGGAGTGGTGGTGCTGTAATGCGCGCTGGCAGCTCGTCGGTGATAGGTGGGTTTGGTGACGGCAGCACGCGGTGGTGATGAAGATGGGACCTGGCTGGAGTCGAGAGAGGAAGATCGCAGGCGCGAAGGACCCGGACCTTGGGTGAGACCTTCAATGCGCGGAACGCGGCGAAGACTGCGAGTGCTGCCGGAGGAGGATGAGGGTCGCGAAGAGATGCGCGAGTGTTGGCGGAGGGATGCGTGGGCCTGCTCCTGGCGGCGGATTAAAGAGGAGGTGTAGTGGTTGTTGGAATGGTCGTTGTTGCTGAAATCGTGGGTCTCGTCTCGGTCGTTAGGGCCGCCGCGGATTGGGACTGACACGGCTGCTGCTGCTGCGATCGATCAATCAATTGAGCAGTGACAAGGTGCCAGGAATCTCGTGGACGGATTAGACGACGACGGGATTACGATGGAGGTGTGCGGCGCGCGTGACCGGGGGGTGGTGGGTGCAGCTGGGATTGGGTGAGCGAGCGGAGTAACGACGGCGGTGATGGCAGCGATGGGATGAGGAGGAGGGTGGACAGACAAGCCATTGTCAGGCGATCAAAGAGCAGCAGCAGGAAAGGCAGCAAGGGGAAGACGCGACTGTACGTGCAGCAATATCGAGGTGGCAGGGAAGGCGTGACGTGGTGATCTGAAGACGAGTTGAAAGGCGAGAGGTTGGGCGTGGCTGGGGATCGATCATCAACCAAGCTAGCAACGAACGACGCACCTATTTTGGTCCAACTTGGCCGCCGCTCGTACTGACCAAGTGATAAATGAGTGAATGAATAATGAACGTCGTGCCGTCGTCGTCGAGATTCCTTCGGGGTGGATGCGCTGTCACTGCACGTCGAGCTGCAAGGGCGGCCGGTGAAGCTGGTCAGCCACAGCAGCAGCTCCTCCTGCAAGCACTTTCGCAGCTGCAGCAGACTGAGCTCGCCAATGGCAGATTCGAGTCTGCCGTGTCGTTGAAGATGATGTTCTCGTGGTCGCTCGTGCCAGGTCGCGGTCGTGGGGGGCGCACAGGTCGATTCTCACTCGCTCAGCATCCAGGTTGCCGTTGCAATGGCCAGTCGTGCGCATCATCGCACGCGTGCCGGAGGAGGGAGGAGAGATGCGCGGATCGTGGTCTTTGCGAAGAGGATATCGCCTTCAAACGAGGGTGGAAGATGGGAGTAAACAACAAACGCGACATGTCCAAGGCGAAAACGGGCGCGGTGGTGTTTGGAGAGTCATCCCGGCTCCCCTTCATCTGCCTTGCCTCGCGAGTCGGAGCCTCTTCCCAGCAGTCCTGGTGTGGCAGCGCTCATCCGTGCCACCCATCCCATCCTTCACAACGCCGTCGCGTGGGGGGAGACGGCACCGCACAGGTCAACTCCATGGCCGTTGGGCGCGAATTGATGATATTTGGGCAGAGATGGAGAGAGGAGAAGAGGAGAAAGTAGGGAAGAAGATTTGGCTTGGGCATTCTTCGCTCTGCCTCTCGACTCCCGGCGCAAACATCGGTTGGTTCATGCTTGCATGTGAGCTCGCCGGCCAATCGTGTGTCCGACAGCTTGCCCTGCGCGAGCTCGACCTGCTCACGCGGCACGGCTCATCTGCAAGGAACATCCATCGACACACCTTCTTTTCTCTGCAAAGTCATCGACCTGTTCGCAGCATGCCATCTCATGTGTCTGTGCCTGTTCCTGATGACGGGCAGCCGCTGCACGCAATCGATCGCTCCCGTCTGCACTGAAAAGGAGCCGCCGACGCCGGGACGGAGAACGAGCGTGAGTCGTGGAATGATGGCATCGCAAACGCGACGAAACTTCGAACACTTTGTTTGTTGACACCGTCGGCAATTGTCAAACAGTGCCAGAGTTGCAGGTGCCGCGTCTGGCGATGGACTATCAAGCTTCATCCCGTGTGAGGAAAATTGACACGAACTTTGCCGCGACATGAGACGCTGGTGTAGACAAAAGTCTGCTCCCACGCTCTACTGCAGGAACAACGTCCTTTGCGAGCTGCTGACTGTACCCAGATACATGTATGCATCTGATCTCATCGCGCATTGCTGTCTAGCAAGTTCTCCTCCATGTGGCAGCTCTTCGCATACACAGCAGCCCTACCGTTTGGTCAGCTATCACGGAGGATGCAGCTCTCACACAGGCAATACGTGCGAACAGGTCTCTCAGCTACAGCACGACTCTTTCTCTCTTCCATCGCAAAATCACGTCTCGTCTCCTAGACATTGCTCAAGATGGACCTCTTGGTCTCGCTCTTGGCGCTGGCTGCTCTTGCCTGCCTATTTATCTACAAACATGTTCTTGCTCCAATCTTCTTTTCCCCGCTCTCTCGCATCCCAACACCAAGTCTCCTCTGCTCCATCACTGACCGGCTCAGTCCATACCTTGCCTGGCGAGAGCAGGAATTCGACTGGCTGATCGAAGCCCATCGCCGACATGGTCCTCTCATCCGCACAGGTCCAACAGCTGTCAGCATCAACTCGGTCGAAGGCTTGCGAAAGACCTACATCTCGCTTGAGAAGGATCCTTTCTATCGCCAATTCGCGAGTTACAGTGGCGTACCAAATCTGTTCTCCACACTGGACTCCAAGACGCACTCAGCTCAGAAGAGGATCCTGTCGGGCGTGTACTCCAAGTCGTATCTGCAGCGGTCGGAGGACATGGGAGTGATAAGCGCAGAGATCCTGGACAAGAGACTACTGCCCCTGCTCGAGCACTATACAGATACGAAGACGCCCGTGAACGTCTATCCTATCTTCGAAGCAATCGGCATAGACTTCTTTTCCGCTTCACAGTTCTACGAGCCCGTCGCTGGCCATTGAAGAGAGACCGTACGCAAAACGATATCTTTCCCAGCAGGAAGAACATCATGAAGCCCATCAAGCCATATTGGATGCAGGCCGCCGAGGACAATGGCAACGCCATGATTTGAGAGACCTCCAACATCGTGGACCGCATGCATGCCGCCGATGCTTTGCCTGAGATGACATGAGTCTGAGAATGGCCAAGGAGTTGCGTCGTGGACTGAGAGTTGCTACAGCAGCGCATCTTATGAGAGAGATTCGAGTCGTCATCCTCCAACAGGATTGTGAGATCATGGTGCCTCGAACCATACTGGCGTTGCCCTGATCGTTTCGGATGCTGTGGAGAAAGGGTATGAAGGGCGATCCCGTTTGAGAGAGGCAAGTCATGACAAGCGTGAGCAGATGAATGGGAAAATGGAAGTGGAGACCGAGTTGTGTAAGCTTCTGTGATTCATTGAAGCTCTATGTAAAGATGAAGATGAATGGATGTCCCTCATTCATCGTCTACATCGCCGAGGCGATGGACGAGGCTCATCGTCAACAACTACTGTTGTTGGCGGGGCTTGGACGAGAAGTCAACAAGCCCCTGGTATCTCTGCCGGTTCCTCGCGTTGTGGCGCGCCACTAGACGCTCGTTCTCGGTCATAGGACCGGACGCTGCTAGGCGCACAGGTCGGAAGGCTGGGGCTGTCGTCGGGTGAGCTTGCATGGCCACCGCGCCAAAGTCATCCCGAACGGGTTGCTGGTTCTGCCGGTATTCCTCCGCAAAAAAGTCCCAATGCTCATCTTCCGAGTTCTCCTCTTCATCATCCTCTTCTTCAAGGTCGCTATCGCGGGAAAGGTCGTCGCGATCGGAGTCGGGATGGTCGTCAAGGTCGAGAGGTTCGTGGTCGTCAAGGTCAAGGGCTTCATGGTCGTCGGAAGGGGGTACTTCAAAGTTATGTTAGATGGCTATCCAAACGGGAAGTTACCCCGGACGTTCCAATTCGTGAACGCCAGCGGCTCAGGCTCAGTGCAGAAACGAGCATCAAAGTTCTCGCTGGGTCCCAAAGGTCGCCCGGGCAGCCAACCCATCTTCTCGTACATAATCTTCAAGCCGGGACTCGAGAGCATGTCGTAGTCGAAGGGTCTGTCGTCATCGTAGGGATGCGGCGGGGGCAGTTGACGATTCCACTCACCGAAGGGTCCAGGAAATGTTGGCAAGGTCGGCGCCTGTGAAGCGTAACGCTCTACCATCTCCTGGTCGTATACATTCGGAAGATGCTCCTCCTCTGGGAGCTGCGCGTTGACGTCGTTGACGTTGAGTTGTGCTGCCAATAATGAGTCTGGAGTCATACGATATGCGAAGGGGGTCTCAACAAACATACCAACGTCAAGGTAATCACAACGCTCTTCGAGGTCTTCCTTCTCCTTCTGTAGCGCCGCAACGCGCACAGAGAGTGCCTCGTACTCCATCTTGACCTTGGCTAATCGAGCCGATTCCTGAAGGCAATAATTAGTGTCATCTCCGCTCGTCGTGAGACAGCAAGGCGTACCGCTTCTAGGTCAAGCTCCCTCTGCTTCCGCCGGCAGTTCACGCATTCCGGATCATGGTGCTCTTCACCAGGCTTGGTCGCGCTGGTGGGGTAGTCGGGGTGGCAGCACATCGGCGGAGAGGGTGTGTTGGCCGAGGGGCCAGCAGAGGTGGCGGCTTCTTCGCCTGGCGAAGGTTGTGGAGGCGAAACCGTCTCGATCTCATGCGCTGCATGGTCGTCTTCTTCTTGCTCGGATGCAAGGCTTTCTTGGTGGTCTTCTTCTTCTTGCTCGGATGCAAGGTGTTCTTGGTGGTCTTCTTCTTGCTCGGGTGCAAGGCTGTCTTGGTCTGGCTCAGAGAGAAGGACTCCCTGGTTGCTGTCTTCGTCGGACTCTGCGAGGTCGTCGTCGAGGTCGGTCGGTTCAATCTGGTCAACTCGCGAGGCATTCTCTTCTCGCGAGGACTCGTCTGCTTGGATCATGGTCTGCGTTGCTGTTTAACAGTCAGTCTGAATGCCATCTGCTCGTAGATGGATTAACATTACTCTCAGGGTGTTCGTTCATCGTTAGAGGCTGGGACGGAAGCGAGTCTGCCATGGCTGCTGCAGTCGTTGTTGCTGCCGATGCCTTGTGTTTGCGGGCGCAGAGTACGACTGCGAGGCGGGTGGCGGGCTTGCAGGGATGCGTCGCTGGCGCTGGGCTTGCAGGGATTCGTTGCTCGGGTTGCAAGACGAGTCGTCTTGGTTTTTGTCCTGGGACGCTTGCGCGGGGTGCAATTCTTAGTCAAGCCACCTGGACATTCCGCCGTGGCTGGCGCAGAGGCGAGTACGGCGAACCTCAAAACCGATAAGGGCAAAGAAAGACCTTTTCATAAAGCAACTGAGGCTGGAAACACCACCGCGATCGTCTCGATCCATAGCTCGACATGATCCAGATTTCTTAAGAGGAAGGCAGTAAATCTATCGTTTATCGTTCGGTACAGAACTCCAGCCATCATCTTCCCACCAAAGTGCTCTCAGAGTTCATATTTCTGTGTCCAGTAGGCTTTGCCATGCTACTTCTTCAACCAAAAAGCTCTCAGACTGCATATTTCTCTGTCCTGCAGATCTTGCTATGCTACTCTTTCAAAGTCCGTTGTATGGCCCAGCATGTACGTCTGTCTCTTCCAGTTGTATCTTCTCGCGCCTGCTTCTATTGTATCTTCTCACGCCTGCTTCCATGGTATCTTCCCGCGCTCTTTCTAGAATGCATTCTCTCGCACACACTTCGATCTCGAGTGACGAGCACGTAATAGACCTGAAATCGTTGGCGCTGTGTTCTGCCGGGGGAGATGGAGCCGGGTTGCTCGTGCACGAAAAGTTGCAGATGCTGTCTAGAATGAGGCAAAGTCCCTGGTCGTAGAGGAGGATTTCTCTTTGGTCGAGGCGAGGAGCAGGAATATCGACGGACAGAGGATGCGCGGGCGATGTCTTCGAAGAGTCGGTAGGAGAAGTCTGAGATGGTGAAGACGTGAAGTCGGGATATCGGGGCTTCGGACTTCGCCGCTGGTGGTGGATCTTGGAACGGTGGCAGGATCGTTGCAAAGTCAAATCCGACCTCACCTGCGCATTGTCTCTTTTGCGATATGTTTGTGGAGTCCCATCCTGCGATGATAGCGATGGCAAAGCCCTGCGATTGAAGGTATGTGCTGAGATAGGATCCGAGAACAGCTGCTGTCATTGTTTTAGCAAGGAATTTCGCACGATGAAAGACGAGGAGGAGGCTTTGTGGAGAGGACAAAGAGACGGAACGCAGAGAATGGTAAAGAATGTTGGGCAAAGAACAGCATTCTCGATACTGGTACTATGCAAAATCTAAGTCACTCGTGGAAATCCGTCACGAGGAGAAAGAGAAGGAGGATGTTGGTCGGCGGTCGAACTACCCCGAACCTTCACCATTACCCGGATTCTGTTCCGGGCCTGGATGCGGTGGATTCACGCTCACACCGCCGTCGGGCATCTGGCCTGGCAAAAGCTGCTGGCCATTATTCATCATGCCTTGCGGCATGGCTTGCTGGCCATTGTTCATCATGCCTTGCTGCATGGCTTGAGGGTCAGGGTATGTCTGCTGGTGGTTGTTCATCATGCCTTGCTGCATGGCTTGCTGGTTCTGCTGCTGGTTGTTCATCATGCCTTGCTGCATGGCTTGCTGGTTCTGGTCCATCATGGCGCCTGCCATGGGCTGGGGTTGAGTCGAGGTCTGCTGGTTGGAGTTGGGCATGGTCGGGTACTGGGTGGGCTGAGTTGCCCCGGTATTCTGCCCAGCTTGCTGAGGAGGGCGAGGCATGGTCATGTTCTGGGTCTGAAAGCCCATGCCATATTGGGCTGGGGTGGGTTGCATCATGGGAGCCTGCATCATGTTGTTCATGGAAGGCTGCATCATGACGGGCTGCATGGTACCTTGCTGCTGCATGTTGGCGTACGTGAGCGCCAACCCCTGCTGGTACATCGCTCGGTGCCCGGCAGCCAAGCTTCTGCTAGTCTCCATGAGTTCCTGGTAGTGCCTCATCGGCACGGTTATCATGGCCTCGTTCATCTGCTGGTACTGCTGGTACTGCTGGGTCGGTTGGGTCTGTTGAGATATCGTGGTCGGCTCGTCCTCCACAACATCCAAAAATTGGACCCTCTTCTTCTTCTTCTTGACTGGTGCAGAGGAAGAAGGTTCGGCGGGGTCATCGAAGTCCTCGGGGATTTGGGCTGCGACAGGTCAGAAAACATACATCGAAACTTGCAGGGAGAATTGACAGGTCAACATACCGTCGTCTTCATCGTCCTCGTCCTGGACATACGCCTGGTGTCGCTCGCGCGGGGGCTGCTCTTCGCGCGAGGGTCTTGGGTCCTCATCATCTCGACGATGATGGTTGCTTGACGAGGTCAGGTGTCCAGGGAACAACTCAAACGAAGATCGAGGCTCGCGGCTTCTCGATCTATCACGCTGGCTTGGTCGGTACGAGTCTACGCCGCGTGGTACACGGTTTTCCCACTCCTGGGTGAACGCCCGCTCGCCGTCAGGTCGGCGGTTGAACTGGCCGCGTGGTGGATATTGCTGGGTCTATAATGGTGAGCTGGAATTCAAGAACAGTCTGCAGAATGACTTACCTGTCCATGGTATGGGCCGCTCGCAGAATTCGAGGTCGGCGTCGTCATGGAGTATCGTGGTGCTCGCTGGGGTTCTGTCGTCGGGTCAAGGGGCTCGGTCAAAGGTTCGCAGAGGACCTGCCCGCCTCGACGGCGGGAACCGCCATTGCGGCGCACATCCTCACAAGGGGAGCAGCGCTCCTCTCCTTGTGCTTGGCGGGCTTCAAGGTCACACTATGAGAGGTGTCAGTCGTGGCGATGCGTGTCTGAGATCTCGTGGGGAAAAAAACATACGTGCATGGTGATCTTGGTCTGTTTACACCGATTGCAGACTCGCTTCGACATGGCGGCGGAGGCGAGGGGGAGGCGAGGTGGGTGTTGAGGTGTGGAAGAGGAAGAAGAGCTTGGAAGACTTTGGAGCTGAAGGTTGTTGTTGTTGCCGGGGCAAGACTTTCGGCCAAATTCCCGAGGTGCGCCCGAGCAGCAGCGCGAGCGGCCTTTGTGTTTTGCAAACGCCAGCTTCGCACGCTTCCTCTTCCTCCTCACACCCGCCCATCCAGCTTTTGGTAAGAGTCTTCCGCCACACGCAACGCATGGCCATAATAGTAACTGATTGCATGCTTTAGACACGATGGCCGAGAGATCCCAGCGCCCCGCGCCTACACCTGGCGCCCCCTCGCAACCGCAACCACCGTAAGCCTGTCTTCTCGAATTTCGACATGCACCAAACACTGACCACTTCCAGCATGACCTCGAACCCTCAGACCTCGACCTACCAGACCTCGTACCAGGACCCAGCCGTTGCTCAACTGCAGCAGCAGGTGCAGAACCTGCAGCTTCAGCAGCAGCAGCAGACCTCGTAAGTGCTGGCTCAATCCAAGCGCTTGATGGTTCACAGACTGACCTCGACATCTAGGACCATGCCCCAGGGCATGATGCAAAACACCATGGCCATGCCGCAAGGCATGATGTTCCAGCAACCACAGGCCATGCCCCAGACCGGCATGATGTTCCAACAGACCTCAGCCATGCCTCAGGGCATGATGTTCCAGCAGCCGCAGGCCATGCCCCAGATGGGCATGATGCCATTCCAGCAACCTGCCATGGTAATGGCTGTTCAGCAGCCTACCATGATGATGCCAATCCAGCAGCCTGGAATGGTATACCAGCAGACCGTGCCCTTCCAGCAGACCATGCCACAGCAGCAGACCATGTTTTACCAGCAGCCTCCATACCAGCCATCTGGTATGATGATTCAAGGTGCTCCACCTCAATCGCAGTAAGTTTGCCACAGCAATTTCGAGCGGACAGAATACACTGACATGTCCAAGACCAGCACCACCGACCATGGCTCCGCAGCAGCCTTCGCAGCCTCAGGCTGTACAAGGTCAATATTATACCAAGAAGACCCTTCCGTAAGTCCTCCGTCAGATTTATTTTTGGGCTTTATACTAATGTTTGTGCAGTGCCAATGCCAAGTGGTCAAAGAAGGCCAACAGATACTATGTCGACCTTGACAGCGACGACGATGACGATGAGAACGCGCCGACCGGTGGCGGCACAATCGTCGGCGAGGTATGTGTATCACTATCGACATGGCGTCGATGGATTGCTAATGATTTGGTAGGTGAAGGACCAAGCTGTCCCGAAGAAGAGCTTGAGCGCCAACTTCGTCAAGCCGAACCTTGACCCAATTCCACCTCCGATCCCCAACCCCGTACCACCTCCCACTCAGGAGGTGAAGAAAGACCCTGCCGAGCGCAACGAGACCTCGACACCGAACCAGAACACCTCGCGAACCTCGAACATGACCCAGCCGACCATGGTTACCCAAGGTCAGGAACTCCCGGGAGTCCCTCGACCAGCCACGCAGGTGTACCAGCTGGTAGGTGACCTGCCAGCTTTGCCAGATTGTACCCCGGATTATTGGGCCCATCATGAGACGGTGCCGAAGCACATCGTGGTGAAGAGTTTGCCGATCGACATCGACCTGAAGGGATACCTCCGTATCCGCATGGACGGCAACGAGTACCTCGACATTACCCACGCTGCCGTCACCATTCCCCATCGCAAGAACCACGTTGCGATGAAGAGCTGGAACGAACTCCACGGCAATCATGTCGTGTGTACCCGCTGCAAGGTGTTGAGAAAGCCTTGTACCCATAGTATACCATGCAGACACTGTGAAGAGGACAGAATGCCTTGCACCTTCAACGAGTGCGTTGAACCGGGATGTAAGAGAGGCAGCACCTGCCACGACGTGCATGAGGACGGCGCCTTTTGGGACATCGAGATTCTTGTCCACAGACTTTCGATGGATGTCTTGAAGACCAAATACGCCTTCATGTGGCCTGAGAACCCCGAGACCTTGCCTGGAGCCGTGACCAAGTCTGGCGAGAAGCCAAAGAGCAGGAAAGATGGGCCTCCACTTGGCGTCTTGATCGCTTTTAAGAACGCGAAGATTTGGGCCCCGATGTACATGTATGATCTTTGGGACAAGGCGACCGGCGCAGCCCGCAAGGCCGAGATCATGAAGTACAACCATGGCAGGTCTATGGATGATGCTGATAACTTCATCCGCGAGAACTGCTGCCACGGTAGGTTCATGACCGTGACGACCTCGACCTCGACCTCAGACCCCATCACGACCAATACCACGGGCGCAGCCCGTGATGCACCAGCCACGGGCAAAGTCCGTGAAGTACCTGAAGAGATGTCGGAGGAGTACCTTGAGGAACTCAAGAAGGTAGACCCAGAGAAGTATCGTAGGATCAAGGCCGAGATGCGGAGGACTGAGGGGGAGTTGAAGGTTCGTTCTTAATCCTCGGCCTCATCAGATACTTTGTAATAACAATTCTCTTTTCACAGAAATGGAAGGACCATGGGTTCAAGGTGGAGCTTCAAACTTACATCGATGAGCACAAGCCGAAGAGCGAGGCGGCCGCAGATTACGCTGCGCACCAGGCGAGGTTGGCCAATGCACCAGCCCAGGCCCCTCCCGAGTACATTACCAAGTACAAACCCAACCAGTAGCTTGATCCAACATACTTCCCCAACATACTTCCTCATTATCAAACTTCCCTCTTGCTTTGACGGCAACGACAATCCTCTCCAACGCAGCCGTCCTCCCACGTCAAGGCGAGCAGTGGGATGTCACCGATTTCACCGTCGGCAGTCGAAACGGAGGACCAACATCCTACCAACTCAACATCAACGTCCACACCCAGCCTACTGTCGAATGCCAGACTCAGAACTCCGTCCCAGGCACAGCCTGCGCAGGCCAGAATGGCCCGGCTCCGTTTCCATTGACAAGCTGCGGCCAAGGTGGAATCGCATGGAAGCTCTTCAGCACCACCAGCCCAACTTACGGGGGAGGCGAGGCTTTTTACATCCAGTTCCGCGAAGTTGGTGAGACTGAGACGCTGTATGCTTGCAGCCCCCTCCTTTCGGCCACGAATACGACCTGCGAGTCTCCTACCGTTCCGGGCGAGACACTGTACGTGCCCTTAAGCTTTAGCATGAAGCCAAGCGGTGACAGCACCTGCAAGTACGAATAGAAAGACGCATTGTTAAAATGGAAATGTATCGCATTGAGCAAACAACCGTAGATTAGAGTTTTGATTTGATTATTCCGTCGTTCTTTACGAGTCTAAGGTCTTTGTTCTTGTACGATAGAAGGGTTGCAAAAACACTGTCTTTATCCAAGTCTTTATGACTATCCCTCGTATTGACCTCATCTACTGGTCTCATGCCCGGGCTCTGGCCGATGAGAGCTGCTAACCAATGACTCTGCAGCCTGTTCCGAGCCTGGTCAGTGCAGCAAGAATAGCGATACCTTCAACCTCTACAGCTTGGCAAGAAACATCTGCAAAGCCTCGACAACGACCTGATGATCCTCCTCTTGCGCCAAACCACTCACCACAATGGCAGCAATCGGCCCTTCGACCCCTTTTACATGCACCGGAAAGCCGCCACCATGGATAGCGTAATCTCTCGCGTGCTCGCCCAGTTGTAGACGTGCCTTGAACTTCTCTTCATCCCCTTTGTCGAAATAGTGATGGGCTGCCCAGCTGCTGAATCCGAATCGAAGTACGAGGTTCCGCTTTCGGCGCACCCAGTCATCGTTCTCTGGGATGGTACCGGATCTTGAAGTGGCGTGGAATAGTAGTTGATGGTTGTTCGCCAAGGCAATGTTTACAACAGCTGGGTTCTCGGTGACCTCTCGAAGCCGACTACGGATCTGAAGTCCGATCTCGAACGCATCGTCGGCGGTGAAATGCGGTAAGACCAGTGTCTTTTCTTGGGTCACAATATCACTGAACTGCAATATGATTCAAGTCAGTCGAATCCAATACAGAGATGTGCTGTCAGTCACTGACGGTAGCAGGCGGAGCGGCAAGCGGCGTTCGTGTCATGTTGTCGTAGACGAAGTCTCCTGAGTATGAATCTCGAACGCTGCGAAGGACTGCAGAGTTAATTTGTATTTTCCTTGAAGCTGTTGTACTAGTGAGAGACGTCTCCAAAGCAGAAAGACTCGTATGCTTTGAACTTCAGTCTTTACATTGGCGTCGTTTGGCGATGGTGTCAGATGAGGTGAGGTCGTCTACGTCCGAGACTCCCCGGGTCCGCCCAAGATGATCACGAGGCAAGCCATGGGACACCATAGTGCTCCACAGAGCAGGAACCCTCCGTTTTCGACATTACCGACTTGCAAGCCGAAGTCTGTCAGCTGAGAAGCCTTCCCAGACCCTTCTCTTGTACTCCTACGTGTGGCAAGAGTTCGATATTTCTGAGTGGTTGTGAGGTACAACTACGCCGCTTAGACCCTAATCAACTCCACTGGCATCGAGCTGTATAGTTGACGCTGTATGTGTGAGTACAAGAATGTTGAGGTCCTTTTCCATTCGTGAAGAGTAGTTGCCAGCGAATATCGTCATGCCATCGGAGACCTATCTCACGAATCAAACTAAATCCACTACAAATGCACTACGTTCGAACTCAAGCATAGCCCCACAGTACCCCGTATTCGATGCGAGACATGACTCCAATGGTTGTGTCTCCATTCTGATCAGGCGTGTCACTTGGCGTCCTTCGTTCCAACGACAATATCAACATGATCAGCCATTCCATCTTTCTCAGCTCCAGTAGCTTCACTAGTGACCGACACATCAACATGCTCATCGCCAAATACCCGAGCGATATCTTCCAAAGTATGGCCACGGGTCTCCGGAAACATAAAGTAAATGAACAAGCCACCTCCAGCAAGGATGAAGACGAAGACCAAGTAGTACCGCCATGCAATGCTGTCGAGTGCAATTGGATTGACGAAGATGTTGAAAAAGTTTCCCCCGGCAGACGACATCCACATGGTGGCCAGTCCCCTCGATCGAAGCTGATAAGTCCAGATCTCGACCGGATATGCCACAAGCAGGGGTGTGAAAGCCAGTGAGAAGCACCCATACATGAGGTATAAGAATGGGATCACAGCCGTTCCGACCGCATTGGAGCCGGTCTTTGCAAAGGTCGCAGAGAGAGCCGTGATCAGGATGTAGGATATCAGCATACCGATGACTGCAGACAGGAACAAGAATCGTCGGCCCACTCGATCCACGTTGAAGGCGCCTGCTAAGGCACAGATAAGATTCCAGAGCTGCAAGAATGCGTTGATCAAAGTTTGCTGGGTCACGGTAGTGATGCCAATACTCGTAAGGACTGGAGCCAAGTAGTAGCCGGCCACATTCTCGCCCGCCCATTGAGAGAAGACACCAAGGAAGACCGATATCATTGTACGCTTGCGGTTGGCTGGAGTGGCAATCATTTGCTTGTACGAGCCGCTTGCTTCGAACTCTCGTTCGATTTGTAGGTTTCGTGTGACCTCTGCAAACTCGAAAGCAGCCAAGGCGGAGGTCTCATCTCCCTCGGCATGGTATTTGACCAAAAACGATTTTGCCTCTTCAGTACGCCCGACCGAGGTGAGGTATCTTGGGGATTCGGGAACCAAGATCAAGCCGGGCAAAGCGAGCGTAGGAATGAGAAGTTGGAGGAGTGATGGGAGACGCCAGGCCCATGAATTGGCGTAGTTTCGTGTGCCAAAGGTGGTCCAAGCAGCAGTGAAGGAGCCTTGAGATCAGCCGCGTACAAGACTTAGCCTTTCGGACGTAGACTTACCGACATACCACCCACACATGTAGAGACTTGTGAGGATAGCTCGATGTGTAGGGTACGCATTCTCTGTGATCAGCAATGGAACAGATCCTCCAAAGAACGCCGAAGCAATGCCAATCACGAGTCGGCCGATGACGAACATGACAGAATTGACTGCCGCAGTCTGCAGTGCGACACCAACGTATAGGAACAGGTATGCAGCGAAGATGGTGGGCTTGCGCCCATAGCGGTTGGCAGCCCATGCGACTGCTGGATAGAATATCAGAGAGCCCAGATTTGCTGAAGCAGAGATGAATCCCAGCCATGCGCCTTTGGGCTCGTCCATGAAGCCCATCCACTGCGGAAGTGCCAGTAATCCGTTCAAGATGGTCCCGTCGTATCCATTGCCCGAGGAGAGCAGAAAGAGGGAGAGGGAGCAGAAGTTGAGGTAGAGCAGAGACCGCTTCTTGTACCAGGGCTTGTCATTTGCTGGAAGGACTGCTGCAAGCTCGTCGCCGACGGAGCGGTGCTTGTTGGTAGGTGCCATTAATGCTGAGTATTGTGTCGGTGTCACCCGGGACTTAGTTGATCACAGTGGCAATGTGATGGTGGTAGGGAAAAGAATTGTGCAACAAAGAGCCTCGGGCAGTGGATGGCTCAGGGGCTCTCACGGGGACATATACCATCGGCGAGGCAGGTCGCTCTGGACATGGCCGAGGCTGCGTGCCTTGCCTTTCCCAGGCAAGTACACTTTGGTCCTTGCGGGGAAGCGCGTATAGGCTCGTTCGATAGCGTGGAGACCCCGCGTGGGCAAGCAGCAGGCACGTGGTGTGACCGTGGAGTAAAATGCGAGCTGGAAGCGAAAGTACGAACCTTGCCTCGCTCCATTCTCGGAAGGGTCGCTGAAAGTTTCGGGGAGACATCCGGGCTGTCGCAAGGCTGTAGACCATCACGAGCAAAAGCGCTGCCGATACTCCCCGGGCGAACGACAGCTTATCACGAGACCCCACATACCCTGCCTATCTGCTCAGGTTTGAAGTATTGCGTGACTCTCTTTTATCGCCATCGTCCTGCGTGAAACAAACACCTCACTTTATATTCCTTACTCATGTCTCGAGTAAACGTTGGATTCGTTGGTTACGGAGGCTCTGCAAAGACCTACCATCTCCCATATTTACGACCCGTGAAGACTTTAAACGTCGTGGCCTTTTTGCAAAGAGCCGCTCCTCCTGCTGCTGATGCCCAGTCTCCCGGATCACATTGCACTGTCGACTTTCCTGGCGTCAGACACCATCGTACTGCAGAAGACTTTTTCGCGGATCGCGAGATTCAACTTGTCATAGTCACAACGCATACAGACACTCACGGCACTTTTGCTCGAAAAGCTTTGGAGAGCGGGAAACATGGTATGGAAGTATCGGCAAGAGGTTACTGAGAAAGTCTAACGGGGAGTTGCATGACAGTCGTCGTCGAGAAACCTTTCGTCGAGACAAGCGAAGAAGCCGACGGGTTGATCGCCCTGGCTAAGAGCAAGGGACTGATTCTAACTGTCTATCAGAGTACTTATCGCAACACGACGAGATTTCTGGGCCTTGCTGACAAGAATGTAGACCGAAGATGGGACGGCGATTTTAGAACTGTGCAACATTTGGTGAACAAAGGGGCGTTGGGCACAATCACCGACGCACAGATCTATTACGACTTCGAGAACCCACCATGGATCAAACATCTGTCCGCTACGAAGTACACGCCCGGACAAGGTCTCATGTTCGGGTTAGGTATGAGTTATCAGCTCACTGAATCTATAGACCTGATCACTGACAAGGCTCAGGCTCGCACACCTTTGATCAAGCACTTCTCCTATTCGGTCGACCAAAGTCCGTCACCGCTTTTCTCAAAGTTCTTCGGGGCATGGAGAGCGAAGTCGAAGATACCTTTACGGTTGTGTTACAATACGACAGTCCTCTTACTGTGACTGTGAAAACGTCGATCGTTTCGTGCCTGCCACAACCGCTCAAGTACATCGTTCGGGGGACGGGAGGATCATATCTCAAGGTAAACAGTGTCTTTTTGAAAGCTTCTATGGTTTCTAACAGTCTCGCCTCCCAGTTCGGCGACGATATTCAGGAGCGGCAGACTCTTTCTGGGATGAGCTCGACCGACCCAAGATTTGGCATCAACCCTGAGGACGAGTACGGATCGCTGACGACCTATGAAGCCTTTGACAAAGACAATCAGAAATACGATGCATCGACGAAGAAGTGGAATGGCCGGTATCCTACTCTTAACGGCTTCAATCAGGGCTACTATGAGAGCTTGGCAGAAACTATTCTCCATGGCGCACCTCTCCAGGTGAATCCAGAGACTTCTCGAGACGGAATTCGACTGATGGAGCTTGCACGAGAGTCGCATGATACTGGTAAGATTGTGCAGTGGCGTTAGGGGTACAATCCTCAAGCGCATTATGTGAAGGTCAATCGCGCAATGCTGAGGCGGCACAAGAAGCAGCAGTCCGCAGGGGGTGTGTGAGACAACAAGGAGATACACAGTTCTCAATGCTTAAGATAGCTACCATCCTGATTCTCCTTTCCTACACCATGCAGAAGCGACTAGTGCAATCTATCTCTCACGACAGATGCTCCGATTTCCCGCTAGCCTTCGAACCCCTCGAGACGAGAGAATTTCCCCTTTTCCGAAAATGAAATGGTAGCATCACTTGCCGTCACCACTATATCCCATGATCATATGCAAAATCTGCATATCAAGCCTTACATCTTGGACAGTCGTCTTTACCGGCTCGCCAAGCTTCACCCATCGATACAGCAATTTCATCTCCTGAGTATAAGCATCTTCGTATGTCTCGCGGATCTCGGTGCTCTTCAATGCACCGTTCACATTCTCTGAGATGTGAACTATAATGGGTAGCCCCTTTACGTAGGGCGTGTCGTACTGGATTCGAACAACTTTGTCTTGTCCATAGACCTCGATATGTGCATCGAACTTGGGCACAGAACTGATGCCCGACTCATAGCTGACAGCAAAGCCTGGGTATTGGAACAGGACACTGATCGAGGTCAACTCAAGTGCAATCGAAAGAGGGCCGCATAAACTCACTTCCAAAAGGGGAAGCCCATGTGAGCTCCAAGCACTGAAGCTGGCATGCCGATGGCCTCTCGCATGGCAGAGATATCATGTGTGCCCAAGCTTCCGAGGAAGCGCCACATTCTGACATTGTCATCGCTCATGGAAACGCCGGACTCAGACTCTAGGGCGCACGACACTTGCTCCTTAGCTCTCTGACTACGGTCCAAAGCGTCGGACTCCGAGATGTCGCTGAATGCCTTGGAAAAGGTACCAGACTGGGAGACAAACGTTTCGTTAGGCCCGATGATGTCTGAAACAGTGTCAGCGACGCTCTTCGAGTGGGAGCTAGCAAGCATGTGTACCTCTGACTCTGGCGTACAAGATCTTGTCGATGCCGCCAATGTGCTTGACGGCGGTCTCGAAGGCCGCCGCATACCTTCGCATGTATCCAACCATGACTTTGCCTTTCGAGCGTTCCTCTGCAGCCTGGATACGGTCGATATCACGCATATTCAATGCCAGTGGCTTTTCGACAAGGACATGTTTGTCGTGTTGTAGGGCCGTGATAGCCTGGTCCGCGTGGTATTCATCGCTACTGAGGACGAAGACGACGTCGACATCTGGGGACGAGCAAAGCTCGACGACATTCTTCGTGATTTGAGGACGCTCTCCTCCGAATACCCTGCTGCGACAAAACTCTGTAGCGTCTTTGGAGACGTCACATAGGTATGTGATCCTGAACAGGTCCTGCAGGAAGCCAAGCGTTGGGATGTGAATGACTTGTGCGACTTGCCCACAGCCGATTATGCCCACTCGAACTCGTTCATCCTTTGACGTCTGGTCAATAGACGAGTCCATGATACCAGCTGCTGATGGAATGACAGGTCCTTCGTTCCAAGAGCGATCTTCTCGAGGAGCATCGACAGCCGGCTGCCGATAAGCATAGCAGGCCAACGCTCTAGAGCCGAACGTTGTCCTCGTCGTCAGAGTGGAGCTGGAATCGAAAATGATGCAACAAGATGCATGACGAGATGTCCGAAACTCCGCGAGTGATGGTGCCATGCTGCCGAAGTCGGTCCACTCGTAAGGCTTGGTTGAAGCGGGGAGCTGCGGTCCGGGAGAAAGGTCGGCAGCAAGGGAGGAACGACGGCAGGGGTCAGTATCTCCGACACTCCCCAGACTCTCGACGACACCTCTCCGCATCTCACCTCAACAACATCGATGAACGCCTCACCCACTGAAGCGCAGCCTGACAGCCCTGCGAGCCCCGCCGATGCCGAACGTCGTGGGGATGGTGGTCGCTCCAGGAGTAAGGCTCTGCCACGGAAGCGTGCCATCACAGCGTGTGAAACATGTCGGCTGAAGAAGACGAAATGTGGCAATGAACGCCCTCGCTGTGCCTCATGCGTCAAGCACGACTGGCCATGCTCGTACGATCCTCGGTGGGATCATGCATCGTAGGCGTGCTGACGAAAGCCGCTGTTCCATCTCATTGACCTGCTGCTACAGTTTCGATCCGGCAAGTCTACTGATTCTGGATCGAGTGAATCAGACGCTGGAAAAGCTTACCCAGCTTGATGAGAAAATCGCCTCCTCACAGTCTTATCACTTTGTTGTCGAGGCTGGCCTCGGGACCAACGGCACCCACCCCGGCAAAGGCTTGGGTTCTGCTGCCTCACCACTGAGCACATTCATGTTGGACGACGGGCAGGAAGTCCCGACTGCTTTCGCCTCCGCTGAGACCATCATCGACTGGCCGATATTCAGCGGACGTTGGCCGCGAGACTGCCTTTCCAAGGAGTTGCTCGCCGCGGACTCACGCTCGCAGAATAGCCACTTCAACCCCACAAGGAATGACAAACGTCCAAGTCAGGGTATCAATGAGGAGAGTGTGCCAAAGCTTACAGAACGCTTTCTACGGCTGGTTCATTCCAAAAATCCACTGTTCCATGTCTCACGGCTGCGAGAAGCAGCTCGACATGTGTCAGAGCATGGTCCAAGCTGGGATGCTTCTTCATGTCTGGTAGTACGTGGCATAACTCCTGTTCTCTTGACTAGCTGTACCGTCACTGACGACTGTCCAGCTGCTTGCTTGTGCCTTGGGTGCAATCGCACGCCCATATGACCGTACAGCCCGAGCAGACACTCTAGAAGGAAGAAATTCTCTTCAAGATTCTGTTGAAATTTTAGAAGCGGCCGATGTTCTCTACCAAGTGGCAAGAAAGCGGTTAGGTCTGCTCGATCAAAGCCTCGTGGCATGTCAATGTCACCTGCTATCGGGCATCTATCTCATGTACACGCTTCATCCATTCGAGGCGTGGCTCGCATTCCATCAAGCAGGCTCGACTTACTGGCTGTACCTGCAAAGACGTGCAGCGCTGAACGAGGACTACCATGGAATCGAAGACTCGTCGCAGCCTGATCGACGGGAAGAGCAGCGTCTCTACTGGACCATTCTCAAGACAGAGTGTGAAGTTCGTGTGCAACTCGATCTTGCTCAGTCACAGCTTTGCAAGCTTGATTATCCCTTCATGCTTCCGTCACCACCAACAGCTCCTGATCAGAGCACCGGCTTCGAATCCCACATCGACGAACAACGTACAAGCCCATTTAGAACCCCATCACAGCCTGACTACTCTGGTCTCGACTCGCGGACCGCTGAAGAGCAGTCCTGGTTCTATTACCTCAGCGAGATTACATTGCGAAAGATAGAAAATCGTGTCCTCAGAACAATGTATCGAGAAGAGCCTCAACATTGGGCTCGTGTGAGTCTTGCGGATCTGATCAGTGCGGCGGAGGAGATTGAAGCACAACTAGATAACTGGTACGTCCTCACCCTCGTTAGCGGTTCTACTCGGTTGACACCTTTGCTTTTTCTGTCAGGTCCGCATCCCGTCCACCCAGCATGTCCTCAGAACACAACGAGCAAGACGCCGTTGGCAACGAGCTGAGATTTGTTCTTGAAGCACGTAGCCAAGCTTTACGAGGGATGCTCTATCGACCGTTTCTCTACCTTGCAATCCACCGTCATCACAGCAGTATACCGGCACACGCAACATCTGGTACCATTGCCTCCCTCGAAATGTACGCTCGAAAGGCACTCGAGATCTGCCAGTCGCTCTCCACGGGAGAAGGTGTGACACATCGTCACCACGGAACGTGGTACAGTTTACGTGAGAACATCACAATCGCACTTCTACTGCTAGCCGCACAAGCAGCTGATCTGATAGTGATCGACTGGCAAGAGTCATTCCCAGCTGAAAGCGAGGCCTTGACCGAATCGCAACGATACGCACGCACTCTGCATACCTGCCTCGCATGGCTACGATATTGGGAAGCTGAGGCCCCGCCAGATATCTCACGAGGTCGGCAGATCATTGAGGAGCTGATCGCCACTCAAGTGGTATGAGAAGGGTTGTTTGTCTCGAGATCGATGAGAAGCTGAAGCTGCTTCTATCTACCCATCTTGTGGATACTTCAGCCCATTCTCTGCCCGAATCTCATCCATCAGCCTCATAATCCTCAGCGTCTCCTCCAACGGCATCACCGCATTCTCCTTGCGGTCGGCAGCGATATCCAAAGCCACTGCATCAGCTTCCCAGAAGAACCCCAATGTCCCAGCCGGCCGCTCGACGGTGAAAGTCCGCGTTTCTCTGTTGTCTGCTTCTCCGTGTGGCGGTCTAGCTCCTACAGTAACGTGGAAGCCATCTGGAAGACTACCTGCAGGACCAAAGATCTCAATAGTGCCGTTCGTTCCTTCGATGCGGGCAAAATTGTCCCCAGAAGGCCGACCATGGAACGTGGAACTCAGAATCGCCGTCTTCGTATGGCCAACGTTGGGCTGGGAAGATGTGGCTGGATACTCCAGAATAACGACCCCTGACTCGTCCATGCCATCTACTACGCCCAAGAGCGATCTCGAGCGGACAAGTGGATGTTCTTTGCCGACTTTGAAGTCACCCATGATAAGCGAGGCGTACGTGAGCGTGTAGATACCAATATCGAGCAGGGCTCCAGCTCCCAGAGCAGGATCTTTGAGCCTTGAGTTGGATGGAAGATCGTCCAAGGACATGAAATTCGCAAAGTCCATGAAGAAGCGTTGGACCTCGCCGATTGACTTCTTATCGATGACCTCAGATTTCAAGGCGGCGAAAATGGGTGAGAAGCGTGTCCAGACGGCTGGTCAATCGAATCAGCAACGACATTCTGCACCTTTGAGGCTACACTCACCTTCCATAATGAATACCCCCTTCTTCCTCGCCGCATCAACAACCTCCTCCGCCTCCCGAGCATTGATAGTGAAAGGCTTCTCACACAAGACATGTTTCCCCGCTGCAATAGCATCCAGACAATTCTGCTTGTGCAGCGTATGTGGCGTTCCCACATACACTACGTCCACATTTTGATCATCATAGACGCTTTGATAAGTATCGTACACACTCGGCTTGGGTCGATAGACAGCATTCTTCCAGACTTTCTCCACGAAAGCATTGCCCTTCTCCGTCGACGACGAACCAATGGCGACGATGATGTGGTTTGTTTGAGCGTTCTCTCTAGGAGCGAGAAGATCTGTGACGAACATTGTCGAGATCCATCCTGTGCCTGTTTTCCTTGTTAGTCCCAGCAGTGTGCGGAGAGCGGTCTTCGACTCGCCTAAGATTCCCCATCGTATGGTGGGGATGGATGCCTTCTCAGTGGTCATTTTCTTCGAGTTTTCAAAGCGGCAAGACCGTCAATTGAGTTGAAATATGCTTTATCGAAGATGTGACAACGTTTCTCGACAAGTATCTTTCTTCGTGGGATGACTAACTGCGAGAAATGAGCTCAAGTCCGCTACTCCCCGGCCCCGGCATGGGTCACGACTTGCTCGGCAGTTGCCATGTACATGGCCAAGACCCTCCAGATCGAATGAGTTAATCTGTCAGTATACTATGTCTAAGGTCGCTGGAAAAACATGGGAGAATGCTCGTCGAAGATTTTTGAAGTCTTGTAAGGTTCGGCCTCAGCCTTGCATTGCTCGAGAGGCTGTCTAGACATTGCAGAGTAAACTGATATCTCGGCCCGGCATCCTTATCGTTGCCGAGTCGTACTTGCCGAGTTTTGACTGACTATCACACAACGGTGAGACTACTTGTCCGCAAGACTCACAAGGGGGTCTCAGGGGCGGGTGTACGAAATTTCAGCTTGTAACGATTCAGGCACCCCAGGCACCCTCATGATCATTTTGAAGACTCGTGCAGTGGCAGTCCTATGACCTGAAACAATCAAGCCTTTCACATGAGTTTTTGCTCACCGGAATCAGCAACTCGATCTCACAGCCAGTTGTAACACAGAAGTGCCATAGTCGTACAGTCGCTGTTACTGTTCTCAAAGTTCCTCACCTGTCTCGTTCTTGGCAGGAGGTTTGATTGCATATATAGAATTTTGAAGACTCTTCAGAGTGCTCACATCGACATTGCTCCAGCTTCAAGACTTCAGCCTGGTTCAAACCCATCTAACAACATGTTCATTCGCATTCTCACAACCCTCGCTCTCCTCTTCCCATTCTCTCCGTCCGTCACATCTGCCTCACCATAATCAGCCCTCCACCCCTTCATCCTCCGCCCAAACCCAGACTACCCACCCTTCGCCCCCGGAACCTGCAGCATCCACATCTACCGCGACGGCTATGCCAACGAAGCCAGCACCGGCTGTCCCTTCTGGTCCGCCGCCGCAATCCGCGACAACGAGAACCACAAAATAGGGGCGTTCGGCTGGCAGAAAGAATGCTCTAGCCAGACTGGAGATCCGTACAACGACAATGCGATGCCGAATGAAGTCCCGAGTGCTCTTGAGGAGAAGATTACTATGAGGGGATTCTTTGATGCGGGGAGTGGGAGGGATTATGAGGAGGTTGGTTATGTAAGTTGTTTGGGCCTTGGGGGTCGGGATGGAGACTGCTGGGACTGACTGTGTGAATAAGGGTGGATTGAAGTTTGATACGGATAATCCGGAGTATTGCAGGTTGGAATACAGAAGCCAAGCGGGAACTGATCCGTTTCATTATGAGTGGCTTTGTGATTTTCCTTGCGAGTATCGTGGGGGCTTGAGGTCGGATGATCAGGCTTGGGACTATTTGTATCCTGAAGGTGGTGTTCCGAATTGATTCAACCAAGGAGAACGGAAAGACTCAAAGAACGCCGTACGAACGGATATTCGTACTTTGTGTTGTTCCGTCATTTGTTCTTGGAAACACCGTTTGGTTCCCATGTCTATGTCAGGATAAGACGCTGCGTCCTATTCGCAAACGTCGTTCAAAGAAAACCGATACGTCTCCCACGACTCCCAATGACGATCTCCTCCCTTTCCAGCGTTTGAGCGATCAACCACAAACCCCGTCTCCTCAATCACAACCTCCTCACCCACATCTCCCTCCTTCCGTCTAGCTAAAACTGAAACTCCCCAATCCATCTTATAAAAGTTATGCAAATTCACCCCCTCAGCCCAAGAATCACAAAACACGCTCTCTAGAACCCTCGCCTCCTCGGGAATATCCTCACATCTCAAAAGCTTCTTGCCCACCAGGGCAGGATTCATCTCCCGGGCGCGAGACTCCTCGATATCGACGACTCGCTGCATCCACGCTGCGAGGTAAGGGCCGTCAAAGACGCCTTGGAGATTCAGACGGCGGATAATGGCGATACAGCGGCGTCGAAGGGCGCCATCACGGCAGCGGTTGCCGATTTCGTGAATCGTGGCGGGGATGTGCGTTCCTGTTGTTGAGGCGGGGCGGTAGATCTCTGGGGAAGTCTGGTCGAGGATGACGAAGCGCTCCACGAGAGAGACGATATGTTCAAACTGCGGGAGGAGGGAATCGTAGTCTCTCTCGCGATCGGCGCGGAACGTCGTGGTGACGAGCCAGAGCATAAAGAAGTGCACATTCGTCACGATGTGGGTGAGTTCTGCATTGGGGTTCCAAGGGAGTTTGGCGTGCGCGGACATCCACGCGTGAAGGGACTGTTTGATAGATTCGAAGCGGTCGAGGGCGGATTGCGGGCAGGAGATGTTGCGGCAGGCCAGGAAGGTGAGACAGCGGATTGTGGGTTCATCTGTTGGAGGACAAGGCAGGTTTCCTATCGCTGCGTGGGAGAGCTTTTGGAGGTGTTCGGAGGCGGACCGGAGTTCTCCTGTCAGGATGTCTAGGTGGATCTGCTCACGATCAGCAAGTCGTTTTCTGCCGGATGTATTATATGTACCATGGCTTCATCCAGACTAGTGAAAGATCTCGGTATAGGTTCACTACAGACAGGCCGCAAGAAATCCTCATCTGGAGTGGCGAGCGAGGTATCGTAATCCAGACGCACGAAGACGTGCGCCAGGACTTCAAGTCTGCTCTTCGGCCTCATTTTGATTATGATCTGATGCTCCCCTGTTGGTGGTCCCGTTGTCGTGCTTCGTCCGGTACTGACATTAGATCGCAGAATGCGAAGACCCATAGCTACATGAGCTACGGCGCTGGCGTCGTCGTTCTGGAGGATGTCGAAACAGAAGAAGAGTAACGTTAGTAGGAGGATGACTTCCACGTTTGAGTCCGAGGCCCGATTAGAGAGAGCGTGGATGTAGGTGCGAAGATGGCCCATGGCTTTGCTGTATTGAGCCAGGGCGAAACGGTATTGATGTCGATCCATACCAGTGGGCAGCGAACCTTCCGAGGGCGTAGAAGATGTAGACATAGCTTGAGCTCGATTGATTCCCGCAAGCGCGATGGCCGCGTGGGTGATAGACGGCTCGTCATAGCTCGCCAAAAGGATCAATCGTTCCCACGACATAGCCCTAGAGGAGCCCGGCAGATTGTAGATTGTATGCAGGCGGAAGTAGTCCAATGACATGCTTTCCTCAGGGCTTAGCGGAGCAAGGATCGAGTATGGCTGACGAGTTGAGAATGAGTATTTCGGTAGCAGGTTGGTGACGGATCCCGGTTCACTCGGCAAAGCCACTTCGTATCCAAGGCACACTCTTCTCGATTTGATGCCTATCGTTCATCAGTCCGCCTCCATGATCAATGCCTCTGCCTTGCTGAAGAATGTAGGGAAAGAAGCCGATTGGTATTTTCGCATGCTTCTCACATTGTTTGCATTCGGGCCGCTCTTCGGAACACTATTCATTGTTAGCCAAGGCTCGTTCGCATGAAACAATGCAATGTCCAACATACCTTGACCCGTCTCTGCCTACATGTCCTACAACCTACAAATTCATCAGATGATCAGCTCCTATCCCAGCTCAAACATTCGATCATTACGCACCAGTCCTTGTCTTGCAATGTGCCTTCCTAGTCCGATTCTCTGGTTTTGCCATGGTTGGTCCAGAGGCGCCCCGAACTATCGCAGGAACATCCATTGCCACATCCACGGTATGCAGCCGAGATATGTACTCCTTCTTTGAATGGAGGCTGTGCGAAGAACGTCCCCCGAAGGTTTGTTCAGCACTTCACGTGCGTTAGCGTCTCGTTCTTGGGCCAATAAGAAAGCTTCAAAAACGTAAAGCCCTTGCCCCCTTGGGCAATCCGGCAATAAGTGAAAAGTGTAGGGCATAGGAGCCATGGGGGAGATGCCGTTGCGGATCGACGACAGGGCTCATGGTAAGAACGCTTCCGAAGTGAGAACAATAGATAATGATGATGCAAACAACATACAAATCCCATCAAGCCGAAAACTTCCCCCAACCCATATGATTCATATCCTTATCCTCGTCCTTCCCAGGCCACATAATCTTGCCCTTGGAGAAAGCCCGAATATGCGAAACAGCAGTGATAAGCCACATAATTACCAGCATAATGGTGAGAGCGCTGCAAATGCCATTGATGGCTTTGCTCTCGAAAGCCTTGCCGACTTGAATAGCCGCGAGGGTAAGACCAGCGTTGGGGAATACAAACTAAACGCAAAGTCAGCGAGAAAAATTACATGGGGACTAGTTGGAGACCACCTACAGCCCACCAATTCAACGTGAAGGTCATCTTCCGGATCCCCGCAACAACGGCAACGGTAGAGATGCAGAAGAACCAGAAGGAGAAAATGATGATGAAGATCCCGGCGACGATGCCGATGGTCTTGATGATGTCGCCATCGTCGATGGAGTTGTTGTTGAAGGCGTTGAAAGGGATGACGCTCGGAGCTCGCAGGCCCAAGGAGATCAACCCGGCAGCGGTGTAGCCCGCAGGACCAACGGAGACGTACATGCCGGGTCTGGTTGGTGGTGCAGGGAGAGCGCTCGTCATGAGCCGTTGCGTGTACATGCTGTACATCATCAAAGCGACGGTCCAGGAGAGGCCTTGAAGCATTACGGCGCCGATCCACATGTCGAGGGCGTTTCGTTGGTTTTGAGAGGGGATCATGGTGCCTGCCATGGGGCCGATGACGAGGAGTGGGTAGATGGGGAAGATCCAGGCAGGAACGGCGTCGGTGATCTTTAGTCGTTCTTCCTGGAAGAGGACGTAGTATTGTCCGATGGCGACGAGTAATACGGTTGCGCAGTACATCCAGAAGAGGACAAGAAGAGCCTTGACGAGCCAGGGACCACAACTCGGCACGCCGTAGGATTGAGTCGCATTGAGGATGAGAGATATCGAGACCCAGTAAGATCCGAAGAAAAGACCCTCGACGGGATGATGGAGTGAAGCGAGGAAACGTCGAGGAAACCAAAAGGCTCGTAGTCCCGTAGCGATGTTGAAGAGGACAAACAGGACCAAGTCGAAGATGAAGAAGATCTTGCCAATCACGTCAAGTCCGGGAAATCGATTTGGTGTGTTCGCCAAAACGACTGCAATGGCTCCTGTAGACTGTTTCATGTGAAGAATGGTAAGTCAATGCTTTCTACTTCCCTCTTGCTACTGTACTTTACTAACCATCGTTGTGGCGTACCATGGCCATGTAAAGTGCGCAATGCGATCTTTGAAGTCCGCACTATCAGGAGGCGTTCCTTCGAAGGCCGCTCGGTCGTATTCTTGATGCTGTTTTTCAATATCTTTCTCCTTCTCCGCCTTCGTTTGCGTTCCTGCGTGAGTTCGCGTGGTGGGCATGTTAGCTCCAATCCTGGCACAATCTGTGCACCTTCAAGCTCCAAAAAATGGCCCAGCAATGCAAGGATGGAAAAATCACAGCTTACATCAATATCAGGCTGCCCGACGGTCTATCAAACCTGCTATACACCTTGTCTTGGACGATGATGATTTACGTCATCGGCGTTGCCGTGTATCCACAAACCTTCTGGTTGTTCGATGCGCCGAGCTTTCGCCACGCTCCGCGGAGGCGGCATTGACGCGTCAATCGGCGCGTCTGAAGACTGCAGGTAGATTAAAAGAGTGTTCAGTCGCGTGCCATGCTCTTGACACTCCTCGGCGGCTATCCTGAGCTTTTGCGCGGAGATGTCAAGGTGACGAAGAGAGCAAAAAGTCTGCTGTGTGAAGAAGGCCTTTCGGGATGAGCTTGCCGATGCCGAGACCGAAGCGCCGATCATCTTGCGCCGGTTGTGCTTTGTTTCGACTTCAACATTCAGCAGGACTACTTTGGAAGCCAATGATGCGTGTTGGAAATTGAAGAGACATGGCGCTTCCATTACAGAATTCTGGAGGTATTTTGGGAATGTCGGCCAAGTGATAGACAGGCTGGAGCAACGCTGTTTCCCAACCAGCAGCGCCTTCATGAGTTGAGTGGACTAATGTCCGGCTCAGGAGTTCCCATGGATCCAGACGTCTCGATGGACGATGTCAAAGACGGTGAATTGACGGTGACGACTCTCGGCAAAGGACAGCGGTCCAGGCAGGTTGATACAGATCCATGGAGTATGTCATCCGCATCCGTCTGAGGCACCATCGTCAAGGTACACGGCTTCATCGTGCTAGTCGTCCAGTAGATTCAATGTGTCTCGTTGCCAATGTCTACCAGAAGGGATTTCCGAGAGGCCAGATTGGGTGGAGGGTACAGTCTTGGGTTTTGGAAAGAGCGCGGCCGGTCATGGAATATTGCGACAACGAGTATTCCAGGAGAGAGTACGGAATACAAACATTAGTATAGAATTGATAAACGTGATGTTTGATGAACGAGTAGGTGGTGTTGGAAGAGCTCTGCCGGCAAATGATGTTCAAGATTAGACTTTCGGTCTCGGACGGCAAGACCCGCAGAGCCGCATGGGAAGGCGCGTGCTTCAGCGAGCAGCTGTGATGTTGGAGCTGGAACGACAACTCCGGCTGCCTCACTCCATCCACACCAACCACCATCGAACAGCTCCATCACTCCAACCATCCGTCAGATCCTCATCGTCGCCGTATACCGAACCGTCCCTGAATTCGCCTCCAGCCTCCTTTCACATCACCGCCGCCATGTCGGGCGACGGCTCCATCTTGAAGGCCGACAAGGACTTCACCAAGGAAGTTGATGCTGCAATCCCTGAGGCCGAGAAGATCGCGCAGGTGAGGCACCAGTGTATCGGACATTTGACTCTTATACTGACTCTCTCCAGAATGGGCTCCAGACGCAACAAGCCATAGAGAAGCTCCTCCCGCTCGAGAAGCAAACGAGACAAGCCAGCGATCTCCCATCCACCTCCCGCATCCTCGTCGCCGTTGTCACCATCGCGAAGAACGCCGGAGATTGGTCATTACTGAACGAGCAGGTCCAACTGCTCAGCAAGAAGCATGGACAGCTCAAGCAGGCCATCACGAAGATGGTTCAGGTCGTCATGGGCTTCCTGGACGACACGCCCAACATGGAAGTCAAGCTCAGCGTCATTGAGACACTGCGAACTGTCACCGAAGGCAAGATCTTCGTCGAGGTTGAGCGGGCACGGGTGACACGGATACTGTCAAACATCAAGCGATCTCAAAAGGACGTCACGGCGGCCAAGGACATCCTCTGCGAGCTTCAGGTCGAGACTTTCGGTTCTATGTCGAGGAGAGAGAAGACCGAATTCATTCTTGAGCAAGTCGCGCTCTGCATTGAGGATGGCGATTGGACGCAGGCCGGGATCTTGGGACGGAAGATCAGCACACGTTACTTCGCCCGCAAGCCCAAGAAGAGCGCCGAGGAGTTGGAGAAGGCGCGGAAAGAGAAGGAAGAGCGAGAGCGGATGAGGTCAGATGGCACCATTGGTGAAGAGGAGCCAGAGGACGATGATGTGACCGATCTCAAGCTCCGTTACTATGAGCAACAGATCACACTCGCCAAGAATGAGGACAAATACCTCGAAGCCTGCAAGCACTACCGACAGGTGCTGGATACGGAGGCTGTCGAAGAAGATGCGGACAAGCTACGAGCGGCCCTCCAGCGTGTCATCTACTTTGTCCTCCTCGCACCTTACGACAACGAGCAATCCGATCTCCTACATCGCGTCGCCCAAGACAGCCGCATCAGCACGTCTTGTCCTACCGAAGGCGAGCTCATCAAGCGATTCACCGTTCCTGAGCTCATGCGCTGGCCAGCTATCGAGACGAACTTTGGCGCCCAGCTCTGCAGTACCGACATCTTCTCGAAGTCCGAATCCAAGGACGATCCCAAAGCCCACCAGCGCTGGCTCGATTTCCGCAAGCGAGTGATCGAGCACAACGTCCGTGTCATCGCCAAATACTACACCCGCATCCACTTCTCCCGCCTCACGCAGCTCCTGGATTTGCCAGCGCAAGAGACGGAGAAGTACATCTCAGATCTCGTGGTCAGCAAGACCATTTACGCGCGCATCGACCGGCCAGCACAGATTGTCAGTTTCGAGAAGAAGCGGGATGCGGATGAGGTGCTGAACGAGTGGAGCGGGAACATGAAGTCGCTGCTGGGCTTGCTAGAGCGGATCGACCATTTGATCACCAAGGAGGAGATGATGGCAAGAATCCAGCCGGTCAGCGAGAAGGCATCGACCAAGGCGAGTGCAAAGGCTTAGAGGGCCGGAAAAATCGCAGCCATGCAGCGGCGGCTCGATGAGCTTCAAGAAGGTGTGGACGAACTTGGGGAATGGGTCCTCATTTGACCCGGTGCAGAAAGCGTGAATAGCATAGGAGGTACCTTCGCATAGAGCATGCGGACATGCTGTATCATAGAATCAATGCAATGCCATGAAATAAATGCGATATCGTGTCCACTGACGACCTCCCGGAGCCAGCTCCGTTCGAGCTTCTGATCCCCAAGCTTCATCATCGAACTCTCCTCAACTTCACACATCAACCAACGATGGACAAATCACGCTTTCTGTGGCGCTCGCTCGCCCACACACAACCCATCCGCACCATCAGCACATCGACTCCATCAAAAGCGCCGTGGATCTGCACCTCCTGCCTCCGCCGCACCTCGAAACCCTCCGCCCTCCTCCGCCAAAGACAAGCACCACGACGATGGCAATCCAACCAACCCGCCGACAACCCCGAATTCCAGTCCATCGTCGACAACCCGCCGCAACTCGTGCGTGCGAATCGCAAACACTCGAAGATAGGACTGCTCATCCTAGCCACCATCCCCGTCACAGCCTTCGTGCTCGGTTGCTGGCAGGTTCAGAGATTGGGGTGGAAGACGGATCTCATAGCGAAGTTTGAGGATAGATTGGTCAGAGAGCCATTGCCGTTACCTCCGCAGATTGATCCAGATGCTGTGAAAGAGTTCGATTATAGACGGGTGTATGCGCGGGGGGTGTTTAGACATGATCAAGAGATGTTGATCGGTCCAAGACTGAGAGACGGGGAGGATGGATATCTGGTCATCACACCTCTGGACAGAAAAGACCAATTCCCAGATTTCCCCGGCAACACCACAATCCTCGTGAACCGCGGCTGGATCCCCAAAGACAAAGCCCCCCAATCCACCCGCCCAGAAGGCCTGCCCAAAGGCGAGGTGATCGTGCAGGGTCTCCTACGTGAGCCCTGGAAAAAGAACATGTTCACGCCCGAAAACAAACCCTCGGAGGGGAAGTGGTATTTCCCCGACGTGCATCAGATGGCGGCGCATGTCGGGTCTCAGGGGGTTTGGATTGAGGAGACGATGAGGCCGGATTTGATCATGAGTTATCAGAGGGTGGAGAAGGGGGTGCCGATTGGACGGCCGGCGGAGGTGAATTTGAGGAATAATCATACGCAGTGAGTACTTATGGGGTGGGCTTGGGGAGGGGAGTTTTGCTGACTTGTTGGTGTGTGACGCAGGTATATTTTTACGTGGTTTTCGTTGAGTTTGGCTACGACGATCATGCTTTGGACGGTTGTTAAGAGGCCGCCGGGGGGGACGGGGAGGAGGGTCAGGCAGAGTAAGGAGTGGTAGGAGGAGCCATTCGAACGACGTGGATATGATCAGATTTCTGCTCAACAGGCGACCTTTATCACGATACTATAAACCACCCGACGACGTTCCTGTACAGCGAGGACGGCACAGATTCCGGCGAGCATGGTGTGGCAGAGTCACGAACGGTAGGAAAGAAATCGAACGACCTCTGGCGGACGCGACCTTCTCCTCGAGATGTAGGCTTTCCCATGGCACTACCAATTCGCAAACGAGTCTTAAGTCTCACGGCAGCATCGTAGGGAGTGCGACTTCATCATGGTGAGCGATTCGAAGTCGACTTGAGCTGGCCTATCTCGGGCCAAGATAGGCAGCCTTCCGATGCTTGCTTGTCGTCGATCACAGATAAACATGTGGTATGTATGTACCTGCATTCGAAGACCTTCCAAGACTCGCACTACCATCTCAGAGCGCATGCAGACCTCATCATGAAAGCCCTGCTGCTCACCTCAGCCTTAGAACTATCCACAGCCCTCCAGTCCAACCACGCAACATGTTCCTCCCTCACGAATCTCAAGATTGACAACGCCACGACCATAATCCTCGCCCACTCCCTCCCAGCAGGCTCAAACTTCACCGGCACCTCAGCAGAATCAGGCTACAACGACCCCCAAACAGACCTCCCAGCTCTCTGCCGCGTGGCCTTCACCGTCAAGACAAGCCCCAACAGTTCCGCGAAGGCTGAGCTTTGGTTACCAGAGCCGACGGACTGGAAAGGGAGATTTCTGGCTGTGGGGAATGGCGGGTTTGCGGGTGGGGTTAATTATCCTGATATCGTCTGGGGCGTCCGAAAAGGCTTCGCCACAATGAGTACCAACGCAGGCCATGATTCGAGTTCCGGCGATGGGACGTGGATGTTGAATAACCCCGAGGCTTTGATCGATTTTGGACATAGAGCTCTGCATCGAGCGACGGAGGCGGCGAAGGGCATTGTGAAGGGGTACTACGGAGAAGAGGGGTGGGCGTATTATGCTGGGTGTTCGACTGGTACGTCCTCCTTCTTTCAGGCAAAGACGAGCAGTTCTTCATTGATTGGGTTAATTACAGGTGGCAGACAAGGCCTCAATGCGGCTCAGAGATATCCGGAAGATTACGACGGCGTCCTCGCTGGTTCAGCAATACCCTCACAAACCAACACCTCCGCCTGGCAGGTCTACGTCGCCCTCGAACAATTCCCAAACAACCGCTCCTCATACATCCCCGCGTCCATGTGGCCGATCATCCACGCCGCTGTCCTAGAGCAATGCGACACTCTCGACGGCGTCCAAGACGGAATCATAATGAACCCGCTCCTCTGCTCCTTTGACCCCTCAGTCCTCTCGTGCAACAGCACCACCAACACCTCCTGTCTCAGCCCTCCTCAGCTACAAAACTTGGAGAGAATGTACACCCCCTGGACCGCCATCCACTCCCCAGGTCTCTCCCCCGGCGGCGAAGCTTCTTTCTCTATTCTAATGAATGGCGCGGAACCACAATTCGGCCCTTCGTTTTATCGGTATGCGGTTTTCAATGATTCGGGCTGGGATTGGGGCACCATGAACGCGGACGTGGTCCGCTTCGCTGAACAGGTGAATCCGGGAGGTTGGAATGCTTATGATGCTGATATGCGGCCTTTTCAGGAGGTCGGCGGGAAGGTGATGCAGTATCATGGGTGGGCGGATCCGTTGATTCCGGCGTTGGTTGCGCCGACGTGGTTTGAGACGCTGCGACGATTCTACAAGAGCATCGGAAGGGAAGAGAAAGTCGAAGACTTCTACCGCCTGTTCATGGTCCCAGGCATGGGCCATTGTAGTGGTGGTGTTGGGGCTTGGGTATCCTCCCACACTCATCTCCTACCAACACTCACTAACATATCTCCCAGGTCCTCGATAGCGCCAGCCAAAACGGCGTCACGCCTCAATCGAACGGCAGCGAGTACTCCATGCTCTGGAGTCTAGTCGACTGGGTCGAGAAGTCTTTGGCGCCGAAATCGATCATCGGCACGAAATATGTCAACGACACGGCTTCTCTCGGCGTCGATTTCACAAGGCCAATCTGCCAGTGGCCGACGGTGGCGCGGTATCTCGGTGATCCCGTTGAGGAGGCGAGGAGCTGGGAGTGTCCTTCTTCTTGAGGGGCGCTTTCGAGGGTCACTATCGAGAGCGTGGTCGTTGCCTCTCGTGGCATATCTTGACGATGTGGCGGACACATGGCTGCTACGAAGATGTTGTGCAACCATTGAGGCTTTATCTCCTTGGAGTCGCATGGGATACCCCTTCAAGAAAGGCGGTCTTGAAGTGGCGGTCATGTATCGAGCTCCAGTGCAATGGAACGTGGCACGAGGCAGAGGTGGTGAAACACCGGCGTCTGCTGCAGATTGCTTGGGCTGGACTTCAGCTTGCGTTAATATGGTGAGTGGAGTGCTTGTGTAACTGGAGTGATTTTCTTGCAGATTCTCTGCGAACCCTACTTCGACTAAGTGTTCGACCTGATGAGTGGCGTCTCCGGATGAGACTACAGCAGATGAGCAGGCGTCATTACACAGAATTCAATCATACGCCGAATCCTCTCCGAACTTCAGCTCATGGCCGCCGTTCTCGCACCAAACGATACGCCTGCATGTCGAAGAGAAGGTGAGGAGGTGAAGTCGACACTACGGACTTCGACCCTTGCACAGCATTATTTATATCCTCCCGAGAAGCATTCACTTGTCAAGCTTTCGGAGAATTGATTCGCGCTAAGCTCAGCAGGGCAACAACTCTGCAGCTGAAGCGGAGTACGCAGGCCAAGATATGCATCTCTGCGGCTCTTCTCTTGGCTTGCAGCTCTATCGCCTCCAAACAACCTTCGCAGTGGCATATCTTGCTGTCTTATGCGATATACGAGGATCCGTCTTAGCGCGCATCACGCGCCGGCCACGGAGATGCAGGGTTCGGCGATCCGCGCACGACCTCAACCCTACCACATCTCGACAACATACTACTCAGCTACTGCAGGCTGTGCGTCTCTTCGCGCGAAACTCAACTTCCGAGGACGACGCCGGAGGAACGCGAGCTGGGGCATAGGCCTTGGAGGCCAATCATTCTCCTCACCGGGTGGCGGGTACGGACTTCTTCGATACTTGAGGCCGATCACTTCTTGGGCATACTACCCGGGAAGTATGGCTAATGCACGAGGCAACAGTATCGGTGACGGGAACGTTTTCAGCTCCGCCGAAGATTGGGGGTTGTATATCAAGGTAGGGCTTCGGCTCGTTTGTTCCTGGTACATTCCATCAACAGTCTTCTATTGTTTTGTTTCCACGTCGGGCTTTTGGTGGTTGCGAACTTGATACCCAGTATGCGTTCATTCATCGTTGCTTGGTGGCTCCTGGTCACTGGCTCTTTTGCAAGGCCGCCGCCATTTCATCCACCTGGACCTTTTCATCATGCACCAAAGCCAGACAAGTGGATACCTGCGTCGACGGATGGGACAGATGTATTGGCAAGACAAGCTCTCAGGAATGCGGAGAAGTATCTGGGCGGATATCGAAACACGACTTCGACTTGTACGATCGATCGTGCGATGAGACGGAAAGAATGGGATACTCTATGTGATGATGAGAAGAGAGAATATATCAGCGCAGTCAAATGTCTCATGACCAAGCCTTCAATCAGTGGGGATTTGGCACCTGGAGCGAGGAGTCGATATGATGACTTCGTGGCAACTCATATTAACCAGACGCAGTCGATACATTCAACGGCAAGTACAAAACAGCTGCATGAGGCCAGCAAACACTGATCTCTGATAGGGCAACTTCCTAACCTGGCATCGCTACTTCACCCACACCTACGAAAAAGCCATGCGAGAAGAATGCGGCTACGAAGGCTACCAACCCTACGTCAACTGGGCGCGGTATTCCAACGACGTAATCAACGCCCCTTTATTCGACGGCTCCGATACTTCCATCAGTAACAACGGTGTCTTCGTTCCGAATAGAACCACAATGCACTTCCCTCCAGGCGGCGACATAATCTCCCTTCCTCCAAGTCAAGGCGGCGGATGTATCACCTCCGGCCCCTTCAAAGACCACAAGATCAATCTGGGACCTGTCTCACTCGTTGGTGTTAACGTCACGACGTCAAATCCGCGGAAAGACGGTCTGGGTTACAACCCCCGATGTATACGTCGTGACCTCTCTGTTCTTGCTGCCAGCGGAGCTTCAGATGCCAACATAACGAAACTCATAACCGGCAGCGAAACAATTGCAGCTTTCCAGGACACCATGCAAGGCCCCTTCGGCGTCGGCATCCCCGAATACGGCGTCCACGCCGCAGGCCACTACATGATCAGCGGCGACCCAGGAAGCGATTTCTACGTCTCTCCTGGTGATCCGTGGTTCTTCCTTCACCATGCGCAGATCGATCGAACGTATTGGATGTGGCAGATGCATCTCTGGGAGAAGATTGAAGAGAGGTTGGGGAGTATCTCTGGGACGTTGACATTTTTGAATGAGCCGCCGAGTCGGAATGCGACGTTGGAGGATCGGATTGATTTGGGGGTTAATGATGGGTGGGAGGGGATGGAGATCAAGGAGGCGATGAGTACGGTTGATGGGCCGTTTTGTTATGTTTATGAGTGATGGGACTTACGACCTTCAAGACCAAAATAATACTTCCGCCTCCAAACCTTCACCCCCTCTTCCCCACCGGCCTAATCAAAACATGCTGCCTATAAACCTCCTTCCCCCCCATCTCAACACTACCCTTCTCCTCAAACCCACCCTTCTTATACCACCCCACAGCGTACTGATTCCCCTCCACAAACACCGGAAAACCCTTCTGATCCGCAATCTCACACGCCCGTTCCAATAACCTCCTCCCGACCCCGGTCCCCTTATACCCATGATCCACACCCACAAACTCCAGCATATAATGCCACTGCCCCGTGCCCGCGAAGAGTTTCTCGCGCCAGGATGTCATCACGTCGATGGAGGGCTGGAATTCGGGGAGGTCGTGGTCGGGCGTGTAGGGGTGCATTGTCCAGATTCCGGCGCCGGGGACGGAGGGGTCCATGAGGCGCATGCAGATTACGCCGACGACGGGTTCTTTGGGGTTGTTGGGGTCGAGGGCGACCAGGACGTGCGCGGTGGGGTCGTGGATTTCAGAGGTGAAGAGTTGCGACCACCACTCTAGGATCATGGGTGTGTCGGGGAAGACTTGGCGATGGAAGGCGTTGGCTGGGTGGAAGGCTCGGATGTCCATCGTTGAGAGGGAGGGGACGTGTTCTAGTTCGGCTTCTTGGATTGTTATTGAGGAGACGTCTTTTGGTGTTGAGGCCATGGTTCCGGTGTTCGATTTTCTGTATTGATTGACTGCGATTCTTGATCGACCCTTTGGAGTCCGGGGTATTTAAGACGTGCAGTCAACTTCTTGACTCATCCCAGCCAAAGAGAATAGTACCTCTAGTGGGGCGCGGCCACGCCCTATAGCTGTTGTTTAGGGCCAGTACAGAAGGCCAAGCTCAGATGGCGTACTTTGCGAATCCGAGGGACACGATCGAGTTGTTTGGACCTTGATAAAGACATTGACTGCTTCGTCATTATGATAGCTGCGGGACATTGAGCGAGCAGAGGTCGAGATCGGCGTTGACAGACAAGATTACACAGCTGCATGCATTCGTCCCGGCCGAGCGAACTCCGTAATGGTCCAGCAATGTCGCAATGGTATGAGCCTCATGGAGTAGTCCGGGGAGTTCGGTCTTTGATGCCGTGGTCGGTGATGGGTTGCGAGCCGTAATAGAGTGTGTTAACGACCACGGAAACTCTTGTTCCATGGAAATCAACATAGTCTGTGTCGGTTGATTCTTCTGGCGCGTACAGTCTCCGTTCGTCATAGGTCTCGTTGAGCCACCACAAAGTCGGTCAAATACCGTCATAGTTCTCTAGAGAGAGTACAGACCTGGCCATTATTTCATACGCACCCGTGGCGGGTTGACAAAACAGGGGGCTTCATCGAGGCCGGGCAGTTCGAAAAGCCGCGACTGACATCCAGCATGTAAGATCGAGTGGCACTCTGCAGTGATCCCTGTAGGCCATCTTTGGGAGTATCTTTGCCGCTCTCGATATCTGCTGTTGGGCCGACTTGGTCGTTGCCATTGAGAACCAACGGCGCTTGGTGTGGAAAGTCCAATTTTCCAGTGAAGCAGACGAGATCATCTCAGCCTAGATGTTCATAGCCTTTTTTGCGATTCGCGGTGCATTTTGCCAGCGATTGAAGGAGTATTGGTCAACGCTGGAGACGTAGCGGAAGCCTCTCACCCGCTGTCGTACCAAGTCACTCCACGTATCTGCGAAGACGTCAGCTCAAAGAATCATTCTGACGGGAATAGACCATACACCAAACTGCTTGTAACATCTCCACTCCCCAGCCTTCCGTCTCCACCAAAGAATCGTGACACTCTCCCGCTGGATTCGCACCGGATGTCCAGTGACCTTTAAAGTCGCCCAAACAGAAGCCAATCCTTTCTCCTCATCAACAGCCGCCGAGACAGTCTCGACTTCATACACGTAGCCCGGGTTCTTCTTATGCATCCACTGGTGAAATGCAATGTGTTCCGCTAGCGTCCTCGTCCGGACCTCGTCGTAGTCGATGTAGGCCGAGAAGTTGGGCAAGGCGTGCTTCAGCAGTGGATTGGACCAGTCCTGCTCGCAGAAGACGCGGATAATGTCTGCTGAGAGTTTTTCGAGCACCATGGCGGTGTGGGTGTGTGAAGCTTTGCTGTCTGTAGGGACCCATGGCTCAGGCTTGAGGATCTCCAGGGAGGTGGTCATGGTTGAAGGTGGCGCTTTGAGGCCAGGAGGAAGGCATGACAGGGAACTGCGTCCGCTCGTGGCAGAGGTCCGTTATCCGGCGTGATGTTCGTTTTTGTTAGAAAGGGGAGGTAGTAGCTGTCAGAGTGCAGGACTCGTGGCCCTGGAGTCGGTCTCTCTGGTCATGCAGTGATCTTGATCCAGAGTCCAGAAACGAGCAATCCTTCGGTACACCCCGAGGCGATGCAAATAAATAGCGCGCTCAAATCCCCGCCCATCGTCAACTCTAACCAAATTCATTGACCGTTTTTTCGGGGCCGTGGCAACGTCACCAAAGTTCTTGCAAAGTCAGCAGCTTTGACTAAGCGCACAGCCACTGTTTCCTCCACTGCCCTACCTACTTGATCCTTAGCGGTACTCGTCTCGTGCTCAAGGAGCACGCTACATATCGGCTGAAGGAGCCGACTCCTTTCGTACTTCCTTCTGGATCCAGGAACACCAGATTCGACGTGGGAGGCGTGTCCTTTGCTTCCTGTGCACACGGCTTACCGAATGGGAGATAGTGGGTCCACTTCACCCGGAGGGCATTGTTGGTATATAAAGAAACCAACATCATGGAGTTTGGGAAGAGTCTCGGCCGGTAGATGCGCATGATAGACATGACGCCCAGTCTCCAACAGCTGCGGCGGACATGGGACAGTCTCTTGCTCCGGGCTCAAGGACGCCCAAAAGCGAATTTGAGGATCAAGCGTCTCCGTCGGGATCGTTTAAATGTCATGGCTTTTTGCACCATTCGAATCAAGCAGGAGTGGTCAGCTCTTCGCATTATCAAGGAATCAAACTTCTTCAGGTAGAGCTGCGGGTCATGCCTTCCGGAGCTTCCAGACACGACGACCGCATGGAGGTGAATTGCTCCTACGTAATCCTGCACGTGGGTGAGAGTGTTCGATCTCGTCGAAAGAGGCACCGGACCATTGTGAGTTATCGAGATGGATGTCTTCGATGTTGTTCCGGAGTATCTTTCAGTGCACTTCATATTTCCGCTCCATTCTATTTTGACAATCATGGCTGCCTCTCCTTGCTACCCATTCCAGGTAACCATAGCACTGTAGTCAGCAGTCTATCGTGAGCAGTTGCGGGCGGAAATCGTTGTGCAGTGCTTCGCGTAGTTTCGAACCAATCTAGTAGACCACCAGGTGAGCATTCAATCTTCAATAATAGAATATAGGCTGAGAGCGAAGACCACGAACAGGAGGCAGGAATATCTCACTGTTGACAGTCTTACAGACATATGCCTCGCATGCTTGAGTCAGCATTTCAGTTGGTTCTTCGTGAACATCCAAAGTGTAGTCTTCGACAAAGCTGGGTCATCCTTGCCTGAACAGAGTGCTATGATGCTGGTTCATGCATGGAGGCCGCGGATGTACACTTCGGCTTTCGGTCAGACTAGAGTATCCACTTTCTCCGTGGATGCATACAAGTCCAAGCTCCGGAGTAGCTCGTTGCACTCTTACTTCTTTGCAATGAAGCCGGAGATCGCAGGCGATATCTTTCATGTTGACTGCAATGCCAAGTGTAGGCCCTAGGAATGAGGTGCTAAGAGAAGGAGTCGAATCGCGAATCTGACACGCATTGATCGGCCGGTCCGTCTTGAACTTGGTATTGAACCGTACGGTGTAGTCGCAAGTCAACAGTGCTTGCCGCCAAGGTAGCAGCCCTGTGCATATTGCTGAGGCTGAGTGACCTGACTGTGCTGTCGTGCGTGCCAAGGAAGCTGAACCGGGTCCTCAACCACTTTCTTCCAGAGATCAGCACCTACACCATGGCAAGCACTCTGCGAACGCATATGGGCGATTCTTGGAAAGTATGGCTGTGTTGTCCAGCGATCTGGTCCTCGGATCCATATCCAGCGCGGTAAGGTGCGTCCAGATGATCGGCAGCATGCGGCAGTGTCAAGGTCCAGACCGGAGCGGTCCATCACGCACATTGTATATCGTGCTCTTGGAGAGCTGTTTGGAGCATATCGGCGAGATGCGTAAGTCGATGAGCGGAAGTGGAAGAGATAGGCTGGCGAAGTGAATGTTCAGGAAGTTTGAGTTCACGCCACCCGCCTTCCCGCACCTCCCGCCAAAAAGACGGCCTCACGCGAGACACGTGAGTTCGTTGGGAAATGGCAAATGGTCTCAAACCTAGCGTTCGGTGCGAAAGGTTCCTTCTGCGCGCAATATACCGGCTTCATCCTTGGAAGCCTTGTCGAAGATCCTTCTCTTCTTCTTCAAACTTCACCTGAGGCCTTGCAAATACCCAATTTGCAAGAAGTAATAGAAAATTGTCCTCGACTTGCCAAGGGAGCCAAGTTATGCCCAGACTCGTCTCTCTTTCTTTTCTATCTCTACCCAATCGCTGCACTCCGAAAGCCTAGGATTGTAAGCCGGGACACATCGAAATGCGGTATCGCACGAGGCCAGTGGGCCTGGCTAGAAGACTTCGCGAAGAGGCTGTCTCTGCTAATCATGCAGGTGTAGCACCCTATATCTATCGCAGTTCTTGCTCGCGTGGTCTCCTTGGATCTGTCGCTGGCTGAGGAACCCGAAACATCCACACACCTACCACCATGGGTTTCAACGACTGGGTGCACCGCATGAACGCCTCTGTGGCCAAGAGCCCGGTTGGCCGCTACTTCAGGTTGCAGGGGAGTGGACATGTGAGTGAATGTTCACGAAGACTGGATAGCACGATCTGACAATATGGCTACAGCACAAAGAGCGCAAAGGGACCTACTTCTTCACGGAAATTCGCGCTGGTCTGGCCACGTTCTTCGCCATGGCGTACATCATTTCGGTCAACTCCAACATCGTCAGCCAGTCTGGAGGAACCTGCGTCTGCCCGCCAGACTCTCCCGATCTTTGCGATTCCAACCCTGAGTACATGCTCTGCGTTCAGGAAATCAACCGCGATCTCGTCACTGCCACCGCTGCCATCTCCGCTCTTACCAGCTTCTGTATGGGTCTTTTCGCCAACATGCCTATTGGTCTTGCCCCTGGAATGGGACTGAACGCCTACTTCGCCTACAACGTTGTTGGATATCACGGCTCTGGAACTATCCCTTACCAAGTGGCTCTTACTGCTGTATTCATTGAGGGCTTCGTCTTCGTTGGACTGACTTTGCTCGGATTGCGACAATGGTTGGCCAGGGCGATCCCACATTCCATCAAGCTGGCAACTGGAGTCGGCATTGGATTGTACCTTACTCTGATCGGCTTGACCTACAGCGCAGGTATTGGCCTCGTCACTGGTGCATCGTCGACACCACTCGAGCTTGCTGGTTGTGTTCAATCCGCTATGGATGAGACCGGTGTCTGCCCTACTTCTGCAAAGATGCGAAATCCGACTCTTTGGATCGGCATCTTCTGCGGCGGAGTTTTCACCGTCTTCCTCATGCTCTTCCGATTCAAAGGTGCCATTATCGCCGGTATCCTCCTCGTTAGCATTATTTCCTGGCCCCGTGGAACCGATGTCACCTACTTCCCATACACCGAGCTCGGCGACTCGCTGTTCGACTTCTTCAAGCAAGTCGTGACTTTCCGTCCGATCAAGAACGTTCTTGTGGCACAAGATTGGAGCGTTGGAGAGCATGGCGGTCAATTTGCTGTGGCCTTCATTACGTTCTTGTACGTTGACATTCTGGATTGCACTGGTACTCTGTACTCCATGGCTCAGTTCTGCGGCGCCATCGATGAGAAGACTCAGGACTTTGAGGGCTCCGCCGTTGCATATCTGGTCGATGCTTTTGGTATCAGCATTGGATCACTTCTCGGCTGCCCTCCTGTCACTGCGTACATCGAATCCGGTGCTGGTATTTCTGAGGGCGGAGGCACTGGTCTTACAGCCATGACGACAGGCCTGGCTTTCTTCATCAGCGTCTTCTTCGCCCCAATCTTTGCATCGATCCCGCCCTGGGCGACCGGCTGCACGCTTGTCATTGTTGGTGCACTCATGGCTAAGGCAGCTGCTGACATCAATTGGCGATACCTCGGCGACGCCGTTCCAGCTTTCCTCACTGTAAGTCACAAAGCCCCATGACTTCAAATTCTCTTACTAACCCGTTCCAAGATCGCCATCATGCCCTTCACCTACTCCATCGCCTACGGTCTTATCGCAGGCATATGCTCCTACATCGTCCTCAACACCGGTGTTTGGATCGTCGAAAAGATCTCCGGAGAGCGCATCAAGCCCAAGGACAAGGAGTACAAAGAATTCTGGACGTACAAGCTCCCAGGTGGTGTTTTCCCACCGTGGCTCAAGCGTGCTGCCAAGGGCAAGAAGGACTTTTGGCGAGAGGATGATGGCGAGACCGGGATGGTACCCGGGAGGACTATCGATGGTGCTGAGCCGAAGGGTGGTGCGCAGACAGAGGTTGGTGAGGTTGGGCATGCGAGGAGTAGTGCTTCGTCTGGCGACGAGGGGGTTAATGCGCCGAATAAGGCTTGATTGTATGATTCATGAAATATTGATAATGTACCTTGACTGTTTATCGCTTGATCGCCCTCTCTGAAAACCAGACCATCTATGTTTGCGTACGTTCGATATTGTTCCAGTGCTGGAGACAACTCCTCCCAACCAAGCGGCCAGTCCTGGAAAATTTCGATGCACCGACGATCTATGCCGAAATCAATGAATGCAATCGAACGTGATGTCCTCTCTGTTCGTCAAATGCGATAGGGTCGTTCCAGTGGACATCAATGACGCTCAGACAATCGAAAATTCACATCGTCAACGCTTTTCTCCAAACACCAAAAATCCAAACATGGAACCATATCGTAGGTTAACAATCGATCTGTTGCTCTGGTTGAGCGTCTTGGAAGCCTGTGGACCAAAGCCAGTGGCCCTCAGCGCAAAAGAGCAAAAATTTCGTGCTAAGACGATTTTCGTTCGCTGTCGACTTGTTAATACTCGAGTCCACTTGATATCGATTTCTGGAGCTAACTCACGATACCGGGAGTCGAACCCGGCTCTACCCGGTGAAAGCGGGTGATGCTAGCCGATACACCATATCCGAAGAGCTATTAGAAGCAAGAAGCTGGTTGGCTGATTGTGGAGGAAGAAAATTTCATTAGCAATATGATAGCCGCAAATTTGCCCCGGGCCGGGGTTAACCAGCAAGCGGTAACGGCTCTGATGCTTAAAACACTCTGTGGTTTCATGCACAAGGTCGAAAGAACATATGGGAACGATTTTCGATATGGACGTTGAGCAAAATTTTTGGGAGTGAACGCAGTGAAAGTGTGTCTCAGTAGGTGGTGGCAGAGAGTCTCTGAAGTTGCAAACGATCGAACACTGCAGCAAAGAAAGCAAACAAACGATAGGGTACCTGCATTGTAAGCTGCATCGATGATTTTTGGATACCTAACGTTTTACAGTGGCTGTAACTTCTCTAACGGTCTCCAACAGCTCAGGACGCTAGGCAATTGTTCCTTTCTTTGTTCCTATCGCCCTCAACTTCGCTTCCCTAAACCAAAGTCCCACCATCAAAGGCACCGCAAAAACAATCCAAAGCACCGCCAACAACGTCGTTCCCCATCCATAACCCAAAGCCTTATACAACTGAGGTGCAAACAGTGGAAAAGAGAACCCAAACAAATTGCTCAGCATCCTCGCCGCAGCATTCGCACTGGCAGCATTCTCCCGAAACTCATCGAGTAGGTATGCAAGAATCGCTTGAGCGGTCAGAAAGCCTCCAACCGTGAAGATGACAGAGCCAATGTCCACCATGATCCAATGAGTGCCTGCTTGCGCAGACCATCCAGCCCAGAAGAGACCGATGGGACAGATCACGACGCCGAGAGCGAGGAGTGGGATGCGGTATGCAGGGACTGGGTCTTGATTCGGGTAGCGAGCTTTCATACGGCGATAGACGATGTCGAGGAGTTGGCCGCCACCTTGAGCTGCGAAAAATGCACCGAGAGCAATGGCGATGTAGTGCAGGGAGGATATCGTCGGGGTTTGGTGATATGAGTCGAGGAAGAGAGTGGCGTAGACGGAGAGCCAGAGAACGTAGATGCCGAATTCGAGACCCATGAGGAAGGAGAGAATGAGAATTATCGGCCGGTGGATGAGCAGGCGAAGAGGGACGGCCAGAGCGGTCCGGGCTCGAGTAAATAGTTCTGGATAGGCGCTCAGGAAGGGTTCTCGTTTGTGCCCAGCCTCCCTGCGTTGATGGCGTCGTAGCAAGACCGGCAAGTAGCTTTCACGGATGACGAGGAATCCAAGGAGGAGAACGCCTGCACCGAAAATGCTCAAGACCCAGAATAGCCAAGGCCAGCTGACTTTCTGACTGACCACGCCGCCCACGATAGGTCCCAAAGCTGGGCCGAGATATGGAAAGACGGTCGCCAGCGCGAGAGATTTGCCGCGATTCTCCTTCGTGAACATGTCGGCTACGATCGGTCCACTCAGCTACGACCATCATCAGTACTCTTTCGGCACACCAAAATCTCTCATTGTCACTCACCGTTGTTCCACAACTCGCCCCAGCCCCAGCGAGAAACCTGCCCACCACCATGACACCCTTACTCTTCCCCACCGGACACATCGCATTCCAAAAAGCATACCACACGAAGCATGCCACCCATACTGGCTTCCGTCCAAACATCTCGCTCGCCGGTCCAATCAAGAAAGGTCCAAACGCAAGACCGAGAAGGTAGATGGAGAAAGAGACTTGAACTTCCGTGGCGCCCATGTGAAGGTCTCGGCCGATGGTAGGTAGGGCCGCGGCCATCATTGAAGCGGACATGAGAGTGACGAGCTGGCCGAGGGAGACGATGAGGGCGATTGCGACTTTGCGGGAGAGCGGCCAGTCGTAGGGATTCGTGAAGGGCGATATCTCCGAAGGGGATGCTTCGGAGGCGACATGATTCTCTTCGTCATGGATGGTCGAAGAAATAGGAGTCGCAAGAGCAGGCTCATCAATGAAGATCTCCGCGTTCTTTTCCGTAGGCATGGCCGCAAATGCAATCGGTGAAATTGTTCTCAGACGGTCAAAGGCTCGATCAGATAACAGGCCGCCTTATATGTCCTCATCGCTACGGCACTCGCATCGGCTTCAACGGGTGCCTTGTCCGAGATCACATGGTTTCAGAAGACAAACGAAACGAAAGAGGGACAGTCGCGGTTTTATGAGCGGCCATTCCACAGTATCGAACGATCTCGCGGCCGAAACGGAATTCGACCACAGCTCTCGTCTGGCGTTGCGGAATTCGAGAATCCTTCGTCGGCCGACTGAAGTTATACCGCACGGTCCGTAGAATGTGCTCTTGCTGCAGAATCAAGAAATATTTGCGAGGAAGCGAATGTCCTCGAAAGTAAAGATAGGATTACGTCGGGTTTCTTGGCTCGGGCCGTGATGTTCAATGGGGATGTTTTAAGGAGATTCTCGGCCCCTGGCCGCAACGGAAGTTCGTAGTAGATGTATGTCGTGACTTCGAAAGTAGCTGGTAAATAGATATACAAGATTGCACACCAGCCGTTGTCGTCCTGAGTGCACGTGGAAAAGCCGAACCTCAGTTCACATAGCGGTTGAAAATCTTAGATGTTGTGGCTTCCTTTCGGATCTTCTCGGTTGAGTGACCCTTTGAGCAGTAGCCCTGGCTCTGACGCCCTGCATTGAAACATAGGAGAATTCCAGTGGTCGTCCAAGAAGGGTTTCGCAAGGCATCCTACTCTGACCTCACTTGAGATCGCTGGAGAAGGGCTTCGTTTGCGGAGAGGGGGCTGCTGAATAGCTATTTTCGTGCTGGCGGTGTCCATCGACTCCCTACGCACTCTTGGCCCTCGTAAGGTAACTCCTCATTGCCTCGAACATCCGCTGAAACGGCCACAGTCCGGTCTTGGCCATCCTCCAGGCCAATACCATGACCAACACCGGTGCGGTGAACATCGTGATCTTCCAGAATACCCGATCAAGAATCTTGAGCAAGAGGGCAACCCTCTGCGTCTCCATGTACTTCGTCTCGTTCACATGCGGGAAAGGCTCTTTCGGGGTAGGTATACCAAGAAATTTGCAGATTGGGTCCCATCCATCTCCCATCTTATACTCTAGAAGCCGATCCGGTTGGTCCTTGAGAAGTCTCCGCACGGTCTTGAAGTGCTCGCGGTACACTGGTCTGGCATTTGCTCGGATCTGTTCTCGATCATTTGATCCGTAGCACATCTTCGTCATACGATGCGTCATCTTTGAGATCCTTCCCAGCCAGTCGTAATCGATCGCTGCAAATACTTTGGATTGGGGCTTGCCGTAGTTCTTGATCAACGTTTCGTCCATACTCTTAAACCATGCATCCTCGTCTCTCTCCCAAAGAATGACCTTCGCTTCCGGGTAGGCCGTGATGAGCTCTTCCGCGAAATCCAGACAAGGCTTGTCTGCGACAGCAGAAACGTGTCCGAGAAGGCCATCCCAGAACTTGCGATCCAGTTTCGCTTTGTTGCCCGAGGTTTTGAGATCCACGGCTTCCACCCACATGTCCGCATCACGAATGCTGGTCAGGATCCGATAGAAGTGGTAGCACGGCATGTCGAGCATCTCAAGCGCTTTGGACATAGAGGCTGTACCGGTTCGCGAGTAGCCCATAGCGAGCACTCGCATCGGCATTTGACGAGTGCATTTATGGCGATCGATGTGTTGATCCGGAGCGAAGAGCACCGGATGAGCATCTTGTACGGACTTTGGCACGAAGCAAGGCATCTTGTCTGTCGTCTCTGCTTTTCGATGTTGTTGGAGAAAGGATGTCGTTAAAGGATGGAAAAGCACCTCGGTCGCCGACGAAGGATCAATGAGCTTCATTTTAATGTTGAGTCCTTGGCATTGCTGTTTGTGAAGGAATGTCGCGAAGGATTGGGAGTGGTGCCGCTATAACCAGGATAGGAAGCCGTATAAACGCTGTATAGACTCATTAGGCAGAGATCTGCCTGCGAGACTCGGTATCTTGTTTTGCCAAGGCCAGCCACTGGCGACGGATTCGGATATCCTTGCGAGTGGTATTTCATCAAATGAACGAGGAAGACTGATGAGGTTGATGATGTCTTCCATATACTTGCGCGAAGACGCGGTTCCGGCTGGTGAGGATCCGGGTGCGTGTTTGCCGGTCCTCAGTTGGCTTCCCAGCCAATCCGCGCACTCCGCGGTGCAATGAATTAGCGCCAGACAAAGAAGTCAATTCATCAGCCTCACCCGAAGACTGAGATAAGAGTCCTCCACATGAGCCGACAGGTGGCTCGCCGCGGTGCTTGAACCAGCAGAAGGAAGTGATGAGGATCTGGCTTTCTCCTGCGACTTCATCTGGCGACTATAGATTCCCGATCACTCATTAGGTCGAACAATATGTAGTCGTTGTTTTCGCCCTGGTCGGTCTCACATCCTGGAGCTGGAGAGACATTGTTCGCAATCACATGCTTCACCTTGATGACAGCAAGACTAGGCCGTGAAGATCCAGTCCTTCCTCCGGAACCCACACTGCTCGACAGCTGAGTCTGCTTGATGAGTCTTCCTACTCCGTACAACAGCGCCTTTGAATCGTCCTTTGGCTCCTTCAGGGCGCACATTGTTGACTTCATGATGAGTTTTGCAGATTTCGATGGCTCTGATCAGACTTTTTGAGCACTTCACCCGGGATTTATGTCCTTGTGCAACAGGGCGTGCGTATCTGCAGTCACCATGAGATCGGGCTTCTTCAAGAGATCATCATTTTTCCCGTCCAGCTCCGAGTACTGATTCCATCCCGGCAGTTCGGCTCGTTTATCATCTCCAGGGAGTTCTGCTCGCTCCAACGGGACATCACCTGGGACTTCAACAATGTGATATTTCGCATCCTCGACATTTTCCAGCTCCGATGGATCATCATCTGCGGGAAGCTCATGCAGAGAACCCGAGTCTCGCTGGGGCACTTCATCTAGCTTTGTGACGACCATGACGAACTTTCGTTCTTGGCGATGCCGGTCCCGGTCTTCTTTCTTGAGATGCCAATGCGCTTCTCCGGAGATCAGTGAGCTCTGCTGATCGGGAGATCGCATAGCCTCTTCGCTGAGCTCCAGTCTGGCAACTAAGCCTCGTTCTTGAAAATAACCATCATTCCAAGTTTGCATAATGTCGCCCAGAGCGCCGGCAGACGCATCGTCTAGGCCGGTCTTGACTCTCTTCTCCTGAAGCCGCCGACTTTGGTTTCGGCCAATGTGCCACGGGTGCGGAAATATGGTGAAGGATAGAACGCCAGTCGCCCACGCATTTGCATTATCTCCAAAGCTCAGTTTGGTGGACTCAATGACTTGGGTGCTAAATACCTCCCACTTCGTAGGATGTACTTGCATGTCGAAAAGAGCCGGATGGTAGGCAAAGCCAGAGCCCAGGCTGGCTCCTTTCGTATATACTCGAATAGATTGGCCATGACCAGGCAAAGCGCTGTTCGTAGAGTCTGTTGCTGTCGATTGGCTCCGGATTGACTTCGATGAAGATGCCGTCTGATGGCGGCTCGGACTGCTGGTAGTCGTATCTATGCTCGGTCGATTGTGCGAATTTGCCTGCTGCGACGTGAATTCTTTCTTGGCTTCCTCTGCCGTCAGTATCTTCGAATGATCCTTCCGCCGGGACGCAGCCACGCCAGCGGCGAAAGTGGCGGCTTTGGCTAGAGGCATTCTCCCGAGAGAACCTTTGGCTGAGTGACGAGAAACACCAGTATGTGAAGACACTGCTGCCTTGGTCGCAAGCCCGCCTGCGTCATTGCAAAAAGCGATGCTTGGCCGTGGTCTTGGTGGAAGAGCTGAAAGAAAACCGAGACGATGTCGTCGTCGTACCAGGATGCAGTCTGCACTCGGGATGGAAAGAACGCTCAACGTGGAACAGGGGCTATCCCAGCCACCTCAATTAACTCTCGCCTCTCTCCTTCTCCAACACCTTTCGGGCCATCATCTCTCTCCTGACCATGGACCATGACTCGTTTGCCTTTTGTCTGCTAAGCCAGCATATAAAAGAGAGAGCTGAAGCGTTGTCCCCCATCATACTTTCGTGATTCCGCACCTAGCGAGCGACAAAGATCCCCAGTCTCACAATGCCTCCAACACGAACAGCAAGGCGTCGCGTTCGCACATACGGTCCTGGATATCGTTCAGAGTTTGGCGAGCTGTTCTTCCAGCTAAAGCGATCTTATGCGGGTTTCTCGCGCCAAGTGAATATACGCGAAAGGAGCACGATGAGAGAGCTCGTCAACCAGCTTTTGGGTGGGACTGTCCACCATACATGCACGCCCCAATTCCAAGTCTCTGACTGGCTACAGACGACGTAGGGGGCGAAGACCCGGGATCTCTCCCGGAAGGTCTTGAGTACGTCTTCCTTCTGAGGAAGCAAGAACTCGTTCCGTCTGATCACCCGATCACGATGGTGTTCGACGGTGGCGAGACCGTGTATGCCAAGGCAAGTCACGATGGTTCAGGCACGGTATCTGCCCTCCATGCTCATCCCATGACCAGGTGTTCAATGAGGACAACATCGAGTATGACTGGGACGGCAACATGACATGGTTTCCCAAGCCAGGCCGCAATGGACGTGAGTAGACGTTTCTCGAGAGCATGCTTCCGCAACGACGTTACTAAGGAAGAGGACAGGCGCTCCTGATGCACCAATTTTGTACAATCGACCTGCTTGGGAACATCCACTGATTCGGCAACGATACATTGGACCCCAACGATGAAGCAACCTAGTTCTTGTGGTCGAGCGTGAAGGCAATGCGAGACTAGCACACGGCTGGTGCTCCTTCGAACAATGTACGATATCTGTGCAACTTATGGCCGCAAAGTATAATTTGCAGAATAAGGACTATCATAACACGAGGCGCCCACGCTATATACTCCGGAGCTGCGGGGCAGATCAAAGGATCTGACAGTTCTTCTAGCTTGCAACATTTCACGGTGAGTAAGGATTCGACTTCTAAAGCAAAAAGATCACAAAGACACAACGATGCCGTCAGACTTCGTTATCCACGGAGGCTGCACCACTGCCGACAGTACATGGGTGCTTCTCATGCGTGGGACTACGCAATTCGACATCACCATCGACCACAGACGAATTGAAGGGACGAAGTTCGAGGCAGAATACAGACCGGTACTCAAGGAATACAAGGAGCGCGAACAGAAAGACCCTCGATCATGTCTCAAGCCTCTCGACTTTGTCGGCCAGCACTGCTTGCCCACCCTGAAGGAGCTGGTTCCCAATCCTTGTGTAGAAGGACTGGCCGTGCAGGAATTTTTCCATTCGCCATTCTACAAACTCGAAATCGTGCCTACCAAGCAAACCGGAGGATGGCAGATCGCTGGAACAGACTCGTGCACATACAAGCCGGCGTTAAATCTTGTACTACTCCATGTGGACACTTTACCAGATGATTGCAGGTCTGTGCCTCGTTTCCATGCGAAAGAGATCATCGTCAACGCAGACGGCAGCGGCTCAATTTCAACCCTGCAAGGCAAAGTCACGATTCAATCAGGAGAAGCCATCTACTTTAAGCCACGAGAGGCAGCTCGCGAGAAGCAGTTTGATCGAGAACTTCGAATCTTACAGCGTATTCAGGACTTGCAACTCACCAAAAGCCATGCGAAGCTGCCAGCGCTCAAAGGCATCGTCACCGCAGGGGACAACAATGATCTCTGCGTCGGCCTTCTAATCGAGGTCATTGTGCCCGCTGCATTCGGATCAGATCTCTTAAGTCCTGGATGCTGGACGCAACACCACCTACACGACAAATGGGAGCACCAAGTCAGGGCTACGACGAGTGAGCTACATGCACACAATATCGTCTGGGGCGACGTCAATGCTGGCAATGTCTTCATCGACGAGGCGAACGATGCGTGGATCATCGATTTTGGTGGAATGAATAATCCCGAATTCGTTGACGATGACAAGGCAGAGACCATGGAGGGCGACTGGCAGGGCATCGACAGACTCTTCGGGGAATGGCTCCCTAAGCGAAGAGCTGAGAGTGAGTTGTAAGTATGTTGTTGAGCGTATTGACGCTACGCCCCGGCAGAGGACATTGTCGAGCACAGGGATGTGTGTGAAAAGCACAATGACTTTTTGGAGGCAAACCGAATCACTCGGCGTTAAAGCTCGAAGGAGCAATGATCTGCACCGGATCCAATGTGTCGAAGTGAGGGCTCCAAGCTGAACTCCAGCCCCAGCTGAAGACTTCACGACTTCTTCAATCTCAGCTCATCTATTGAGGTATCATTCCGGACACACGGCTTCGTATGTCTCAATCCGACTGGCGGCGCCCCTATGCAGCATTCGGGTGACGAGGATTCCATCACGCCTGCATCGTCCCAGGCGCCGCACAAATGTCCCTTCAACATCCCAACTTGTCGAGGATGTCAGCCTCTGAGTGCACCCAGCCCAGATGAAGCCGATACAGGAACCTCTTCAGAGACCGAAGATGAAGCATACGACGAACATCTGGCCGATATCTGGAGCCCAGCCATCTTCCGTTCGCAACTCAAAGAAGAGTTCCGAACCATCTTCTTTCCAGGATCAATGGGCAAAGATGCCGATTTTATGTACTGCCGCTTCTTAGGCGGAAAGTGTCTTCAGCCTCGAGGAGCCTCGATGACCGCGGCAGTCGATCTACTCTGTCTTCTGCAGATGGGTGTTCATCGCAGAGATGAAGTGCTCCTCAGAGAAGCATCGAAAGTCTACGACTGCACAATGGCAAGCCTGAAGATCGATCTCGAAAGTCCCAATGCTGCGCATAACGATGGTATGCTGGCGGCCATTTGGATCCTGCATTTCGTGGACAGTTTTACTCCCTCGCAAGGGACGTCATCAACGACCCATATCCACAAGCAGGCTGCGGAGCAGATCCTCCTATCGAGAGGGCCTGATGCGGAGTTCTCTCCTTTGGCGAAGTCGTTACTGTATAGCATTCGCTTGACAGGTACGTCATGGGGCATGATCAACCGCAAACCCGTCCCTTCAGCAGGAAAGGCATGGGCAGACCGAGCAGCCTGGAACGGAACCATTGAGAGCGAACTTATCAACATCCTCCTTCAAATTCCCCGACTCCTACACGATCTCGATGAGACGATGACAGAATTAGGATTGCCGGACTACGAAACTCTCTACGACCTTCTCAAAGCCTTCACAGCCACCGAAGAAGCACTCATCAACTGGCTGACCCGATGGATGCACACTCTTCCCGGCGAAGTCTACCAATCCGTCCCCTCATCAGCCTATCCCCACCTCCAACCCATAACCAAAGGCCTCGACGACATCTTCCCCTCGGCAATAGAATACCACTCCTTCGCAACCGCCTCCTTGCAAATAACCTACTGGATCGGCATAATGCAAGTCAAACAATCCATCCTCGAGCTCTTGAACACCCTCCAAGACCCCACTCTCCTCCGCGTCCGCCAAAGCGCTCTTCTGGAAGACATGGACCAATGCGCGGATCTCCTCTGTCAGAGCGCCGCGTACACGACGCAGCCGAAGTTCGGGTATTGTGGGATTCTGAGGTCGATGGGCCCGGTGCATTTTGCGAGCATGTGGTTTTGGAAGAGGAAGGAGTGGAGGAAGTTGAGGTGGGGAAGGGCCTTGATAGAGGCGGTGCAGAGGAAGTACCAGTTTACGTCGCCGTATGAGTTGCCACGGGAGCCGGAGGATGTGTTGCCGGAGGTGGCGATGACGGCGGGTAGTGCTTGTGTTGAAGTCAATACCTGACTTGATTGTATTATTAGCCGAGCGATGGTAACCATAAATCGGCCAACTAAATCTTCATAGCAAGACGTCGCAATACCCTTCGTGCTCTCGGCCGGCTGCCATCTTCTCGGAGTTGAGATCGTGAATCGCTAAAGCACGCAAGACATATGCCTTATGGACAGGAAAGTAGGCATACATGATCCAAAGGGCATCAAGACTCCAATCGGACGTCCACGCCCCTCTCCTCCAACTTCCTCACGACATTTCCCACCGCAGCCCGAAACAACAACTCCGCGTACAGTCGATGAAACACCATCACGAACGGGAACCTCTCCGTCAGCGATTTCTCGTCTCCTTGCGTAGGATTGCAAGTGAGACAAGAAAACGACAACTCCAGCACATTTGCTTCTTGCGCAACGCTCAATCGATGACATCCAGAGAAGGTCCCGTTCTCGGACCCAAACGCTACATCGACGCCGTGCTCTGCGGTGGTGTCGGAGTGCCAGACATCTAGGATTTGGAAAGCGCCAAAGAGGGATGTGTGCAGTGGCGGGAGAGATGAGTCTGCGAGCTGGCTCATAGACCACATGGGTGCGTGAGACTGGTTTTGAAGAGCTTGGAATTGTTAAATCGATCAGTTTGGTCAGGTTGTAGTGGCTTACAGTCGAAGTTCGTGAGCGTCTTGCCGCTTACTAGATAGATCCCACGAAAAGCCAGTGCTTCCGGGAAGAAGATCCAGCTCTGGAAGAAGCCTTTGAGCATCCAGCTTAGGATTTGCTCGTTAGGGACAGTGGAGGAAGACGAGATCTTGAGCTTGATCGATCGGCTGTCGGCTGTATGGTTGACCTGGCGAGGGTTGACGATTTTGTGAGCGTCAGAGTTCTCAAAGGCTCTCGGGATTCGTTCAACTGTTTTGATCTTTCGCCGATCAATCTTGGAAGACTCTTGATACACGGCTGCCGTCCAGACGGTCGCTGCGGTCAAGCCGCCGAGGATGGCGTATCTTGCCGTTCGGGCGATGAAGGGCGGCATTAGATACAGTGATCCTTCTCCAATTCTTTGATCAAGACGAGAGATGTCTGCCTTTCTTCAAGGCAGCGCGGTCACTCCTGTACTTAGCATCGCATTCGCGGTAATCCGAAGGATTTCTACGGGTGAAAAAAGCAGCCGATATCCGTCGACTCATCGAAGTGAACTTCACTCGTTCAGGCAATCAGAACATGTTGTTGTCGTCATGATAGCCTGCAAAAGTATTGATTGTTGTAGTGGAGAAAGATGGAAGTAGGAGGCAGGAAGCAGCTGAAGTCTGGCATTGGTGCCTGAGGCATCAACAATTTTCTCCGACCTCACCTCCCTGCATTCTGAACTTCCAGATTTCGTTCTCCGAAGCAAACGAATCAAAAGCGTCCAATCCGTCCACGAGCAGATCAGAGTAAGTGAACCAAGTCTTTCCTCATTGAAAAAGCAAAAGATGTAAACACCTTTCTCGTCCGACTTCCCCTCACTCTTCAAGGAAAGGAAGAAAAAGTCATGTCGAACTTCGTTCCAGTCATCTCCAACGTCAAACCCGAAAAGCATGCCACTGACGCCACCTCAAGAGTCTTCATCGACAATCCAAATCCTCGAGATCCCACAATGGCGACTCGCCCCCCTCCACCACTTCTAGAGCCCTACCTCCGACTCCCACCAGAGACCTCCCTGATCCTCCTGACGGGAACCCTGGCCTGCAGTGTCAACTGGCTCACATGTCGCTTCATCGGCAGCACCCTTTCTCAATCAGAAGCCTCAGAAGAGAGTCCAAGAAACGTAGTCCTCGTAAGCTGGCTCCGCGACCTCACATTCTGGAAATCCGAAATAAAACGCACGACTGTCAGTCCCCATCCCTCTCCGCCACCCGCCGAAGAGACTGACATCGTGTTCAGGGCCTCGACATCTCCCGTCGGAAGGACTTTGTTTTCGTGGATGCCTTCTCAACTGCAGAATCTCTCTCGTCTCTCGAAACCTCAATATCAACCACCCTCTCCCCCCAAACAACCCTAATCCTCGACACCCCAACACTTCCCCTCGCCACAAACACCACAACCCCCACCTCCCTCCAAACCTTCCTCCTAACCCTCCGCTCACAAGTCCACACCACAATCCTAACCTCCAACGCCGACATCCCTCTAACCACCCCAACGACGCCCCTCGAAACAGCATGCGCAAACTTCCTAATCTCACAAGCCCACGCCGCGAGATTGGTAATGGGAGTTAGAGAGTTAGAGACGGGGGCGGCGAGGGATGTTAGCGGGGTTTTGAGAGTTACGAGGGGTGGCGAGGGAAATGGGGGAGTGGAGGAGAGGGAGATGTTGTATTTTGTCGGAAGGGATGGAGGGGTGAAAGTTTTTGGACGGGGGGAGGGGGTCGAGTGAGCTGGTTGGAGGTGATTTGACATTATCGGGTATTCCGGTGGTATATACAAGTGCCTCTATGCTCATGCGCCTGGTGGTATCTCATGCGCCATATCCTCATTTGACTCCGTGAAAATGCATCATTCGTAACTGTTCATCCCAAGCAATTTTCAATCCAGTCCCTCATATTCATCCACATGCCTTCCTCTTTGGCCTCCAAGGCCTTCTGTGTAGTCCTGATACAATCCACCGCTCTCTGCCCTCGAACCTCCTCCGCCGAGAACCACGTCCCATGCAAGCCGTACGGGACTCTCTGAGGCAGTCTCACTCGTCCGACAATGTCTTTCATGTTCTTTGCGTCCACAATCCAGAGTTCGCTCTTCGCTCGGCTTGCTCCGTCGTCTTTGGGGACATCGCCGTTCGAGTTGAGCTGTGACTCATCAAAAGCGTAGAAGAGAAGGTACCCATCGTCTTCGGACTCGTTGCTGGACGCAGGCACAAACCGCGGTTCCTGAGCAAACCATCCTTCCGGCATCTGGAAGACCTGGATTGGATCCTGTGGATCGGTGGAAGACAAGACCTGTGCCATGGAGCGGCTGTCTACGACGCCGGTAACGCTACGAGGCGGTGTCGTCCTGCCCCGTGTCATGAGCGCCGCAGCATCGATCTTCGCCAAAGCGTCGATCTTTGTCGCCTTGCCCAATGCCGAACCGAAGTTGGTCGTGGTGGTACTGCAGCCGTAGATGTACCTCGCGGCCTGCATTTCAAGATCTGGACGAACAGAAGGGAACTCGAAGGGAATGGCAGACAACGCCCACTGGTGGTTGATGCTACCCGAGCGAAGGTCGAATTGGTAGTAGTACAGTCGACATTGATCTTCGTTGAAGAGATCATCGTAATCGTCTTCGCGGTCAGCCGTGGCAATGTGGAGAAGAGGCTCCTTTTCTTCGCTTGGCGATTCGAGGGCGGGCTCAAAATAGGTCTGCTCGGCGTCTTGATCGTACTTGGAGAAGAAGGGCATTCGCTTCTTCGCAGTCGCCACAACCTTCTTCCTCTTTTCAACCGGTGGGGCGATGTTTCCAGCAGCGAAGATCATGGTGGCGGACGTGAGTCTGCAAGCAAGCATGTTGACGACGGCGGTCTCACCTGAAGCGTCTGCCTCATCCCAGGAGTTGGCTGTGTGGAAGATACAAGACGCATCTGTCTCGAACCATTTGACTTGCTTTGGCTCTCGGCGAGGAAAGACGCCAAACCGAGATGGTCGACTGGAGTCGTAAGAGACTGGTGGCAGGCCCTTCAGCTGATTGATAGGATCCAGGCTCAGAGGCAAGTCCATGATGATGGTGTGCTCTCTCGAGACACCGAAGTCGTGCATCATCTTCGCGCTCTTGACGCCGGGTACTGCAGTATTGAGAATCTTTCCCAATCTTGACGCGCCACCCTTCTGATCATTCGACTCTGCCTGGGCCGTCTGAGGAATGATGCTGTACTGCACGAACGGTGGTGCAAAGCTCGAATGGAACATGATCATCTCTTTTGTGACAGGGTCGACTTTGGGGTGTGCTGTGGTCCATTCCCTCATGAAGCTGATCAGTCCTCCATCTTGACCTAATACAGCCTCTTTGCCTTCCGTCTCTTTCTTCGGCTCTCCTTCTGCAGATGCACCGTCGTACCAGCCGACAGTCTCAAGTCCAGGAAGCTGTATTCGCATAGGTGGTCCACTCTCACATGTTGCCAATGCTCTCCCGTCGTGATACAGAACATGAGTGTTTGCGACACTGATCTTCTTGATTGGTTGTTTCGAGCCAGGTAAGTGGGACAGTATGACCAGCAATATCGTCCTCAGGATGCGTATCGTCACGTAGATGAAGCTCGCCACGGGATTGACCAAAGTCGCTATCGAGGGTAGTATAGGGACTCGTAACCGCGGGGAGGATATTGTGCTCAGGTATAGATCCGTCAAGACGAACTGGTTCACAAACTCGGGATGTACCTCTCCCGTCGTCTCGTTCTTGGTGAAGGAGACGCCGGACAGCATGCCATCTCCATCGAACCAATGTGCGTCTCTTCCCAGATCCTCATTCGAGACGGGATTGCTCCCATTACGAACATACTCTCCATCCGCCAACTCTTCTGGTATCCTGCCGGTGTATGTACATCTCGTCAACGGCAGCGTCTGTTGTATTGGCGCGAAGTTACCGCTCAAGTAAGGGTGTTTGGCCTGAGGCGTGGGCAGGATGTTCTCGCTGGAGGTGCGCTTTCGTTTCTGGCCTGCCAATGCCATTGTCGTGTAGTGGTTCTAAGGAGTAAACATTACAGCAGCAGCAACAAGAAGCAGACGGATCTCCAACCTCCTCTTGCCAGTTTCATCAAGACGGGAGAAGCCTGTCGGTTCGCAACGCAGGTTGACACAGCATCACATGCTTCCGAACTGGCCCTGCCGAACTCCACTCTGCCCTCCTCTCACACCACGCCGCAATCTTGTTCTCTGCCAGGGCGGAGCGGGGGCCGATGTCGATGTGGTGAGGAGTGGCTTCATCTCTCGATTGCTTTGGTGACATGACGCTCGACGGCGTCACCAGCGCCTCCGCTCATCGCGCGTTCAAACTCAAAGCTCCTCCAGCTGTGAGTTTATATGGACAGGACCTCCACCGGCGATATGGGTGGTATCGCTTGTCAGCACTTTTGGCGCGTTTCATCGGCCAGAACTTGTTTCGCTGCTTCCCGCCACTGCCGATTGAGGGAAACGATTGAACGGCGACTTTCCGCCGCCCTCAACCACTGCCCGCCCAACACGTCCGCAGACTGCTGCTGCTGTGGCTGGGAGGAGGAGCAGCATTTGCGTGGTCGACCTGCAAGCGGACCTTACGACACAATGAGTGCATTGTCTTGACCATCAAATTTCCTCGGAGATGTGTGGGTAATGGCCGAGCAGAACAATCCCAACCAAAAACCACACACTCGTTAGAATTGTCCGCATCATCACCTCGCAGCTGGCCGACCTCTGAGAGTTTTCGAGGGACTGGGAGAAGATGGGGTTCGAGTATGCGCTTGTGTACGTGTGATCGGCAGCAGAAGCATGTGAAAGCCACCACTGACATGAATCTTCCCGCGAGCGCAGACACCTTACTTACACCATCCCGCCTGCTGTTGTCCTCTCCCTCGTCTACTTCCCGCTCTGCACCCCGCTGGACCTGTACAAGATCTTCTTCCTCATAACCATCGCCGTTGTCTCGACCATTCCCTGGGATAGCTACCTCATCCGGAATAACATCTGGTCGTACCCCGAGAATGTCATCGTCGGCCCAACACTTTTCAGCATACCGCTGGAAGAGGTCTTCTTCTTTGTCATCCAGACATACAACACCACGCTGCTGTACCTGTTGGCCACGAAGCCGGTCTTGAAAGAGGCGTATCTGGTGAAGGAAGGGACTGGTAGTCAAGGGCAGAAATGGCGATATGTCAAGATGGGAGGCCAGTTGATCCTGGCCTTGGCTTTGAAGAAGGGCATTGACTTTGTGAGGTCCGAAGGGGAGAGGACGTACCTGGGATTAATCCTAGTCTGGGCCCTGCCTTTTCTGCTACTGCTTTGGAGTTTGGCATATCAACTCATCTTGAGGTTGCCTACGGCATGCACGGTTCTGCCCATTGCATTACCGACTGTATATCTGTGGGTTGTGGATACTCTGGCATTGAAGCGCGGGACATGGGTGATTGAGTCGGGGACGAAGACGGGAATCACATTGTGGCCGGGGCTGGAAATTGAAGAGGCTCTCTTCTTTCTGCTGACCAACATGTTGATCGTGTTCGGTTTGGTCGCCTTCGACAATGCTGTCGCCATCCTTAATGCCTTCCCCATTCACTTTCCACATGCGCCGAGTCTGCCATCGCCGGTCATGTTGGTTCGAGCACTCCTCTTACCGGCCCTTGCGTACGATGACGATCGAATACTCGGAATCGAGCAAGCTACTGAGCGATTGCAAAAAAAGTCCCGCAGCTTCTTCCTGGCGAGCAGTACCTTTCAAGGCAGACTGAGACTGGACCTGATCATGCTATACTCCTTCTGCAGGGTAGCCGATGATCTGATCGACAACGCTCCGTCGTCGAAGGAAGTCAAGGAGTGGCAACAAAAACTGAAGATCTACCTCGACCTGTCTTATGCCCCGCCAGAAAAGACCAAAGATGGAAAATTAATACAGCCGAAGGACGTCAACAGAGGCGCGGCGACGCGATACATTGTACAGAACTTCCCCCCAGAAACACAACTCACGCTCCTTCTACTCCCGACCCACCGACTGGACAAGGAGCCACTGTATGAGCTGCTCAAAGGCTTCGATATGGACCTGGCATTTTCCGACAAGAAAGGTTCAGGTCCTATCAAATCGGAAGAGGACCTCGATCTCTACGGCGCCCGAGTCGCTGGGACTGTCGCTCTCTTGTGCATTCAGCTCGTTCTGTACAGATATCCTGGCACATCAGAAGCCAAAGCAAGACGGCTCATGGCTGCAGGACATAACATGGGCATCGCATTGCAATACACCAACATCGCGCGAGATTTAGGCGTTGACGCTGAGATTGGGCGGTGCTACGTTCCACCAGGCTGGCTCAAGAAAGAGAAACTCACCCCTGAGACATTCATCGCCGGACAGACGAAAGCCGCCACAGCCTCTGAACCTGACGACTTCTTCCTGAAGAAGGTCGAGATCATACGCTCTCGCCTGCTTGATCGAGCTTTCAAATTCTACAACAACAGCGTCGGTACGATTGAGGAACTTCCTGGGCCTGCGCGAGCTCCTCTGCGTGTTGCAGTGGAGAGCTATATGCAGATTGCAAGGGAGTTGCGAAGGCCGGGCTTCAAAGTCAAGGCCGGGCGGGCAACAGTGCCGAAGTGGAAGAGGATCTTTGTGGCGTGGAGGACGTTGTTGGGCCCTCGGGGAAGGGAGTAATCTGTACATAATGTGTCTTGCATCGTGTGGCATTGCATGGCGTGGTTTAGATACCCTTCAAGCGAGCTTTGTTCAGATGTGCTATCATCACATATGTCTCTTCTACTATATTTAGGGGCGTGATATGTCTCCTGATACTGAGTGGAGTGTTTCACGGGTTGAGGACGCTATCACGTGTAAAGTACGTTTGTTAGCGTCATGGAAAAAGCGGGTACCTCGCAACGAAGCTAGGCGTGTGTGAATGTTTCCCCAACCTCCCACCACATCCCATCTCTTCTTTCTTCCCTTCTCAATATGCAAATCCAAAGACATCGACTCGTCTCTCCTTTATGGCGGAGAAGAAGAGCAAGCAGAAAACTGCCATTGTCATAGGTACGTTCCACCCAACCCCACCATCTCAACCTCCACACTAACACTCCCTCTCTTTCACAGGCGCCGGCGTAGGCGGCATCTCAACCGCCGCCCGCCTCGCCAAAGCCGGCTTCGCCGTAACAGTCCTCGAAAAGAACTTCTTCACCGGCGGCCGCTGCTCTCTCCTCCACGCCTCCGGCCACCGCTTCGACCAAGGGCCCTCCCTCCTCCTGCTCCCGCAACTATTCCGGCGAACGTTCGAAGAGCTAGGTACGAGTCTTGAAGAAGAAGGAGTGGAATTACTGAAATGCGAACCGAATTACAACATCTGGTTCGGCGATGGCGGGAGGTTTCGCTTGTCGAGTGATCTGGCGGTCATGAAAGAAGAGGTAGAGAAATGGGAAGGCAAAGAGGGGTATGGAAGGTATTTGCAGTTTCTGCAAGAGAGTGGACGGCATTATGAGCTCAGCGTGGAGCATGTGTTGCTTAAGAACTTCACGGGTCTGACAAGTATGCTGCGGATGGATTTCCTAAGGCATCTGCTGGCTCTCCATCCGTTCGAGAGTATCTGGACCCGCGCGAGCAAGTACTTCTGGACGGAGCGACTACGGAGAGTCTTTACGTTTGGGAGTATGTATATGGGCATGAGTCCTTTCGATGCTCCCGGGACGTATAGTCTGCTGCAGTACACGGAGCTTGCGGAGGGGATCTGGTATCCTGTCGGTGGGTTTTGGACGATTGTGCAGGCGCTTGTGGGGGTTGCGGAGAGGCTGGGCGTGGATGTGAGGTTGAGCACGCCGGTGAAGAGGATTCTTGTTGAGGGGAATGGGAAGAGAGCTACAGGCGTGGAACTGGAGAACGGGGAACTCCTGCATGCGGATGTGGTGGTGAATAATTCGGATCTGGTCTATGCGTACAATGAACTCCTGCCGAAGAGCGACTATGCGGAGAGTCTGAGCCAGAGGCCTGGGAGTTGCTCGAGTATCAGCTTTTACTGGGGTTTGAAGGAGAAGGTGCCGGAGTTGGAGGCGCATAATATCTTTCTGGCGGATGAGTATCGGGAGAGTTTTGATTCGATTTTCAAGAGGAGGTTGATTCCCGATGAGCCGAGTTTTTATGTTAATGTGCCCAGCAGGGTGGATGGGACGGCGGCTCCTGAGGGGAGGGATACGATTGTTGTGCTGGTGCCTGTGGGACATCTCACAGAAGATCAGAATCAGGATGAGACTGTGTCTATAACAGACGGGACTATCAAATCTGCCTCCCCATCGAAACAATCCGGTCTAACACCAACACCGCACCAGGACTGGCCCGCCATGATCTCCCTCGCGCGCAAAACCATCCTCTCGACGATCAAATCCCGCACAGGAGCAGACATCGAACCCCTGATCACAGAAGAACTCACCAACGACCCCACGACCTGGCAATCCCGCTTCAGCCTCGATAAAGGGGCCATCCTCGGCCTTTCACACTCTTTCTTCAACGTTCTGTGTTTCCGACCCAGCACACGTGCTCGAAGAGCGGGAGTCCTAGATCCTTATATCAAGATGCTCGGCACTGGAGCTTTGAGTCGTGTGGCGGAGGTCATTGTCGATGCGTGTCGAGGCGAAGGCAGGAATGTCAAGGGCCTGTACATGGTCGGCGCGAGCGCGCATCCCGGGACGGGCGTTCCGATTGTTCTTGCGGGAGGGGCGTTGGTTGCAGAGCAGATTTTGAGGGATGAGGGGATGGTGGTGCCTTGGGGAGGGGAGAGAAAGGTGCAGAGGGATGAGAGGTTGGATAAGGTGCAGAAGCCGCTTTTGGTCATGGGGTTTTGGGAGTGGGTGGGCAAGTTTTTGCTTATGTTTCTTGTTAGTTGGGCGGTTTCGTTTTACGTGTTCTTGGGGAGGGTCTGAGATGGAGTACAGCACAGCGCAATCAACGATTATGTCAAGTCGTGCTGCGCGGGCAGAAGACATGAAGCACGACAACGTGCCGTTCTCGAGATCTGGTCCTCGCCGCCATGAGGACGCCTATCTCTCCTATCCCATACCTCGAGATTCGAGAGCTCACCTCCAGGGATGGACATATCTCCCCTTGGCTATTCTTTGAGATTTGAGCGGTTTATGGATCTTCACTGCCAGGGGAGAGTATATCTTGGTCGCGTGATGACGTTCTGGAAAAAGGCAATGCGTTGAAGGTTTTCGTGTAGCGAGGATGGCGGGCTTGGAGAGTCTTGGTTGTATCTTAGTACCTAGGACGACCCCTCTTGAGGTGCAGGTATGCAGAGAGGGGAGGGAAGGGGTTGTGAAGAGACGGGGAGCGAAGAAGCTAGGATGTGCATATACCTCGACTTGGTGAGTATGAGGGAGGATACATTTGCCAATTTGTAGGCATGGACTGCCCTCAGCTTTCGGGAGTGTGTTTGAAGTCGACGACACTGCCATGTTGCAATGTTGGCAAGCATGAGTATGGTGAATTGGCGGCGGTGAGCTCCTCGTGCAAGCCCATGACGGCTTCCCCTTCATGGTCAAACAACCAGAAAGCGGAGTCGGAGTCACTGGCCAGGTGTACCTGAGTACAGAGGAGGTGAGGTCCATGAGCGACAAGGCCACACCGTCAAAAGTCTTGTCAAGTTGCGGGAAGAGAGCAGATCCTTGCAGCGTGCATTCAGGCTGCAGATCTTCCGCTACGGTGCGCGATCTTGCTTTCCAAGCTCGGCCGCTTCTTTTGACCGCGTTAGAATCACACGTGCGGATACCGGTCGAGGACGTGTGAACCGGGTCTTCCGGGCGGCGAAAGATGAGTACTCGTTCGGCATGCCATCCGGCTTCCAGCGAGAAGTGGCCTCTTCACATGTTCGTGAAAGACTGTGACAACCATCTTTCACTTATTTGTAATAAGCTGCTAATTCGGCAGTGGAGTTGACGGAGTTGAAGCCGAGATAGCGCTTCCGCAACATCCACCGTTGCAGATTGAAGGAATCGGTTCGGAGTGATGACCGCGGTGGCTGGGCGGGGAGATGTTGGCGGACCCAAGCCCGTTTCGCCGTTGGAGGCTCGCCGAGCCGCGAAGAAAAAAGATGACTACTTCATTTCATAGTTGATTTTGAATCTGTGTTGATCGAAATGCGGTGACATGAAGCAGCACTTGCACCCGAAGCATCGGAAGCCGAAACAAGAAATCATAGCTCTCTGCGTGAAACGGTTTGGCTATAACTGCAGTGTGCAGCTCTGTGCAAAATATACTTCTCGTCAACGTTAACAACGTCCAATAGCGTTCGTCCGCAATGGTGATGGTGGGTGGGAATGATTCGATCTCTTCATATGCGAATCCGACGAATGTGGTCTGGTGCGTTGAATGGTTGTCAGACCCGCCTGTCGTATGTCATTAGCTTTGACATTTCACGCCACAGAGGAGTGGCGTTGGTTGACTTCAAGTCTCTCATCCGGTGGTTGTTGGTGATGCCGTCTGTCGTAGTCGCCACACGGATGAAGAGCACACAGGCGGCATGGCGAGGAAGTCGACCGCGAGGCCCCACCAGCCATGCGTGACAACCAGAGTTCGACCAAGGCGGCGGCGGCGGGATGACGAGATGCGGGAGGTGTCTTATGTCGATGTCGATGCAGGACGTCAGGAAACAAGCTTTTGCGGTCGTGGATGGTCGCTGCCAAAATGCTTCGGCTGCCGCCAAGCGCCAATCAAGGTTCGCGCTCTTAGCGCCTCCTATTGGATCTCCTGACCTCATCCCATCAAGCAAGGCGTCGAAGATCGCACGACAACAACAACCGACCGCCTTCATCGCTGGAATGCCCCAGAAACTGTCTGACAGCCCCGCGGAGACGACAAGTCGATAATGACAACGGCAGTTGCACCACGCTTCATGGACAGGCATCTGAGCAGTCATGCTTCGAGAACGATCGCAGTCTCATGTACCACGACAATCGTTCCACAGCCTTTCAGCGACTTCTGCATGCACACCAAACTCACACCCCGCTGCCGCTGTATTTCCGTTGTAGCCGCTTGATAGCCGTGCCCAGCGGCATGCACCGGATCTCGTCACGGTGGGTAGAGGCCATTATACTTTCGACGGCTCGACGGCAAGGGAGCGCATCATGAGATGAACTTGAAGCATGTGCGACGTCATGCATCAACAGCTCGCATGCTAACACAGCACCCGTGCGCGGTCGAGGTGAAAAGGCCTGAGGCCCCTTGGGTGACTACTCTTCTTCATTCCAAGGACCTTGGCAATATTGATTGTTGGCACCGGGAGGAAAGCTTGTTGATTGAACCCTTTCAATTCATCTCTTGAACTACCAGCACAATGGGCAACGAAGCGCTCGCCGTTAACGGTATGTTTGATCACTCTTGTCGACGCGACGAAAGCTCACATTGTTTGTAGAGATCTCCAACCCTCCTGATGCCGACATCGCCATCACCACCCATGGGTCGGACTTCTACTGGGCGGTCTGCGCCGTCATGACCGTCTCGACCCTGGCCTTCATCGGTCTGGCTGGCACCAAGAAGCGATCCGACCGTATCTTCCACTACATCACCTCCGGTGTCACAATGGTTGCTGCCATCGCATACTTCTCCATGGCTTCCAACTTGGGTTGGACCGCCATCGAGGTCGAGTTCGTTCGCAACGACCCAGTCGTCCGTGGTCTCAACCGCGAGATCTTCTACGTTCGATACATCGATTGGTAAGGATAGTCCGAAGCGTGTGAAAGTCCAGATAGTAACAGCCTTACAGGTTCATCACCACCCCACTCCTCCTGATGGACCTGATGCTCACGGCCGCCATGCCATGGCCCACCACGCTTTGGGTCATCCTCATCGACTGGGTCATGGTCATCACCGGTCTCGTCGGTGCCCTGGTCGCCTCCTCCTACAAGTGGGGTTACTTCACCTTCGGCTGTGTCGCCCTTGGCTGGATCGTCTATGTGCTCGTCTGGGAAGCCCGCAAGCACGCCAACGGTGTCAGCTCCGATGCCGGCCGCGCCTTCCTCTTCTGCGGTTCCCTCACTGCTTTTCTCTGGATCCTCTACCCAATTGCCTGGGGTCTCTGCGAGGGTGGAAACGTCATTGCTCCAGACTCTGAGGCTGTCTTCTACGGTATCCTCGACATGCTCGCCAAGCCAGGTTTCGGTGCTCTGCTCCTCTGGGGCCACAGGAACATCAGCCCTGCCAGTCTTGGTCTTGCGATCAAGGACTACGGCGCCGAGGACCACGCCGTCATTGAGAAGAAGGAGGGTCACCACGGCAATGGCCACCACAACAACGGTGTCACCAACGGCACCAACGGCACTGCCACCAATGGCCATACCACCGCCGAGCAGACCGTCTAAGCGCGTTCATACACAGCTGGCGCTTGCGTGAGGTATCATAGAGAGCTAGTCTCTTGAAAGAGAAGACGTGCAGTGCATTCGTTTAGCCAGAGGCGCATCTGCGTCGCAGTGTGCTTGATTTATGATATCCCCCTCCCCGCGATATGACGCTTATGATTATTATGAGTATGACATCGGAAAAGACGGGGAAGAGGTTTCGTAATAATGTTTGTAGTATTTAATGAAGCCTGCATCGATAATGAACCGACTCTCAGCACCACACCTCTGTCTCAGCATCACTTCGCGTCAATGAATAGACCCTAGTATATCTCTCGAAAAGTCTACTGTAACCAACCTAAGGCTGTCATTGGCAATCTTGACTACACATCAATATGAAATCTCAGTACTGTAGACTCATTTCAGTCATGAGAGTCTGGACTTGTTCAGGGTTCCTTTTTGGAGGCCCTACCTCGCCCATTCCATCCTAGAGACTTGAAACCATTGTAATCCTTGACGATAGACAGGGGTGGTGCCCAACCCTAGGAAGCATCAAGACATCGTCTTGACATGGATACGAAAATCAATAGGTGGACGGTGTTGCTGATCGCATGTCGTGCAAGTGCTCGTCGTGTTGTCCACGAACAAGTCCAACACCATAGCTGCTACCGTTGCAACCAGGTTCACGCCTCCTGACTGCATTTCTCATCTCCATCAACGGGTAATACCATACCACGTAATACCGATACACTCAACTGCTTCTCATTGAGCCAAAATCCCATCAACATCAACTCCTCGGCCACCACAAATCCCCTCTCCTTCACTCGATCAAACCGGCAGAAAGTCCGCACCCAGTCGCCGCACGAGCCCAGTAGTGCTAATCTGAATCGTAGTTGCAGATCCTCCAAGAAGCTTGGAGATTCTTCGTGCTGCTTAAAGGAAAGTCGAATGGGGCGGGTTTCGGAAGGACGATTGGTGTTGTCTCGGTAGAATTTCGTGATGGGGCGTTCGGCTGGCTGCCGAATTCTCGCCAAGGTGGAGGTGGAGATGCTTCCCTTTTCTTGTGATGAGCTTTTGTGCTTGCTCCTGAGAGGTGCTTTAGCGGTGATCTGGGGACTTGGAGGGGCTGGAGAGGAGATGGAAGAAGTCGAAACAAGTGATGGATGATGGGGAGATTGATGGTCGAAGATGGAGAGAAAAGTCCTTCTCGCAGCCACGCGTCGCAATCAACATTCACCTACGCCGCACACCAGCGTCCCACACCAGCCTCGTTAGCGGGTGGCAATGATGGAGAAGGCCTTGACTCGAGCCTCGTGTCCAAAATGGAGCAAACCTCAACGCGGCCGCCGCACCAATGGCCGTTCTGCAAATTGAAAAGCTGAACATAGGCTGCTTCTCCACGTGTGATCGCGAGTAAGCACACTCTCGACAGAACCGGGGCCTCATGCCGGCAATCCTTCACCTGGAATCGACACCAACCTCGCGTAGGCAGCGGAAAGGCGGGAGGAGGAGTCGGGAAGGCGCCTAAACGCAGCACAACTCCACCACACCCCGGACAACATGCCCTTTCGTGCACTCGACTGTGCCTCTCGATGCGACTGCTGCTTCGCTAGAAGTTCGCGACAAGGGGAGTGGTGAAAAAGGTGCATGAGCGCCCTGACTCCGTCGAGGGTTTATCACTGCCTTGTCTACGGCAGCATTGAACGGTTGGTCCCTTTCGCGATATCCACTTGCCTCTCCACGCCTCATTTCTTTCTTGTTTAATAGTTGGGGGAAGTTGGTGGCCGACTTAAGCTTCTCCTCCACGAGCGCGGCAGGAAGCTTGGTCGTGGTCTTTCCTTCCTTCTTTGATTTTAACGGGACGTCTCCTGCCTAACGAACCAGGATTCTGCATCGACGACCGCATCCAACTTCGACTTCAAGTTCGACTTCGCTACGATCACAACGGACGACACATGCGAACAAGATCTTCCAACTACCTATCTGGCCATCCTTTTCTAGCATTCGAGCGACTCCCGCTGAGGCATCGAAAGTGCTGCGACTCTCACTTCCACATTCACGTAGAAAGAGCGACCTTGGATTCACGACGGCATCATCTTTCGAGGGAGACCAACATGTTGAACTGAAGAGGCAAGGGCATCTCCAGCGGCATTCACTATGGTGCACCCATATACCCCTCGCGAACTCATCGATGGCGAGCTGTACTTTCCGGAGCCGTACAGCAGTCCTGAGCTCGCATCGACGTTAAGATATGGACTTATCCCGCTCGGTCTGCTGGCGACGTTGTCAGTCTTGAGCACGACGCTCCTCATCGGCTTCATCGTCCAACGGTTTCTCACCTGGCGAGCACACTACAAGAGCTTTGTCGGATACAACCAATACGTTGTGCTCGTGCTAAATCTGCTCATCGCTGGTCAGCTTCACACGCCTTCTTCCATAAGATCGAGCGCTGACGTTCTCTCGCAGATCTCCAACAAAGTGCCTCGTTCCTCATCAGCTGGCACTGGTATCGCAAGAACCAAATCTTAGCTCCGTCGAGTGCATGCTTCGCGCAAGGCTGGCTACTACATTCAGGAGATGTTGGAAGTGGCTTCTTCGTCCTGGCTATTGCCATTCACACTTACTACACTGCTGTGTACGGCCGGCGAGTCGAATACAAACATTTCGCCATGATCATCGTTGGTATCTGGCTCCTGACATACCTCCTCACTATCATTGGGGTTGGATTGCATGGGGAAAGGTACTTCGTGCGTGCTGGAGCTTGGTGCTGGGTCTCGTCGGCCTATGAGACAGATCGTCTATGGTGTCACTGTAAGTCTCCAATAATAGCCCGCCTCGTGACATTCACTGACGGATAGAACAGATTTCTGGGTCTTCATCAACCAATTCGGCACTATCGCCATCTATCTCATGACCTTTTATTCCCTCCGCAAGAAGACTCGACAGCTCCTCATCAACGGCCAGATCCCACCCAACAGCCCCAACGCCGCCACCATCAAAGCCGTCAATCGCATCACCATGCTCATGACGCTCTACCCCTGCGTCTACGTCCTCTTGACACTCCCTCTCTCCGCGGGACGAATGTGGTCCATGAATCACCATGGCCGGCCAACCAGCGACGTCTTCTCGTGCATAGCAGGCGCATTACTGACGTCCTGTGGGTGGGTCGATTCCCTCCTCTACACCCTCACCCGAAAGCGCCTACTACAGGACACCATGCCCAACGCGTCATCCCGGCGCACAGGCGACAACTGGGAATCTCACGAGCTGGGAAGCAAAGGCATCACACACACTCGTACTGTTACCGTTGAAGCCGGTGCTTTGGTGGACTTCGATATGATGACCAGTCCGGAACATGGCAGAAGAGTACCGAGTCAAGCTTTCGACAGACCGCCACCGTCACCGACAGGGAGCATTGATCCGATTTTGTCGGGAAGGGGCTTCGGCGGGATGACAGGGCAAGTCAAGACGGAGATTAGTGTCGGGCAGAGGGAGATCGACAACAATCACCGCTTCGAGCTGGACGCGAGCTCGCCCACTACAAGGAGCAGTGAGTCGAGAACAAGGAAGATGACGGATGAGATGTGATACCTTAGGAAGAGGGGAGTTCCGGCGTTTCTCAATGCAGGCACACAGTACTGCGATCTGGGGTCGATTTCAACGACATGATGGCTTTGCTTTCGATATCATTTGTACATATTCATCATTCACTCAAAAACGAAGCTAATGTCGTATTCGTAAACACTTGCACGAACTCCCTTTTCACGCCAGCCCATTCTACTAATAGCCATCCCTCCTCTCCTCCCGAATCCCAAGTATCCTCATCATGCCGCATAAGCCACAGTACCGCTTGGTTTGTTTACATGGGAAAGTCACGGCGTTTAGACGGAGTCTTGGTGCACTTGGCTAACGAATCACATGAGCCACGACATCTCACTAGCCTGAGTAAAAGACTTCCATTCACTGCCACTACCATGCCATTGATAGGCGGGCATCAGGTCATATCATCATCAACGAAAAAGTCATTTAAAGCTCAAAGAGAACTGGAACACCCAGACCATCCATCATCCTCCACACCCACACAACAGCACCCTCCTCCACAACGGCGCCTTTCTCACTCGCTTCCCGCGATAACTACTCTCCCCCGAACTCGTCGTCGCCCCGGGACTCCTCCTCCACCTCCGCCTCAAAGGCTCCGCCTCATCATCATCATCCTCAAAAAAGCAATCCGGATAATAACTATACGTCTGCTGCGGCGTGCTCTCCCTCCTGAGCAAACTCCCGAAACTTGTCCTCGGACCTGCGGTGCTGGGCGGTGAGGTAATCGTATCGTCTGACCAGCGACTCGCGCTTGGTGGGGAGAAGGAGTTCTGGACGGTCGATGTGGAGATCTGCCGTCGGTTTCGAGGTGTCGTGGTACTGCTTGTGCTGTCTGAAGAGAGGATCCGGAGTGGTGTTCGTTTGAGAGAGCTGTCGGCGCGGGCGCGGGTTGTTGAGACGGATTCTTTCCTGGGACGGTAGGAGGGATCGATTGTTGTGGGTGTTATGGCTTGGAGGGTTATTGTTTCTTCGACCAGAGTTGGTTGGCGTGGTGGTGGGGTTACTTGTTTGATTACTGGGAAGAGCGAGTAGCCTTTTGGTGGGAGTTGGGGACGGGATGATGGAGGTGGTGAGATGGGGATCAGGGGCTGGTCCCGTCTTTCTGCGCCTGGTTTCGTGTCTGCTGGAGGTGGGTCTGGCGCCGCGACGGAGGGTGTGGGTGTTGGTGGAAGACCGAAGTCGAACTTTTCGATCGCAGGGTCGAGTTTTGGTGTCGGCGGTGGTAGTTCTGGGCTGTGCAGGGAAGGTGTCCGATCCCGCATGTAGTAGTCCAGTATTCCTAACGAGATCTCGGACTGTCGCGTACTGTATTGCGAAGTGATACTGGGGGACTGCTTCCGCTGCTGTCGATGTGCAGGTGACTCTCGTCGTGGCCATGTCCCTGGCGCGGCGACGTCGACGATCTCCGGATCTCGAAGGACATCTCCGTATTCGGAACTCTCCTTCCTCGATGGTGGTGGCGCTTTCAACTCTGGAGGCGACTGCAGCTGTCTCGGCGGAATATTCAATGGCTTCGGGCGCAACGCTCTCTCAGAGTTCCTTGGAATCCTTACACGCTCATCCCTGGGCTCCTGCGCAACTCTCGTCGTAATCCTCGTCTGATAAACCGGACTCCAATCCTCCGGTCTCAACCTCCCTGAAGCCATCACAAACAAGCCGCCTGCAAGCGATCAAAAGCAAACAGAAAAACAAGACCGACAGAAACCGACCTACCCACGAGCACGACGTGTTTTAGACACGTCCTGCGACATTCCCATTCTACATACACAGCGGTAGCTCGCCCAGGACTGTGGACGTGAGGGACGGAATGCAGAAAGCCCCTCGATCTGTCAACAGAAGCCGGGTGTGTGGGAGTGGTCGATCACTCGCAGACGCTCGCGCTGGGTGAGGTCGGTCCTTCGGCACTGAATGCCAGGGTATGCGATCGAGCCGGGCCGGTGGGTTGTGGTTGAGCGGAGGATGCAAGGGGTGGCACATGTCGCTGTGAAGAAATGGAGGAAATGTAAACAAGTGATGCTCGCGAATGAGAGTTGATCGATGGATGAAAGGAGACGTCAATAGGAACACTTTGTTCGGGGTTGAAGCGTTCTTCGTTTGAAAAAATTGAGTCTTTCTGAAGAAAAATGGGCCGTCTTGGAAGTACGCAAGGAGCAAGCTTCTCAGCGAGGAGGCTGTTCACGTCAGGAGACAATGTGGAGAAGCGAGCTAGACTTGCCTGAGGCAATGCCTCACGTCGTCCTCACAGGAGTCCAGAAAATGGGAGAAAACTGATTCGACGGTGGTGAGACAGGTGGTAGTGCATAGTCGTATCTGGTCACCTTTTGACCTCCCTGGGCATCTGAACGCTCAAAAGGGTCCTTGAGCATGTCGTGGCCTCTCGCTGGGGTTTCATGATGTCTGTTGGGTGGTGTCGATGATGAAAGATGGACAGAGTTGCAGCAAACCGAAGTGGAAGAGAAGAAGTTCGTCTGTGCCTCAGGCATGCTTCTTAGTCAGCTCGTTTTCGAACTCTGACGGCTCTCCTCGACGAAGTCCGAACGTTTTCTTCCTCATCGAATCATCGACATGCTCCTACAACGGTCGCATCTTCAACCGTCCGTCCACGTTTTCTCCACCGTTGGATAGCGCCGCCGTCATCTCACCCTCCGCTGGGCTGGTTCTGGAGTCTTTGCTTCGTCGAGAAGCACCCTTTTCAGATGCCAACACGTCGCCTTGTGAAGCTTCTTCCTCAACGCAATGGAGCTTCCCACGCAGTACGACCTTTGTCAGACAGCTACAGCAGCTATCCAGCCTTATCAGACCTCATAATGGACCGCTGTTTTCGTCGTCCGCCGTGGTGCGGAGTTCCGCTCCCGTTTTCCACCACCTATCGGTTTCATTGGAACGCCGCCATTGGGCTGAAGTCACTTCCACCGTGCAGCAGCCAGCAGCAGACCACCACCGGCATGCTGCCAATAAGGTTTGCATTTACTTCTCGCAGTTTTTCGTATTTTAAAGATGCTTCTATCCCTGGCCCTTAGCCTACTCTCACCTCGCATGACTTTTCGTTTTCGGCGCTGATTTGACTCCATCCTCCAATCAACTAGAAGTCCCTGTCGCGTGCCCACCTCCTGCCCCTGTACTCATTAGCATCCTCTGGGCCCATATAGTGCTGGAAGATATGAACCACGAGACTGCTGCTCCGGCGCCCATTGTCAACGGAGAACCTTGGTTTGACGTTTGGGTAGTGAACAGCTTGTAACGAAAGCCCTACATTCAAACATTCCGCGACTTCACGAAATCTGACGACCATGCGACTTCACTCTCTCAAGGAGCTCGACAGCTCTGAGGGAACTGTTCAACTTCACGACCAAACCGAGCAAGGAAATCTGATTTACCACCCGCAACCGAACCCTCACGATCCCAATGACCCTCTCCGATGGCCCAGATGGAAGAAATTCATCTGCTTCTTTAGCGTCTCCGCTTTCGCTTTCCTCACGAACTACGCGATTGGAGGCCTCGCACCGGCATTTTACCCTCTCAGCATCGAATTCGACAAGACCATGACCGAGACAAGCGAGCTCCTAATTTGGCCAATTCTGGTTCTGGGAGTCTTCAATTTCCTCTGGGTGCCACTGGCGAATTACTTCGGCAAGCGACCAATCTTCGTATTTGCGACGCTTCTGCTCTGTCTGGCATATCTCTGGGGAGCAGTAGCCCAGACATTCGGCAGCTTGTTCTGGAGCAATATCGTCGCCGCATTTGCTGGGTCGGCTTCCGAGGCCCTCGCTGCATCTATCGTCAACGACGTATTCTTCCTGCATCAGAGAGCTAACCTGATGAGTTGGTACATGAACGCCATCTCCGGAGGCAACACCATCGGCCCTCTGATCTGTGGATTTGTTGTCACTGGATCGAGCTGGAGAGTCCACAAGTGGCATGCGTTTGGGCTTGTACTTCTGAATTTCTTGCTGGTACTATTCTTTGTTCCCGAGACGAGATACGACCGTTCGGAGCTCATGAAATCCGCCAGCAGCTCGCCTAGGACCCTCTCGCTAGATGCGGATTCTGATACCTTCAAGGGAGAGCAGCAAACGACAGCCGCAAGCAACGAAGTCGAACACGACATCGAGAAAGCGAACGCATCTCAGGTCATCAAAGCAGTACATCCAGCTCACCGCGGACCAGTGACCGAGATTCCAAAGAAGACACTCCTCCAAGAAATGAGTCTCTGGTCCGGTCTCGCCCAGAACACCAACCTGCTCAAACTCTTCCTCCGCCCATTGCCCATGATCGTCTACCCGGCCGTGATCCTATCTTTCCTGGGCTTTGCAGTGTCTCTCGCCTGGGTTGTCGCCATCAACATCCTGAACAGCTTCGTCCTGCAAGCGCCGCCATACAACTGGAAGCCTGACGTTAACGGCCTCATCAACATTCCTGCTCTGATTGGCAATCTTTTCGGTGCCTGGATCGGAGGCTGGGTCGTCGATCGTTACAGCGACTGGAGGAGTAAGAAGAACGGCGGCGTCTTCCAGCCAGAGACAAGACTGCACCTCCTGATCATCCCTGGCTTGATCGTCCCTGCAGGATGTCTGGTCTGGGGATATGGCGTTGCGAGAAGTATGCATTGGACCGCATTGTAAGTCTATTGCTACGACCACCGCGAATCTGAACTGGGCTAACAGCAATAAGGTTCTTCGCCAACGGCATGGTCAGCGTTGGCCTCACCGCAGTTCCAACAATGACGATGACCTACGTCTCGGACAGCTACTTGCCTGTCAATGCTGACGCGCTGACTCTCGTCGTCGGTCTCAAGGTATGCACATCCTGCCAGAACTCTGCGCTCATTATACTAACATATCCGACAGAACGTCGTCGCCTTCGGCTTCCTCTATGGAATCGTACCCTGGGTGGACAAGACTGGCAACATCAACGCTTTCGGTACTCAAGCCGGCATTTACGTCGCGATCATGCTGCTCGCCATCCCTGTCATCATTTGGGGCCAGCAGCTACGACATACAACTGCCGCTTGGCGGATCATACTTTAATGGCCTTTTGGACGAGCGACTTACGTCATTGTAATTTAACGATTGAATGATATGACTTGGATGATACTGATATCGATTTGGCCCTCTTTCATTTCGTTTTCTGTGAATACATTCACTCACCATACTCGATTTAGGTTGCTGCCTTCATCTGCCCGGCCAGCATCCCCTGCTAGCGCCTGTTGCAGCCTATGGGAGAGTGTATATTACTACTCGTCGATTTCGCTGCGGCTTCTTCTCCTCCATCACTTCGTCCGTCCCGACCAAAATGACCGCCGACCAAGACTATCTCGACGACGACAACAGAATCGATGTCTACGCCCTCTTCATCTTGGACGCCGATGTCCCTCATTCAGTATGGCCGAAGCGACAGCTCCCTCCTGCTACTTACTAACATCATCACAAATGATCAACAAAGTCCTTCGACTCAACGCCGCCGAAGCGGACGACTGTCACTACCTCTGGCCCGCCTCCTCCTACTCCGCCCTCCCACCCCTCCGCCACTTTCCCCACCCCAGAGTTCCTCCGCCGCCAATTCCCGCCCATTGGAAATCTCCCTTCATAGGCAAGACTCTCCAGCAAGCCGCGAGATTCGTAAGAAATGCACCGAAACCTTTGTGCAGAACGTTTTTTGCTGTCTTGGAGCAGGAGAAATTTGAGGCGGAAGGGTTAGTGAGGGTTTGTAAGGTGCTGGGGGATGGGAGTTTTCAGAGTTTCTTCTATGATGCTGATGAGATTACGACGTATATGATGTGTCATGATCGGGATACGTGGGAGCAGACGTGGAGGAGTTTGGATGGGGAGTGGGTGGGCGCGTAGTGAAACGTGAGATTTGAATGAAATGCGCCGACTTGGAATCTGTGTTCCTCATTCGAGATCAACTTCGATTACGAGAAAATGCCATGACGAACGGCGAGTGGCTCGACGACGACACCAGAGTCGACGTCTACGCTCTGTTCATCCTAGAAGACATGCCTCACTCAGTAAGTAATGCAAACCCCGTCCCAAACATAGTCACTGATATTGATGCAAGATCATCAACGAAGTCCTGCAAAGCAACTTCGATGAAATGTATCACCACTATCTTTGGCTAGCCGACTCCTATCAAAATCTACCGCCCATCACTGATGAAACGACCGCGGCGACGAGACCACCCGTTGATTCGGCCTGGACATCACGCTTCCTCGGCTGGACGTTGGCCGATTGCGTAGACTTTGTAAAGAGAGCTTCAAAGCCACTTTGTAGAGTCTTTTTTGCTGTGCTCGAAAAGGAGAGATATGAAAGAGATGGAACGATCAGGCTCTGCAAAATCGTCGATGATGGAGAGCTGCAGACGTTTCACTATACGGCTAGTCATGCAGCGTTGTGGTTACTGGGCCATGATAGGGATACTTGGGAGAATATTTGGGAAGATCTGCGAGATGACTGATCATGAAAGAGGTTCGTTGGTCGAAGAACAGTCATGTCTCGTCTCAATCGCTATCCATTCCAAACGAAAGCACCATCCAAACGCCGTCTGCCTCCCATATCCACAGAGCGACCAATACCCAACATCAAAACCTCCGACAGCAAAACTCTACACATCTCCAAACCCCAACACCTCCCTCCCCTGCGTCCCCGCAAACAACTCACTCCCATCAAAAGTAGTCTCCTCCCCTACCTCAAAATTCTCCCCACCAACCTCCAACTGCACCTTCTTAGGCGTCTTACCCCCAGCCCGATTCCCACTAACAACTCCTAGCGTCTGCCTCCGTCTCTCCGTCCACTGACTACCCTTCCCTCCGCCACCAAGCGCAGTACCCATACTCGCCCTCGTCTTCACCGCAGCAAGAGACCTCCTCGAGCGAGGCCGCTTGGGCGTGGGGCCGCCGCGATGGTTGGACTCCTGGGACGAGGCGTTCGAGACGAAAGATTCGTTGGCTGTGGCGGGGACGTCGATGTCGCCTGAGGTTGGTGTTGGGGGTGTTGCGTCTTCTTCTTGGGTTTGGGCGAGTGAGTCGCGGGAGCGGTGGGCTAGCGTTCTGCTTTGTTGGTTTGAGAGGCCCATTGCTGCCATGAGATTTGAGCGCATGGCTTCTGCTTCGGCGATTTGCTGGTCTTTTTGTTCGCATCTGCGTCTGAGGCGGTCGATCTTGTCTTTGAGTTCTTGAATTTTGGCATCGCGGGCGGCGAGGTCGGTCGTGTTGGTTTGGATCTCGTCTTGGTACGTTGAGACTTGGTCTTCCAAGGTCTTGATCGTGTCTTCTTGCTCTTTGGCCAAGGTTTCGAGTTGACTGTGCTCGTCGCGAAGTACTTGGAGTTGCTCGGTCTCTCGGCCCAGAGACAACTTCAAGTCGTCTCGCTCTGCTTGAACCTCTTGTATTTGGCGAGTGAGCTCCGAGACCTCCTGAGATCCGTAGGCTAGGTTGTTGTTTGCTGAGCTGAGTTGGTCTTGCAGTCGCGAGTTGGTGGTCTCCAGTCCAGTGGTCTTATACTCCAACTCCCGAATACTGCCCTGAAGCTCGCCAACATGCTTGTTGGCAGTCGAAAGCGCTTCATCCAGACGCTCACACTCCGACCGAGCACCAGCCAGCTCTCGCTCTAGCCCGGCCTTCTCTTGTTCCTTGACCTCGCCATTCCGCACAGCTTGCTCATATTCTTCCTGTAGATCCTCAAGCTCCTCCTGCTTCTTCGCAATGGTAGAAGCAGCATCCAACTCGCTGATCTGCTTCGCATTCCTGAACTCAGCAAGCTGTTTCTCGCTCTGCGCCTGAGCTTCTTTCAGCTTCTCCTCCAGCTTGGTGATGCGTCCCAAGAGACCTTCAACTTCATCTCTGCTGTCTTCCAGGTTCTGGAGGTTGGTCTCTCGCTCCTCTTCCAAGTCACGAGTCCTAATGACAAAATCCATATTCTGAGCTTCGATCTGTGCCAAGGCTTGCGAGAGTTCTTGATTCTGCTTCTCTAAGGCTTTCCCCTTCTCACGCTCTTCACGAAGAGGCTTCTCAACGTTCTCACAACGAGCTTCAAGACTGGCACACGCCTTAGCGAAGACTCTCGACACGGCATCTTGTTCGACTTGAGCTCTAGCTTTGAAGTGGGTGTGCAGCGCTTCCCTCCAATCCATTTGATCCGGAATGTTCTCATCAGCCGGAGCAGCGACGTCGAAGTGCTCCCGCCAGTGAGGTCTCTCGTGAGAGCATTGGAGATCGCCTCGAGCAGAAGATGCATGAAGGCTGAGCAGGAGCGTCATCGAGCTGGGAGTCATCGACGAGCTATGACAGACTCGCAACAGCAGGTCACTGATCTGATGCGCCAAGTTAGAACGCATGCGATGTAGAGCCTTGGTGCACCATCCTGAAGCTTGCGGTGCTGCATATTGATCTGGTGTCTGCTCGACCAAGTCCTTCAACCGCTCCAGAGCATGTGCGAATGCAGTCTCGCTCAGCGTCGTGCGAATCTCATGCCCTGTAATCTTCTGCTCCTCGATAATTGTCAGGGCATCTTTGAGCATACGGGTGACAGCCGCCAGCCCAGATGCCAAATCGACCGAATCAGCACCGACTGCAAACTCCACTGCATTTCGTAGCAGAAGACTGATCGGCGCCCGAGCAAGCACATTCGCAAACAGCTCGCAGTCATTAACCTGCGGACAAAGCGTATGCATGGTCTGCACTCTGCTCGGTTCCAGAAACGTCATCTCAATGCTCTCGAGCACTGGATGTGGCAGCGAATCCAAATCACACAACTTCCCCATGAACCTCAAAGCTAGCGTCTTGATCGTCTCATCCTGGTTTTCGGCGCACAACTTCTCCTGTAACTTCCTTACCATGACGGTATTGGCGGCACACCAGTTCTTCCTCAGATCCGCTGGAACAGCCGTGACGACTTCGTTGACAAGGACTAGACAACGCATTTTCTCTCCCGAGGCTTCGAGAGAGCTCTTGTTGATCGCCCAGATCGTGACCAGAGCTAAGAGGTGGAGACTTCTCTGCGCCTTAGATCCAGTAAAGAACTGCCGCATAGCCTCCGCCTTCCACCTCGAACTCGTCGGTGTGCTCGCCAGGAAATCCTCGCTTCGATATGAACTCGCCGTGAGTCTGAACTCCGGATCCATGGAGCAGCACACGACATTCATGATGCTGAGACAATAAAGTCCAAGGCCCTGATCATTTGGTCCAGACCCATTCTTCAGAATATCAAGCAGATGCTCTTCGAACTTGGCTGCAACATCGGGACTCAGAATCCCCAGAAGTAGATTTCCAGTTCCAGTAAGAATGCGATAGACTGGCTCAATCGTCGCACTCGAAGGCCGTCGCGCCGCTTCGTCGACAAGCTGGACGAACAAACTCTGCACTTCCGCCGGCAGAGCGACCGTATCCAGCAATCGTCTCGAAAGCAACGCAACACTCGCCGCCACATGCCTCCCCTCTCCCGTCTTGACAGCCTGCGCGACAACACTGTGCAGAAGCGTCGGTTCCGCTCTCAAGAACGCATCTCGACATGCCCCATTCAGCGCAAATTTCGCAACGAGATCTAGAACGTAGGACCAGTGCTGCAGGCCTTCAATGAGAGCTGAAGCGAGTGCCTCGACAAGGCAAGGTTTCGCGGCGGCCCAGCGCGAAATGTCGGCGTCGCTGCATTGTGTTGTGGCGATGTCGCGCAGGGTGCGGAGTTGGCTGGGGTAGGGACAGGAGATGATGCGGTCGATTTCGGTAGTGAGTGCTTCATAGCCTGGAGAGGCCATTTTGGCGCATGAGTGGGTGATGTGTGTGGTTTCGACCTTGCTGTCGATGCCTTGTCGAAGAGGTGAGGTCGAGATTCTGTGATGACGTTTTGCCGCTTTCGGTGGTTGTCAAGGGCAACGGCCGCTCTGCTGCCTATTTCTTGCCAGTACATGTATGTAGCGGCCATCAAAGGGGATTGATTTGAAGATTTTATGCATGGTATTAATAGCTAAAAGACATATCTGCCATCCCTCACAAATATCCACCGTGGTATCTCCCTCGCCATGCTGAAATGCCTCCCAAAACACCGTGAACTCATCATCATTGATCGTACAAACGCTAAGGGTATGTTATCCAAGATGTTTGTCGTGATATGATGCAATGCTGATATGATCGTACATGTCCTTGTTCTCGTATCGTGTATCGCCGTAATGTATCTCATGAGATCTGCAATTCTCGTGTCCTTGGATTACGAGCGGTCCCTCGAACTGTGAAGCCGTGGTAGATATGCCCCTTGCCATCAGGGTCGCTGTTGATGGATCGTGTTGGCGAGAGGTTGCGTGCGGCGTAGCTCTCGTAGTTGTGGTGATGTAAATGAGGCTGCCACTCGACCGTGGGCAGGCGACAGTTGCTACTCAGTTGGACGCCGGTCTCGGCTTCGACCTTCTTCGTGAAGATGGCGATCTGTAGCTCCCACCGCCAGCGGATCTTTCTGCGCTTCTCTCCAACGCTTTCGTCCAGCTTCAGGACCTCGGCGGTGCAAGCTCGCTCCAGTTCGAGCTCTTCTTTGCGCTGTTGGCGTTTCAACTCTTGAAGTTCGCGGTCCTGGCGCTGTCCTCGAAGCCGCATTCGTCGAGATTGATCGCCCCGTAACACATTGATTTGACTGTTGTGCTTCGCATCCATCTGGTCCCTTGTACGGCGTGCGTTGTCCAGTTCGGCGAGTGCCTGCTCCGTGATGGGTCGGTCGTGCAGTTCGCCTGTGCTGTAAGTTCCAGCGCAGAATGCTTCGATGTGCTTGAGGGCTGTAGCATTGTCGCGCTTCTCTTGTTCCTGAGTCTCGCGCAAGTCCGACTCGGCCTTGACCTGCTTGTCCTCTGCCTCGGCCATGGCAGATGCATGATGTTCCACCATGTCTTCAACTGCTGTCTCATGCCGGAGTCTCATCTCCTCTCGTGAGCTTTCGTGTTTCTTCTTCAATTCTGTACGTTGCTTGTCGACCCATGTCAAGAACCGATCTCTTTGCTCTCCCTGCCCAGTACGCAGTAACTTGTAGTCTTCCCTCTCCATCATCTTCTCCATCTCTTTGCGCTGTTTGGGGGACACGTTGTCGTATCGAGATTCGTCTGATACGGTCCGGCTTCGTGGAGAGAGTGCGCCTGGTCGCTGCTGCTGGATCGAAGGGATGGAGTCGCGGCGCGAGCTGTTGATAGAAGGTGCAAGGGAAATGGCCTCATCCCACTGTTCCAACTTCTCCAACAAAGCATTCTGCTCCTCCTGCGTCATGACATGCTCCACCAAACCTCCCGGAATGGGTTTCCCACAGCAGCTCGGTACTGCACCCGTCTTACTTTCGGTCGCAGACTTCACGGTATTCCTCAAGGCCAAAGTACACAGTCGATGGCCGCATGGCAGTTTGTGGACTGCCCGTCGTTGGCTAGAGAGATCCTGTGGACAGTGAGGACATCCTTCGGCCAGCGATGCATCCGAGCCTTGTCTTTGGTGCAGTCGCAGCATGCTCAGACCGCGGATGCGGCGGAAATGTCTCTTGGGAGACGGCTCTGGAGATGGCGGTTGCGAGAGGGGTAGTGAAAAGGTGGAATGCGAAGGCGTAGTCTGAGGCGAGAAGGATATCGAATGCCTCCCAATCGGCACACCTCTCGCGACGAAAGCATCGTAATCGCGGAATGATAGGGACGTTCGCGAGTATCGTCTCTGACCGCCATGGTGGTCTTTGGATAGGTCGGAGAAGGTCGAAGTCAAACCAGTCGATTGGGAGGCTCTCGAGTCTATTGATTCGGACCGGCGGGCATACTCTGGCCAGTGAGGCTTGAAATGCTTACTTTCAAGCGCTTTCTGTTCGTCGACGTCAACGCCGAGCTCTTTGGCTTCTGATCGCAATCGTTCGTCCAGCTCATCCTCGGTCTCGCCGTCACTGATGTTGAGCACCTCCAACAAGTACGACAGATCGTGCCCGAGCATCGTCCAGCATCATAAGCGGCCCGCCACTACTAACAAAGATCCAGGTTGTCGATATGATGACGGCGGGAAGTGAGGTGCCCAGGTCGCGGGGCGGCCGGCGGAAGAGGGTTTTTGGGGGTGATACAGTCGCAGAGTATCTGGATGTGACAAATTCCAAACGGCACAGGAGGTGGTTGTTTCACGGCGCCAGCAAATCTCGGCCTCTCACCAACCAGCGCGCCGCGTTCCACAGCCTTCCCAGGAGAGTGGAAGCGACGAAAAGCAGGGCTCGCACAGCGCGATGTGGTGAAGTGAGGAGAGGGCGGGCGCAACGTCAGCGGTGGTAGAGGCAGAGGAGAGCAGACGGGTTTTGCAGGATCAAATGATGCTGCTCTGGCGATCTTCCGCCGCCCGTTTGACACTCGCATCCGTGCCACAGCGCCCGAAGGATTAGCTCAAGCCCTCGCTAACTTTGTTCAAATCGATCAATCAATTCAAGAGCGGACCAACAATCGACCAGTCTGCTGCAAAAGCAAGCCTGTTCATCTCCATCATCACACTTCTACCGCAGTTGCACCTTCATGCACATCCTGATCGTGATGTTCGAAGCATCCACGGTCGACCGGATCACGCTCTTGGCTCGTGACCGGCTTGCGCAACATTCGCAACACATCCGCTCCATCCCTCACGGCATACCAGCAGCCCTATCTGACCGCCGCCACCCGATTCCGATTCCTCAACGCGCTGCACCTTCTGTGGATTCTTTGCGAAGGCCTGCGTACGTGTATCCACTCGCCCACAACCAACACCCACTCCTCTGCCATCTACGGCCGTGTCATCTGGACCTGCTGATGTCTTCCGCGGCCGTCCTCCATCTGGAAACGCAACCCACCACTCTGACTGGCCGATGCGCAAGTGAAGTCGACGCAAAGTTTCCATGGAGTTGACCATTCTCCGTCCAGTCGCATCTTTGTCAGAGGCACCGCATTCTTTGGCGGTGCTGTGCCTCAATCAAACCCGCTGCACGAAATACGGCTACGGCTACGTATCCCTTCGGTCCCGAATGCGTCGTTCAAAGGTGGCGGGCACACAAGAAAACGCAACCTCTGCTTCCCCGCGACCAACCAATTTTCAAGTGGCTGCACGCCCAACCGGCAGCTCCGTGAATCTTCCAGGTTTCCATCCCACTATAGGCAAACGGCGACGCACACAATGGCGCAAGAAGCGCAGCAAAGTAGGTGAGGTGTCGTCTCTCCTGCGGTACCGACGCAACGGATACCTCACACGTAACCACCAACTCTTGGTCCGCTTAAACTCTGTGCGATGCGATTCGATGCTCCCTGCCTCTGTTCCTATAGGACGTGCGACCTCTGCTTGCCCTTCCTGCCTCTTCCTCCTGCGAGTGCGAGAGCCGGCCGCATCCTTCAGGGCATCTGTGGCGTCTGCGTTCGAGACTTGCTGGGGTGTTGCAGACTCGAACACGGCTAGAGTTGTCGTTCTTTGTGGCTTCTCGATTAGGTGCTTGCGAGATCTCTGCTGCCCCTGTAGCAACCACACCCTTATCTTGAGGCGTCGGGCCCGATTTGCCTGGATCAGAAGTATGAGGACACCCAATCTGAGAGTTGGAGAAGGGACCTGGCGAGGCTTCGGAATGGCAACCGATGGATGCGACCTCATCTGCTGGCTACAAGAAAGTGGAATGGATTGAAAATTGGAACCATCAATGAGAATCATCGTAAGTCGTAGCATTGGTCTGCTCTACCTTCCCTCTACCCTTCGGCCAAAGTGGAAGATGCCTCTAGCGATCCCCAACTTTCTCGAGAAGAGCTAAGAGTGTAACAAGCCCTCTAATGGCTCAGAGTCGCATGCTCTCGTGGAGAGGGCTAATCTTCCAGTCCCTTTCTCGATTCTCATCATGCACAACTCCACGCGATTCAACAACAATCATCAGAAAGAATTCGACCATCAGAAGTCTTTCCTTCCCATCGCCTCGCCCTCCGTTCACTCTCCCTCCGCTCCTTCCTGCCTCCTCTCACTCTCCCTCACCATCCTCCTCCCCCTCAACAAAAACCCCATTCGTCCTCAACCCCTTCCCCTCAACCTTCCGACACTCAAAACAAAACCACCACTTCCCCCGTCCCAGCACCGGCATACTCCGAAACCCCACACACCGCAAATGGAACCTCCGTCTTCCACAATCGATCCCGTCGCACTCGAGCATCTCGTCCGTCTCATAGTACCGACAAGTCTCCAGACATAGTCCCTCCCGCTCATCCTCGACTTCCTCGTCGCCTTCGTCCTCGGAGGAGTTGTACACAGTCGACTTACGAGGGAAGCGAGGCTGGATCGTCCGTGTCATGGTCCGGGTTGGTGTCATGGAGCCGCCGTAATCGCCGTCTGGGTCGGTTTCGAGGGTGCTGCGGCGGGAGGATTTGCGTGAGGAGGGTGTGCGGGCGCGGTAGTCGGAGTCGGAGTCGTCGGCGTAGCCGCTGGTGCGGGATTTGCGCTTGCGGGATTTGGGGGTGCTGGTTTTGGGGAGTTTGGAGAGGCGGGTTTTGGTTGGCGTTGCGAGGGTGGTGGGTGAGTTGGCATCTGAAGAGTCTTGTAAGGTGCTGGGCTTGGGGTTGGTGGTGTTGCGGAGGCGTGGCATGGAAGGGCTGCCAGCCTCGAGATCGTCCTGCGGTTGGTCCATGGTGGTGATGATGGCGTTGCTCGACGCGAGGATGTCAAGCTGGCTGAGCTGGCAGGCTGAGCTCGAGGTCTTTGCCCAAGACTGTGGGTGCTGGTCGGTTATGCTCGAAGTTGCCTGTCGCGGAAGTTTAAGAGTTAGGGAGCGCGGGTGCTCAGTTGCCCCGTGCGCAGCGGGTGAGTGAATGTTCAGTTACAGCTGCCATCACATGCTGTCATCTGCATTCACGCGGGCTCACGCTCTGACATTTGCTGACCTTACAAGACTTGAACATGGATGTCTTTACACATCTGCCTACGTGAAGGCTTAACAGATTCACCTACAACTCTTGCAGACCTCGAGCATGTGCAGTTGTACCTGCTCATGAGCCTTAGCTAGCCATCTTCGGCGCAAACAGAAATCTTCCAAATCAAACATTCTCTTGATGAGGCATTGACATCCATTGTTGTCCATGATGCTTAAGAATAGCCGATGTTTGTTGTGAATATCGAAGGAAAGCAGAGAGAACAAACAGTCAAAGGCAACCGCCGACCTCGGCCACCACCCAATCAAATGCTCAATCAAATCCCTATGAATTCTTTCACCAACCCAAAATCCCTGCCCCGATGCGTCATCCCACCAAACGGAAAATCCTCGCTTCAAACTCACAATCCTTCTTTGACGTGACTGTCCGATGGAAACATCCAAACACCAAATCCACGAATTCGGACACGCAAACGAAGTCAGAATGGCGTCTCTGAACGGCGGCAAGAACGAGTTCCCGGCGAAGAGGTGCGGTTAGTGAGTCCCTCCACAACCCAAACATCACCGAGCCATTGGACTGACGGTGGGGTGGTGTGCAGGTGTCCTTGGAGCGACTGGCAGTGTGGGCCAGAGGTTTATCCTTCTGCTTGCTTTGCATCCTCATTTCAAGCTTACGGCCGTCGGTGCGAGTCCCAAGTCGGCTGGCAAGAAGTATAAGGATGCTGTCAAGTGGAAGCAGAGTGTGCCTATGAGCAAAGAGCTGGGCGAGTTGGTGGTGAAGAATTGCAAGGCGGAGGATTTTAAGGATGAGGTGGATATTATCTTCAGTGGGCTGGATAGTGATGTTGCGGAGGCTACAGGTTGGTCATACCCACGGAATGCTGCTGCATGGTTAAAGACTGACTTAGTGTTGCAGAGATGGAATTCATGAAGGCCAACATCCCCGTCTTCTCGAACGCGAAGAACTACCGCCGCGACCCGATCGTACCTCTCGTCGTCCCGACCGTCAACCTCCCACATCTCTCCCTCATCCCTCATCAGCGGAAACATTTCGGCCTGGAGAAGGGCTTCCTCGTCTGCAACTCCAACTGCGCCGTCATTGGCATTGTCATTCCTTTCGCGGCTCTGCAAGCCAAGTTTGGGCCCATCAACACCGTCAGCGTGGTCACACTGCAAGCAGTCTCAGGAGCAGGATACCCAGGTGTCAGCAGCATGGACATCGTCGACAATGTGGTGCCATATATCAGTGGAGAGGAGGACAAGATGGAGCCAGAGGCAAGGAAGATTCTGGGCGCCATCAACGGCGACTGCACAGCATTCGCCGATCAGAATGATCTTCGCATCTCAGCATCATGCAACCGAGTGCCAGTTCTGGACGGCCACACCGCCTGCGTCTCGCTCCGCTTCGAACGACGACCACCGCCGTCTGTCGAGGAAGTCAAGGCCGCGATGAGAGAATACGTCTCAGAGGCTCAGAAGCTTGGCTGTCCTTCTGCGCCCGCGAACGCTATCACGGTCTGCGAGGAGCCCGATCGACCACAGCCCAGACTGGACCGAGACCTGGATAGGGGCTATTCGGTCAGCGTTGGTCGGATACGGGAGGACGAGAGCGGCATCTTTGATCTCAAGTTTGTCGCGCTCAGTCACAATACCATCATTGGTGCGGCGGGAAGCAGTCTGCTGAATGCTGAGGCGGCGGTCATGAAGGGCTACATATAGACAAGTGCGTATCCCAATCACGAAAAGTTGATGTGAATTGCTAGATGGTGCAGGTCGATCGTTCCTTCTTCTCATTCACTTGGCCAGGGAACAGACTTTTGAGTCGGCCCAACTAGCGCCGCTCCCTGATTTCCGGCTTTGCTGCCGGCTGACAATCCTCACATCCCGTTGCTCTCCATTGCGTCCTGCTTCAACATTCCATGTTGTCTGGCCGAAGACACTCAATCGAATGCTCCTGATATTCTGTTGAGCTGACAATGAGATAGGAAGAATGCAGGTACAAGCGAGACGTCAACCTATCAGCCGCATCAGCCGCACCTCTAAGGCAGTAAACCTCGACGGCTACCTTCGCGCTCTGTGCGTCTCAATCCACGAACCAAATGCGCCTCATCAACGCCAAGCGATTGGAATTTCGGGAATTCTTCGAATCCGACCTGCCCCCTTACGCAATACTCTCGCATTGCTGGGGAGAGGATGAGGTTTCGTACCAAGACTTCCTGGCTGGTACGAAGCGCGAAGGCTGTGGCTACAGAAAGATCACGGACTGCTGTACGCTCGCCTTGAAGCATAACCTGGAATGGGCCTGGGTCGACACTTGCTGCATTGACAAGAGTAGTAGCGCTGAGCTCTCGGAAGCGATCAATTCCATGTTTGGCTGGTATCAAGGGGCGACCATGTGTTTCGTTATTTTGCCTGAGCCCGTCCTTCCACTGATCGTGCAACAAGACCTTGAAGACCGGAATTTACCACCGGAATCTCGCTGTACATGTGGATATGATGAAGGATGTCTAAGGAAAGCCTGCACTGGATGGACTGAGGCCCCCATTTGCTTCATAAACAGCAGATGGTTTACTCGTGGCTGGACCTTGCAAGAACTTTTGGCTCCGAGGAACATCATGTTCCTCGACCACGGTCTCACAGGACTTGGGACGAGATACCAGCTCGCGGGAGCCATATCTATGGCCACTGGTATTGATAAGGACTTCCTGTTGGGTACTGACGCTGCTCGCGGTGACTTCCGTCCGGCAAGATGGAGCGACTTTCGTCGCGCGAGCGTAGCGTGCCGTATGAGCTGGGCTGCAAGGCGCCACACTTCACGGCCAGAGGACATAGCCTACTGTCTACTTGGGCTGTTCGGCGTGAATATGCCGCTATTGTACGGCGAAGGGGATAAGGCTTTTCTCCGTCTCCAGCAGCAGATCCTTGAGACAACATCGGACGACAGTCTGTTCGCATGGTGCAGCGCCAGAGATGACGGAGGTATATTCGCGCGATCTCCATTTGACTTCGCCAACTCTCGATCAATTGTCCAAATATCCCGCATGGCCTTTCTTCCACCGCATCGTAGCACCGGCATTGGAGTAGAGTTTTACTTCCCGACCACTACCCTCAGAAGAGCCCCTAAAGTGAGAGGATTCCAACGCGACTCAGTAGTTACGGTCCCTTTGGCTTGTCGACAGGTGGACCAAGACTCACTGAGGGGTGGCATGCTGGCCATGAAATTGAAAAGCGTTTACAGTGGCGGGTCGAGATTATATCGTCGAATCGGAACTTCTACTCATCAGTACTGGAATGATGCTGCTCTCCTGAACCTTAATCCCTTCTTCATGGACATCGTGTTCGATTTCGAGAGGATTTACATTTCCTTTGGTGGAGTCGAGGAGATGACTTTCGATGCCTATCCAACTCTGTGGAACAACTGGATCCACGAGCAGATGCTGCCTCACCAAAATCCGGAGAACCTCGATTGGCTATGTCGAATGCTACCGATATTGATGGCGGTGGGTCTTACCACCTTCGTGCCAGCTTCAAACGGGTTTCATGTTTTGCCGACAGTCGTCACCATCTGGCTTCTGCTGACTGTTGGCTATCTTGGCACACGGAGCAAGCTGCAGTACTTGTACTCAGTCATGTTGGCTATTTTGGTCATGTCAGACGAAATGATCTCGAGAGCCCTGGTTTATTTCGCAATGCACTCAGCAGTGGGTGGACTGCTGTGCACAGAAACTCGCGAATGGATAAATTATGACTTGAGCACCATATTCCGGGAAGTTGAGGAGCTCTTGACTGCACTCAGGTTCTTCCTCGTTGTATCTACAGGGCTTGGTGATCAATGAAGAGGTAGACATTCCCAACCAAGCGCTTGTAAGCCCCTTCTCAATACTTCTTGCTAGCGTACAGCTGATGAATATTATCGTCAAACAAAAACACGTTCCCCTCCTCCCCACTCAACACCTTCACACAAATTCATTGCATAGAGCAAGCCGGCTGGGACAGATCAGGATAGTGACCTGCTCCCACTCTTCTGAGATTTTTGGGGGAAACCAGGGCCTAGGGGGTCTTGGCGTTGCAAAGCGGTGATTTTAAAGAATGACTGCGCAGCTACATACATACATTCCTCAACACAGGACCGTCAGGGCACGATGACAACTTGCACGAAGTATCTGATGAAAGTCTTCGTGAAGGTCTTTTAAGCATAGGGTCTGGCAGTTTGAAGTTGCTAGCCCAGCAACTTGGGATTCGAAAGGCCTGACAATCCTAGCAACTCCAAGCGGACAGCCCCTTACCATCTACGAAAGATTGCAGTGAACCAAATCATCAATCAACAGCGTCGTGTCCGCAACCACCCCACTCGAGGCCGCCACCCCAATAGTCGCATTCTTCAACCCGACGAAATAAGCCGGCAGCGCAGCAAAGTTCGGCCGAGCATACACCAAGCGGTCGGGCGTGAAATCAAACGTCGCGACCGGGACCTGCTTGCCAGTGACGTAGTACGCATTAACGCTGATCGAGCAGCCCAGGGGCACCGAGGCAGCGCCCTGTGCCGTGTCGGCGTCGCAGGAGAAGTAGAAGGAGCGCAGGTCGAAGGACTTGGTGTTGCCGGTGATGGCCACGCTGCCCTGGGCGGAGAGGGAGGGCTGGCCGGCCAGGAGGTTGTTCTGCGGCGTGGTGGCGGCTGCGTTGGGCTGGGAGTGCGGGGCGAGGGGCCCTGTGGGGGCGCTACGGACGGTGTTGCCGAAGGCGGTGTATTTGAGGCCGTGGTAGGTGCCTACCGGGTTCGTGTTGTCGAGCACGCCGGCGGGGATGTCATCGTACTGGTTGTCAGTTGATATGTTAGCTTGGAGTGAGTGCGTGGCTTGATGGGTGAGGAGTTGGGAGGGTCCTACGCTGTCGTCGAAGCAAGTGTAGATGGCCAGGGTGCCGGGGAGGAGAGAGGCCGTAGCCAGGGCGAGGATAGACTTGATCTGCATATCGAAGGAGTGCTTGATTGGAGCTTTTGGACCTGGAGCAAAGGCGAAGATGTCGTTGTTGAATGATGAGCGAGGGAGAAGCTGAGAGGCCCAGTGAACCATGTATAAATACCCGCTGCCCGCATCAGGATCTCGCCGTCAATGCAACGTGAAAAGCTAGCCAAAGGCTACACACCTTGAGGTAACAACCTCTTGTGATCGCACCTACACGAGCTGAAGCCTGGGGTATGCGCTTCTGGGACATCCGGATGCCCATCACATGAATAGACCTGTCGATGTCTCTGTCTAGAAGCCTGAAGAGCTCATACATGAAGCCAAGTCGAAAGTGCTGAAGACTATTAGTATGAGGCATATTAAGAGGTCGGTCCAGAACTTACAGAGTCCATTGCCCACTGTTCCATTGAGGGAATCTAGGTCTGAGAACCGCAAAGTGCCTTCTTGTTTCGGTGCTTCCTGATCCCCAATCTGTCAAACTTATGTAGTCGAGGGTTTCCTGTGGCTTCCCGCCCTCAGCCCCGTATGTCATCAACTCTAAAGCTCAAGTCATATGAGCATGTTGGGCCTTGACAATAAAGCTTGACTTTCTTGAGCTGTTGCCAATTCCGAGTGGAGTTGCGGAGGATTCAAATCGATGTGCCGTCCTTTGCACTCGATTGTTTCCTATTTGGTCCACAGCACATGCGAGGGCGGGAAGTTCCCGCGTCTAATGAGGAAGACGCCATGCCCGAAAGGGATCTTCCAAGGTATAGTAGAGTTTGGGTGCCTCGACCTGGACGCCATGGCACGATGGCACGTTTCACAGCAGTGGATGAGAGACTCTCGATCACTTCGTCCGTTTGCAAAGAGTGACGAGAGACGCTGCAGCTCTGGACAATCGTGCGACGACACGTGTGTGATGGCGTTCCAGTACGAAGAACTCTGCTTTGGTGTCAACATGTATCATAACTCATATCGTTCCGGTCGTCTAGAAGACTCGATCAAAAAGTCCAGACCCCTGTTCCTTTGTCATCTTCCTCACCCCTCAACCCAGCTGCTTCCTTCAATGCATCCGCAAGCGCCTCAACATCTGCTGCTGTAGCTGGAGCCTGCCACAGCAAGCTCTTCTCCACTCGTACCTGCCGCAGATTAGGTAGTGCGCCCTCGTCCAGAGCTATGACAAGATCAATCGGAGAGATCTTGTCTTCCACACCAGGGTTGCCAGAAGTTGTGAGCTCGAGCGTGCGAAGCGAGCATCGTTTTCCTTCAGTCCATTGATGACGGGTAGGAAGCGACTCAGCATGCGGAAGAGTGGGATGGTAGCATTCGATCGCTTCTCGGTGACTGCTGACATCAAAGTCGAAGATCGCTGGAGTTATGTAGTCGACTGAGATGCTCAGACGTGTAAGGCCGGGTAAAACGAAGAGTACGTTATCCAAAGCACTGCTGCTGAGCCGAGGGAGGTTTGCAAGTTTGAGTATTTCAAGATTCGGCAAGGGCCGGACTGCTGTTCGTAGCATGTACATCAAAGCGTAGCCTTTGGCCATGGGGCAGTGTTCGATCGTGAGGCTTCGGAGGGTCGGAGGCAATGCGACTATGCCATGCATGAAGTGAGCGTCGATGCCACCCGAGAGGCTGAGATTTTCCAGTCGAGGGGGCCACGATATTGCGGCGGGATTGACGTCTTTACTGAAGCCGGAGGAACGAGGGAGGCGGAAGGTGCTCAAATTTTCAAGTCGAGCGACCTTTTGGAGGAGGTCCAACAGGTCCGGTGATTCCGATACGAGGGATAGGTCCAATAGTTGAAGTTGATGACATTTCGACAGTGCCGCGAAGCTGTTGCTGGCAAAGCCGGCCTGTGGCGCAATGAAGGCCTCCAAGTTCTCCTTCGTGCGTCCCAGGAGGCGTGCGAGATTGGATCTGGTGGCCTGATGAACGAGACCCCGTAGATCTAAGACTTTGACCAGTTCAGCCAGCGGGCTTCGTCTAACATGGAGGTTCTTCGAGGGCATCATGACTCGTTGAAACGGGTCGAAGTTCTTGCCATAGAGATGTGGGCTCGCATAAAGAAAGGGTATTGCCGCTCGGTACCATTGCCGGGATAGCAGACAGCACGAGGCTAGGGTGTACTGTGATTCTTGAAATCGAGAGACGTATTCCAGGATTTGTATGATGATTTCGTCCGGGAGGTAGACAGGTTCGCTCTTCCAGGTCTTCGGTCCATCGGTCTTCGTCTCCATTGCATCTATCTGGTCCTTCCTCTTACTCCTCTCCTTCACCTGCTCCAGATTCTCCGCCATGCACACATCCCAGTTTCGCTGCACGTCCAACGCCATCTGAACCGTAGTCGTAGGATCCAGAAAATCACGAGAGATGTCACCAGAAAGAAGTGGCGATCCAGACTCGCCGGCGAATCAAAGCGAGGTGATGTCAGAAACGCGACGGCTGCTCCCGCGTCCGTGCGTCTTCGGACCTCAAGTTCGACTTCAGCATGGAACGGCAGCACACTCACCACCCGCCAAACACCCACGACACACACCATGTTCGCCGCACGCGCCTTCCGATCCGCCGCCCCGGCTCTGCGCCGTACGCAGCAAAAGAGATTCCAGAGCACCACCCAGGCCGCGCAGGATAACGCTTTCAACCGCGAGCGACAGGCCGTCAAGGACCATGCCGCTGCTACTTCTGGTATGTCTATGTGAATGCGGAAAGATTGTAGAGAAAGTGGAAGGCATAGGAAGAGTGGTTGGGGGTGTGTGGGTTGTCGTCGGGAAATTGGGAGGCGGAGCAAAGAGAAGGAGTAGGAAGGAAAGGAGCTCGGTGGCATGCTCTCGGTGCAATCACAACATGATCTAGATGGGCACACGGCGTTTGAAAACCATGCTGACAATCGCTTCCACAGATCTCTGGCGCAAGCTCTCCATCTAGTACGTCTCCGAACTACCCATCCGCATCACGAAGCGCCTGCATCCCGATCACCTGATGTCACACCACACGACCAAACATACTGACAATACACTACAGCGTCTGCATTCCCTCCCTCCTGATTGCCGGCGTTAACGCCTACCGCCTTTGGACCGAGCATTGGGAGCACTTTGAGCACGCGGGCCCAATTGAGGACAAGCCAGAGTACCCATACATGAACATCCGGACCAAGAACTTCCCGTGGGGTGATGGCGACAAGGTGAGACCACGTTCATGATGGAGAGCAGTCGGTGAAGTGTATGCGCTGACTTGGATAGACTCTCTTCTGGAACCCCAAGGTCAACCACCACAAGATGGACGAGTAAGATGTGACATGGAGACATTACAAGGGCGATGCTTTTCGAGTTTGGAGAGGGCAGCAAGTACCGGAAGTGTACATATTAGCAGCAAAGAAGCCTTTCCTATGTATCCATGAAACCTCGACCTTTTCATCTATCATGCATAGCGATCTCGGGCATCTAGCAAACATCTTCCGGCTCTCCGGCCTCGCCCACCATCGGACCCAAACCCTCGCTCAGAGTCCTACCGAACAGCTCCAGCAGCATCTGGAAGCAGATGCCACTCAACGCAGGATCATACCGGCCCTTGCTCAACTCATCCCGAATGAACGCATGCTGCGCCCAAGCAGGCTCATACCAGCTAAAAACCACACCAGCATCATGCAGCGTCTTCCTGATCAAATCCCTCCCCTCCGGTGGAACGTGCGTATCGCGCTTGCCAAAAATCATACACAGCTCGCCCTTAAAAGCCCCCTTCTTCGCCGCCCTCTCAAGCGAATCATCCGCCTTCCCCAACCCCAGCGAATGACTATGAATATCAGTCGCAAAATAGCATACAGCAGCACGGATCCGCTCATCAAAAGCACAGCGGAAAGCAAGATGGCCACCGAGACACATGCCCGTGGCACCAATGCGGCCGTTGCATGTCGGCAGAGCAGTCAGGGTGTCGATGGACAGGGTGGCGTCTTCGTCGTAGGCGGAGACTTTCTTGGCGATTTTCCATTCGTTGCCTTTGTCGGTTCCTGGGCCGTCGTAGGCGAGGGGTTCGGGGCCGGTGAATTCGTGGTATGAGGATGGGGCGGCGACGATGTAGCCGTGGGAGGCGATTTGGCGGGCGAAGCGTTGGACGGGGCCGGTCACTGGATATGTTAGAAGAGGAAGTTCACGTGTATGAGTAGCATGCGTAAAGGATGTGTGGGTGATGTTCTCGTGAGTGCATTCATGTCTTCAATCTTTTGGAACATCGGAATTCGACGCTTGAACGATGAAGGATAAAATGAAAGCTGAATTGATAGGATTCGCTCACCTTGATAGATTTCAGAAAAGACCACAACCCCTGGGAACTTGGCCTTGGGGTAGTTTGGGATGGTTGGGTGGAACAGAAAGATTCCTACCTCATTTCGATCAGCCTTTTGTGCAGGCTGAGGGGTGCTATGGGAGACTCATACGCATGTCGCCTCCATGCTGGGTGGGAACGTCTTTGTGAGACTCTTGGATCAACATCTTGCTGCACTACGGTGTTTCCGCGGATGATGGAGAGCTCGTGACCTGATCTTGTGATTTGGAGCTGGATGCTGTTGGTGACGAGGAGGTTGATGCACGTGTGGTCGGTCAATGGCGGTGGTGATTGTTTGCGCTTGCTCCCGGGAGTTCCCGCAGTGGTCTCACCCCGCCGTGTGTCATCGCCGCTCCATCACTGTCCACGCTCTCTCTTCCTCCACCAGGCCGCCCACTGGGTTGTCTCTGCGCCAGATCACTACAATCACAATCAATTCGAATACTATCGCCCACCGCGCGGCACGACCATCGCTGTTCGGACTCCTCCCCTCCGCCCGCAGCGCCGACCCCCTCCTGACGCCTTCGCTGGCCGTCGGTCCCAAGGAATATGTCGAATCAACCCACCACCTCTAACAAAGCCGCCGCCTCATCGTCCAAGGCCTCTCAGATCTCTTCGACCAACCAGATCAGCCCCGCAGCACTTTCGTCCACCCAGCAGTTCTTCTCCAGCGAACGCCGCTCCAGCAGCAGTGGCGGGGGCGCGTCGAAGACCCCGGCTCCACGCAACACCCAGTCTTCGAAACCGAAGCATAAGCAGGGAAAGCGGTTCCGAGCTTTGGATGAGGATGCAGAGGCTGAGGCATTCAGCATGCAGAATCCACATGGACGCCGCGGCCAGCAGAGCATCACGCATCTGATGCAGTTTGCTCTGCCGCCCAGGCCCAACCCGCAACAGCAATATCATAGACACAGCTACAACGGTCCAAGAAGGAATCGGGTGAATCCGACTTGGGGGCTAGGAAGCGGTCACCATGCGGTTGATAAGGCGAGGTAAGTTCGGAAGAGTAGCAGAAGCAGAGAGGATTCTTCTGACACGCTCAGATACGTTCACGCCAACTATCGCTTCATCGTCGATCCACGAGGAGAGTACCAGGCTCAGGCAGTCGACGCTGACGTCCATCTGGACTGGAACAATGTCTTACAAGTCATCGCATCTTCCAAGACCCAGGAAGCCTCTTGTCCGATTTGCCTCAGCGAACCGACCGCCCCTCGTATGGCCAAGTGCGGTCACATATTCTGCCTGTCGTGCTTAATCCGATACATGCACTCTGAAGACGCGAGTGGTCCACCTCCAGAGAAGAAGGCGAAGTGGAAGAAGTGCCCGATCTGCTGGGATAGCATCTACGTGTCCGACACGCGCCCCGTTCGATGGTACATTGGTCAGGAGAACGATCAGCCGCGTGAAGGTGGCGACTTCGTTCTACGATTGGTCAAGAGGAAGCCAGGCAGCACGCTTGCCATGCCGCGCGAGAGCGCTGATACTGTTGCGAAGGGTGAAGGCATTCCTTGGTACTTTGCTGCAGAAGTCATGGATTACGCAAGAGTGATGAAGGGAAGCGAAGAATACATGTTACAGCAATACGACGAAGCCTTGGTCGCGATCGAGCGACAAGAGAAAGAGGATGAGTTGATGTTTGGTGAAGGTGACGAGTGGACAGGCAGAGCCATCAGGATGTTGAGAGAGGCCAAAGAGAAGGTCGTCGGCATCGGCAACCCGCCGGCTCAGCCCAAGAAGCCCGAGCCTGCACCTGTTGAGGAGCATCCAGACCGCCCGCCGATCGAGTTCAATGCAAGCGACGAGAATGTGCCGGACATGTACCTGCAGAAGCAGAACGAAGTACCGGACGTTGCCAAAATCGCGGAGGCCACTAGCTCGAGCGAAGAGAGCGGCCAGCAACCGGAGCCCAGCAATTACGTGCCCCGGACGATTGCAGAGATGCGACAACGGAACACGCAGAGGGCGGAGCCATCGGAGTATCTCTTTTATCATGGCCTCCTTCACTACTATTTGTCGCCTCTCGATATTCGGATCCTAAAATCGGCATTTGGATCTTACTCAGCATTTCCTTCAAGCATTCTTCCTCGCGTGGAGCGAGTGTCGAGCGGCCATGTCGTCGATGATGAGCTACGCAAGCGGGTGAAGTATCTCGCTCACCTGCCGTATGGATGTGAGGTCGGCTTCCTCGAATGCGATTGGAGGGATGTTGTTCCTGCTTCCGTCCTGGAAGAATTCAGACCAATGTTGGAACGACGGAAGAAGCGTAATGATGAGAAGGACGCGCGAGAGGAAAAGGAGCGTGTCAGGATTGAGAAGGCATCAGAGAGGGAGCTGGCCTCCATTCGATCACGAAGGAGACCTTCCATTCCGGACAACGATGGCTTCTTCACGTCTTCCTTCCCGAGGAGTATCGCAGAGGTTCCGAACTCGGTTGAGGACGCTGCTTCATCGTCACCGCCGTGGCCGTCGAACGCTGATCGACCAGGCTTCACTTCTCTTGCTTCACCTTCGACGTCTCCCACGGTCCCACGCACAGTCTGGGGCACTGCCGTGGTGGCGCCAGACAACCCGGATATGCACGCTTCTCTACCGAGAGACAGCGACCTGCGGCATGGCGAAGATGACGGCTGGCTTCAAGGCTGGGAGAGGGATCTGCTTGACCAGCAACAGCAGCAGATGATATCAGGCATGCAAGACCTGAACGTGGAATCCAAGCCTTCAGGAGGCGGGAAGAAGAAGAAGAACAAGAAGATCACGCTGATGAGTACCGCCAATGGAGCGCGGCGTGGCGCTTGACAAAGCCTTGGGATGAGGATTGCTGTACATGAGTCCCACCAACACCAACACTACACCTTACATGAATTGCAAGAAGTTATGCAAGATGAATTCGGATGATTTGAGTAATTAGAACGTTCAATTGAAGATGGCGCGCTTTGTACGAGCGATCGCCTTTTCTCATCACACTACCTTCCATCACAGCTCAGACTTCCCGCCATACTTCCCAATCAACCCCTTCATAATCCCCACCGCACCACTCCTATACCCACCTCCAAACAGAGCATGATGATTCAAATGATGATACAGTTCATACAATTTCACCCGATCCTCATATTCCTCCACGGGCTCGGTTTTAGGGACGAGTTGATGGTATTCTTTGAGAAAAGAGGAGCCGAAACCGCCGAACATGCGCATTATGCCCAGCTCGAATTCGGAGTGGGCGTAGACGGCGGAGGAGTCGTAGATTACGTCTTCGGGGGTGGACATCCCGGGCAGTTTGCCTTGTGAGGCGTTGCCGGACCAGAGGTCGCCGTGGACTACGACGGGGGTTATGCCGCGGCCGTTGTTCTGAGGAGAAATTTGTTCAGTGCTGTTTTAAACGATGAGATTGGTTTTGAAAACGTACAAGATGATCGTCACCTATCAAACGTGGAATTACTTCGTTGCAGGTCTTCTCGATCAGGGAGGTGAGTTCTTTATCCGGACCGTTGGATTTATCTGACTGTTTGAGGATGAATCTTAAACGCCGATTGGCGTAGAAATCCGCCCAGGAAGAAGAATATGTGTTGTCTTGAGGTGTATCGCCGCAGCAGGTCGTTGCTGGGAAGCCGAATTGTGGTTGATCATACCCGTCAGGTATTGGGGCCGGGGTTGTGTGGAGTTTTGCAAGTTTTTGGGCGAGGGTCATGCCCGAGGTTTTGGGCGAGGAGAAGCGACTTGAGAGGTCGAGGTAATCTGTTACGAGGAAGGAGGTTGAGGGGCTGTCGGCGAAGGTTCCGTGGCCGTGGGATTTGGGACAGAGGGTTGGGACGATGGTGTTTATGGCGTTGAGCGAGGCGTGTTCGCCTTTGAACATTGTTTCGGCGGGTGCGCCGTGGCCGGTTTTCATGAAGTAGGTCATGGGAGTTCCGTCGGGAAGGGTTGTTGATATTTTGGAGGTGGAGGCCGAGGACATGCCGCCGCCTGGGATGTCGTTAACGGTGTAGATGTAGCTAGTCTTGGGGGGAAAGTACCTCCTGCTGATGAGACTGTTGTCTTTTCTGGATCGAGTTTGAGGAGGGCTACGACTGCTGAGTCGATCTTCATTGTTGCTGTGGTTGAAGAGAGAGATTTGGAGATGGTTTGAAGAGAAAGCATACAAAAGAAAGGGTTGGATTGAAGTGAGGTCTTGCATGCTCGAGAGGTGATGTCAAGAGCTGTCGCCACCCGTATTCTTACCTCTCCGGTTGATGGCACCTCACGCCAACACGCCTGTACCTGCATTCAACATCTACAGACAAGATGCATTGTTACTCTTCATCAAAATTGAAAGATGGAGATTGGAAGGATTTAATGTCATCGTTATGCGGCGGCCAATGGATTTATGCTTCGGAACACCGCTGCCATTGACTTCCCGCGCGCACCGAATTGGGGAAGGCGCGCCCGAGGGCATAAACATTGGAAGGCCCCGGTAAACACGCAGCACGTTAAAGATTTCGCCCGTGCTCTGCCATTGACCACGTCTCGCTTCTTGCGCAAACCCTCGATCCAGAAGTCGACGGCGAGAGCTTCAATCGATTGCTCACAGGCTTTCCCATCGCCAAGGGCGACCCGACCCACCCCAGACATTCCGCCTGCGTCGCGCGCGCATAAAAAATCCCCATCATGTCGGAACGGGTCACCAGGAGCCAGACCGGCAAGACGCCCAGGTATGCTATGCCACAGTGCACAATTCTCTGCCTATATTAAGTTGACCACGCGCCCAGGAAATCGATGATTCCTGACGGCTACGTCGAAACCCCCGGCACCCAGCGCCGTACTCGCAAATCCCAGGGCGTGTCCTCAGACGAACGCTCTCCCTCACCGCTCGAAGACTCCTCCACCACCGCTCGCGAGCCCAAGACAATGCAGCAACGGACGGGCAAGAAGGCCAATGGCCACATGAACGGCGCTCCCAAGGGCAAGAAGGCCGTCGATGGATACGTCGAGGGAATGGACCCCAAGATCGATTACAACCCACACTTCGACTTTGGCGGCACTTGGGGTGTGAGCGCCATGATGATTGGTTTCCCCACGCTGATGTGGTATATGTGGATTGGCGCCACTTACTACGATGGCAAGTTTCCCTCAGAGCCGGACATGACCTGGGCGCAGTTTGGCAAGCATCTGGTCTTCCTGGCTTATACTGGCGCATTCCCCCATTTGAAAGCGTGGGCCATCTACTGGACTTTCTTCATCTTCCAGGGTATTCTCTACCTTGTCATGCCTGGTGTGTACTCCACTGGCAAGCCTCTCCCTCATGAGAATGGAAAGCAGCTCCGCTACTACTGCAACGCTGTAACGAGCTTCTACTTCACCATTGCCCTGGCTCTGGTCCTGCACTTCACTGGCCTCTTCAAGATGTACACTCTGATCGACGAGTTCGGCCCTCTCATGTCGGTTGCCATCTTGACTGGATTTATTGTCAGCATCATCGCGTACGTTTCGGCTCTCGCGAGAGGCGCACAGCACCGAATGACTGGCTACCACATCTACGACTTCTTCATGGGCGCCGAGTTGAACCCACGCATGTTCGGCTGGTTGGACTTCAAGATGTTCTTCGAGGTCCGTCTCCCATGGTTCATCCTCTTCTTCACCAGCTTGTCGGCCGCTTTCCGTCAATACGAGCAGTACGGCTATGTTTCTGGTGAAGTTGGCTTCCTTGTCATGGCCCACTGGCTCTACGCCAACGCCTGCTGCAAGGGTGAGGAGATGATTGTCACCACCTGGGATATGTACTACGAGAAGTGGGGCTTCATGTTGATCTTCTGGAACTTGGCGGGTGTGCCTCTCAGCTACTGCCACTGCACCATCTACCTGGCCAACCACGACCCATCCACCTACGCCTGGTCCAAGCCCGTCCTCGTCTTCCTCTACACCTCCTACCTCTTCATGTACTGGATCTGGGATACCGCCGGCTCGCAAAAGAACTACTTCCGTGCGCAGGAAAAGGGTTACGCGCAAGACCGCAGGACTTTCCCTCAACTCCCCTGGAAGATCATCCACAACCCCGACCACATCAAGACCGACACTGGTGACTCTCTTCTCACCGACGGCTGGTACAAGTACTGCCGCAAGATTCACTACACTTGCGACATGTACTTTGCGCTCACATGGGGCCTTATCACTGGATTTGAGAGTCCCTTCCCATGGTTCTACCCCGTCTTCTTCGCCTTGATGATTGTACACCGCGCGTACCGGGATATCCAAAGATGCAAGGAGAAGTACGGCGATGCCTGGGTGGAGTATGAGAAGAAGGTGCCATATTTGTTCATCCCGGTGAGTCTCAAATATGTCGTGATGATTTCGCATCTTGCTAACGTATTTTGGCAGTACGTCATCTAGTTGACATGCACGGGATGTATAGAATGGATGTACATTAATACCTGTGTGATGACTGTATTGGCACGTGGGAAGAAGATGAAAAGCCGTGCGATAAAAAGAGGTAACGGTAAGAAGGAAGAGTCACCAGATGGGAGGTCTCATCCTCACAAGACTATGGAGTTGATGAACTTTGTACAGTGTTGTTGGCGGGGACGGCAAAGAGGGTGTACGGTGTGGTGGTTCGAGTGGTTCCTGATACCCTGACCCCAGTTCTCTCGATATTTCGTGCTTGTTTTCTTTCGCACTGTTCTGAAGAAAAATGTAATCGTTCAACCCAGCAGCAGATCTCTTTGTATATCTCTTTATCTGGCTATTTGAGATGAAGCGCCAGGGCGTCTTCGTATTTCCCTCATCGACGCCCTGAAGGACGAAAGCTACCACGAAATCACACACGTGCTAATGCCAGCAACACGATCTAAACCCAGCACAGTCTATTCTCCGAACGAAGGAGGCAGAAAGTCGGATGATCAACATCCGCGAGTCTGCGAAGCAACCACGAACTGCTCTTGGGGACCGAGGACGCGCAGGAACCGGCCAATGAGAAAGAGCGGCTTCGGCTCGTGGACTTCACGTCTTCTCTCTTCTCTGTCTTCGAGGTATGACGACGAGGTTTGTGATCTGCGTTTGCTTCGATTAGTGTGTGAGTGAGGATGAGGTGAGAGCCATACGATGCGATGGGAGGATGGACAGCCTGGTGGTTTTGGTGGAGGTTGGTGAGAGTATGCTGATCATTTACAGGAACTGGATGGTGCTCCGTGGTGCGTGATGCGGGCATGTGAGAGTTTATTATAATAGAGGGAGGACGACAAGGTTGAACGATGTCACGGTTCCGCGAACTGTTATTATATCGGTAGGGGTCTTGTTTCGGTTTTCTTGTGGTTGTTTCGTTTGACTTCACACCTCACCTCACCTCAGTTCACTTGATTTCGAAAGAAGACAGAACAATGTCTCTCCTCTTGGGCCTTCTATTACTGGCGACAACAGCCCTCGCGGCTCCCGTTATTCAAACAAGAGACATCCCATCTGGCGTTCCGGATTTCGTTGTGAAATATGCACCTGTGGTTTATCTCTTCTCAGAAGAAGCATACTTCCCCTCAGACATCGGAGCCCAAATCACCAACACTTCTCCAGCGATCAACAGGACTCTCGTTGCAAACCCACCGGCGTTGACGCTGGAAAATCTGGATCAGTTGAATTCACTCCCGGATTCGAATCACGGAGCCGATGTCTATTTGACGTCGAAAGAAGACCCCACGACAAATCCTCGACCACAGTACCTCTACGGCGTCAAACCCGATGCGAACGGAGAGACCCAGGGAGCAATCTCCTGCGCAATTATCACAGTCGACCACGCCAACTCCACCCTGGACGCCTTCTACATGTACTTCTACGCCTTCGACTTCGGCGGGATCTACTTCTCCCTAAACGTAGGCAACCACGTCGGAGACTGGGAACACAACATGCTGCGCTTCGAGAACGCCTCCCCGAGCGAGATCTGGTATAGCCAGCACTCCGGCGGCCAAGCCTTCACCTACTCCACAACAGAAAAACACAACTCCCTCCGCCCAGTAACCTACTCAGCAAACGGAACCCACGCAAACTACGCCACGTCCGGAACCCACGACCATACGATCCCAGGTGTGAACCTTCCCGCGGGACCGATTGAAGACCACACCGACAACGGCTTCCTTTGGGATCCCACCCTCTCAGCGTACTACTACTCCTACTCGCCCTCAACTCAGACGTTTACTGCGTATGGCGATGCACCAACGGGTTGGTTAAATTTCAATGGCCGCTGGGGCGATGATAAGATCCCCGAGGACGATCCACGACAGGACTGTTTGTTCGGGATCGATGCGCTTTGTCAGTATATGGCGGGACCTACGGGGCCGAAGGATAAGGATTTGGATAGGATGGATGTTTGTCCTGATGGGAAGGATTGTCCTGTTTATCCGGTTTTGTTGCCGAGGGAGGTTGAGGGATAGAGATGTATTGGTATGTGTGAATGCTCGTACGATGTGTTACAATTTCTCGCATTTAGAAAGCGTGGTATGAAGCTGTGTTTCTTGAAACATGCATCGACTTCCACTCTAACAAGACCTCAAAACAATCGACAACACCGATGCAACCGTTCTCACAACTGGATAGTACAAGAACTCCTTCGCAACGCTATGCTTCTTCGCTGATGCAAAAACAATCCCCTCTACTACTCATGTCAAGAATGCTCCTATCCTGCTGGTTCACCCAAACATCATTAGCTTTATGGCGCCTTCCCAAAAGTCAACTTTGTCTGCTTCAACTTGCCCGTCCAACTCGCCAGACTATTAGGCACCCAGCTGTTGCGTTTCGGTTTTGTGATGACGGGTTCTTCTTCCTCCTCGTCTTCGTCCTCTTCTTCATCATCGACGTCCATCTCGTCTTCATTGGTGGATACTTTGCTCATGCTGCGTCCGTTCGAGTTGGAGATCTGCTTGCTGAGAGCGATGGTGTCGTCATGCTCGGCGATCGGGTGGCGCTTGATGTCCATGGACGACTTGGCTGATTTGACGGAATACGTCGTCCTCTTGACGATACCAGCTGCGCGGTTGTATGCACTATGTCGAGAGCCGGGACGGGAGGCTGGACGCTGCTCCCTGTCCAGGTCTTCTGTGAAGCGAGAACCGGTCGATGTGCGGCGAAGGTTGTTCTTCTTGACGATGATGGCGTCCTCGTCTTCCACGACATCTTGATCGTCATCGGCCACTGCTGCTACCCGCTTCTTGAGCTCATCCACTGCAACGGTCTTGCGGCGTCTTGGAGAAGCCCTCTTCTTCACAGGCGATGGCTTCGGTTCCGCAGCAGGCATGGATCCACGGCGCCCACGCGCAGCCAGACGCTGAGCACGGGAGGAGTTCTTGGACTCTTCCTCAGCCTTCCTCTTCTCCTCCCTCAGCTGCGCCTTGACCTCCGGATCATCGACCGCGACCCAGCCCCGCCAGCTGCTTCCACGAGCGTCCTTCTGCTTCTTCTTGGCCTGTTCTCTTGCTGCTGCTTTCGCAGCCAAAGCCGCGGCATCACGTCGCTTCTCCTCTTCCAGCTTAGCCTGTTTCTTTTGTTCGGCAGCATTCAAACGCTTTCCAAGATAACCTCTGCAGTTATGTGCGCCACAGTAGCAAGGTTGGCGAGTCTCTCCAAAGTTGTCAAAGTTGTAATCGTAAGTGAGCTCCTCACCGGTCATGATGCCGGAATCACCAGCAAAGACAGCCATTCGAGGCGTCCCTCCAACCTTCAGCATGCGGACCTCGCAGTTGGGATCGCAAGAGTGGTTTATGAAACGAGCCATACTACCTCTCGTTCCGTCAATCACTAGATTGCGCTCCAACTCCATGAGGTAGTAGCAAGCCTTGTCCTTGTAGTCCTCGCGCATCCGACGCTGGCACTCGGCTTCGGAGATGATCTCACCAGTGTATTCCATGATGATCTGGCCAGGCAGAAAGGATCGACATGCTCGAATGCCGAATCCACGTTTGTCGGTCTTGACGACTTCCACGCCAATGTCAAACAGGCCACCCTTCTTCAGACGTTCCGTCAACTCGGCAAACGGTCGGTTGCTACACATCGAAGGCTCAAGATTGCAGTTGTCTTTCCCGCATTCATATTGCATGACACGATTGAGGCAGGTTTCATCGCAGCCAGACTCGCCCTTAGCAGGAGGCGCGCAAACGCAGGCAGATTGTGGCAAACGCTCGAATCTGTCCCAAATCTCTTTGGCATCGCCCACTAGCCGATTCCTGTTGATCTTGTGCCAATCTTTGGGTTTCTCCTCGCCCTTCTGCTTGTGCGCAGGTGCGAAGACGTCGAATGGAATGATAAAATCGCGGGTCTTTTCGTCGTAGCCAAACATTGGAGGGGGCGGAAACGAGCGCTTCTTGGATTCTAGAGGAGCATCAGAAGCTGAGGAACCAGGACGCTTCTTCTGCAACTTCTTCCGTGAACCAAGATGATTCGGGTCTGCATCTTCATCCTGACCAACGAATAAACCAGCTGTCTGCCATTTCTTGACCTTCTTCCCATCCGAGGTCTTCTGCAGAGGTCCAATGGTGACGGGCTGAGCAATCTCCCGCAAGGCTGTCTTGGACTCGGTCTTGGAACGCTTCGTTGGACGTGCGAATTGGGGAATCTGGTAGTCGATGTCCAAATCCATCTCGTCGAGCACACCGCCCCTTCCCATGTCCAATTCCTTAAGTAGTTTCTTCTTTTGCGGGCTATCCTCTTCCTTGGTCATGCCCAGTCTCCTTCTGCCACCCTCAACCATATCGCGTGTCCTCTTGCCCAGTACTGACCCCGCCTTGCCTGCGGCGTTCTTCACGCGATCTTTGATACTAGCTTTGCGCTGGGGTCTGGCGGGAAGTTTGCCTTTTGGGGACTTGTTGGGAATCTCCCAGTCCTGATTCAGCGCCTTGTCGACTTTCTCGCCAAATGGAGTACCTTCGTCTTCGTCTTTGGCGTTGTCGACGAGCGTGCGGCCGGATAAGCCGGAGGCATTGCGTGAGCCGTTGGGCACGAGGGGCTGTTGGGCATCGGACAGGTGCTTCAGATTGTACGAGACCTGTGGCCGTGATCGCCTCGTGCGCCGGGTAGACTCCTCGCCCGCTTGCATAGCGTCGTCAGCAGCCTTGTTAGAGCCCATGCTGCGGGTGTCGGAGACGCTGGTGGGCGGGGTGGAGACAGCAGGCTCGGATGCGCTGTCGTCAGCAGCACCAATGGGGCCGACGTCGATATGCGATCCGGCGGATTCTGAAGACTCTGCACGCGTCAAGGTGGCAGTGGCAGGCCCCATGTCGTGGCGGGCCGGAAGGCGGGCGAGCAATGGGTGGCGGAGCGGCGGTGGTGGTGGTGTTGGTGGAGGAAGTTGGAGACGCGCAGCTCAGACGCGAGTGGAAAGAAGCGCGGGGAGTGGCGCCTGATATCGAAAATCGAAAGGTCACGCCTTGTTCGCCGACTGCCGAATTGCTGGTGAATCGGGCACGGCGACGACGACGATGAGGCAGGGTCCAAGAACAACAAACAAGCAAAAGCGATATCACGATGTTGTGGGTGTGAAGATGGTAGAGGCGTTGGCGTGTCGTGCAGATTGGCTTCAATTCCAGACAATCAACAAGCTCCACCCGCCGTCCAATGAAACGCCGCCGACTTCAACCGTCCGCATAGGTCAGCATTCCCCTTCCTTGTCCCGGCGACTACTGACTTCACCTCCTGATTCCTTTTCTCTAAATGCCATCAAGCCAATCAATCGATCTCTTGCGTATCTGAGACTGATTTGAACAATTCGTTCAACAGGATCGATTCAGCCGACAACGATGCCCCTTTTCTCGAAGCAAACATGTTGAGCCAAGCCCTATCCGAGGCAAGGAGGCCCGTTTCAAGCTCATGACCATGGTTCAAGGGCACCAACGATCGTTACATCAAAATCATGCCTTACTGAGGGAGGAGTTGCTACGACAACGCTTTCCAGAGGCCGTGAAAGCAGTTGTTTGACATCGTGGCTACTCCGAGGGCTCTCTTTGCCCTTATTGCAACAGGCTACTAACTACCTCGAGGTCGCTCTTCAATCACGTACCCTTCATCTATCGACCGTCAGGTTCTACCAAATGGTTCCTTCCCACACGACTACCACCGATCCTGTCCGGCCGTCCAAGTCGGGAGCGGCGTGCATTTCTTCAACACCTCGCCCAGATTGGCGAACGCTCAAGGTGCCCGTCCTGCATCTTGAGCATCAGTAATGAGCACTAAGGGAAAGTCATGTCCGGCTTACTTTACTAGGAACTTCAACGTCTCCTCCAGGGTTCTTCTGATGGCTTTTGCTGCTGCCATCTTCTCATATTGTATCCGAGATCGTCAGGCACATTCAAGACCGGCTTCTCTATGACGCCGAAAGAGTCTGGAATGGAGCCATGAGTGGCGTCGAGACTGGAGGTATCCGAAGCCAGCGATTGGGGTTCTGCGCCATTGTCCTGGGCGTTGAGTCGAACTTGCTGGATGCTGTGTGACGAAGATGTATTGCGGCTTGCTGTCGACATTCTTCTTTCCACATCAAAGGTTCGTGCCTCTGCAACAGGCTGCAAATCGATATCGATATAAGGGGCGAGATCAAGGACGTTGAAGCCGAAGGAGAAGACAAAGACCGAATACTTATGTCTAAGCATCATGCGCGAGGCATTCCAATAACGTTGTGGATCGCTTCATTGCCTTTCTGGTTATGCATTGAAGATTCCAAGGACTGACCCAATGTTCGCGGATTGCCTGCCAACATTGCAGTTCCGAAAGGCATCCCCCGAGCCCATGGTGGCAACAAAAGCGTCGAGCGAAGAGGCATTCCACAATGCCTCAGTCGTCTGATCCAATGGAAGATAACAGCCGGGCTTCAACCCTCCTGTGCTGCCCAGCTGGTGCCAGATCAAGTTGTCGATACGATCAATCTTGACATTGGAGAGGGCGTAAGGCATACCACACACGACACCACGGTGTGACAGCAGCTGCAAACGCTGTCATTGGACGAAGGTCCTGCAGGCTGATGTGGGAGGCCGCCCCCAAGCTTCACGAAATGGATCGCTTTTCCGTGCGCCATGCAGCAACCACTTCTGAACACAGCTAGCGGCTGGCCTAGCTTAAGGCATGCCAAACGTGTGCTCTGGGGCGGTGTCACGGAAAGGTACAGCTGACCGTGCTATATAGCCTTGCTCCCCCAACTCCATTTTGTCGCTTTCAACACCACCGGGCCCTGCGTGGGCAGGGCTCCAGACCCTAGAGCATTTTCCACCATCGAACTTCGAAGCAGCACTTTACCCCGACTGGTCGAACGACGCGCATTTGCCCTCCGGGGCTCGCCGGTCGGGTCCTTCATCTTTGTTTGTCCGCTCGTTGTTTGAAAAGTCTTTATCGTCCTCGTTTTAGACGGTTTCCGTGCGGAGAGCCATCTCCGCGACGCACCAATTTCTTCCAATCCGTCTTGGAATGTCTTTATACGTTTATGGGACGTCTCGCAGCCTCCTCCATCGATCGTGAGCCCATTCGAAGTTGAATACATGCTGAATCCTGTCATTCGGCCTGTGCAAGCATACTTCGACAATGTGCTCTCCACCAACAACATTCACCAAGACTCGCCGATTCGATTCGGATACCTTGGATCTGTCGTAAACGCATCGCGCGATTGCGCTGAATCGCAGTCAACTCCGCCTTCAGCGTCCAGTTCTGAACATGATGCATTCACGGCCACTCCCTCATTCTCAAGCACGTCCAGTCCATCAATTGAGCTGCAAACGCCAGATTCTTCTGCGGCGAACGGCGAGCTGGATTCCCTGGCCGAGGTAATCCATCCACCGGATCTTGGCCCTGCCCAACACTCCTGCACGAGATGTGGAAAATCGCACAAGACGAAGCGCCAGCTCAAAAAGCACATTGCAGCAGTGCATGACCGGCAGTACCAGTGCAGAGTTCCTGGATGCAATCAGCCTCCGTTTGGATTTCGAGCCGATTTGGAGCGACATCAGCGCAGCCGACACAAAGGTTTCCTACCCGTCGAGGCTTCTCAGAGATTTTGCTGCTACCGCGGCACTTGTCAAGGCCACGAATTTCTTCGGAAGGACAACTATCGACGGCACTTGCAGCATGTACATGGTATGAACAGGGATGAGAGGGAGAAAGCGGCCGCGATCGATTTGCGAGAATTGTCCCCCCGAGTTACTAGCGACTGACAACGAAAACCTGTTTTGATTTCTGCAAAATATTCATTGGCCCATTTGCTCTCGTGTCTCAAGCGAAGTTGATAATGGTCGTCCACTGAAGTGCCAAGTGACTTCAAAAGATTCACATGCATGCCAAGTTTCACGTGCTTTCTATTTCGGGACTAGGCGAACATGTCGGGTTGCCCCAGGCAACGTACCCTGACCTTGCTGCAGATTTAATGCAAAAGCCGCACCATTACAAGGATTGAGTCTGCCTCATAAGACCATTCTCGTCGTCAGTTGTCAACATGGCAGGTCTTGCTTCTAAGTCGGAAACTACAACTATCCAGCATCCTCTCGTCATCCCACCAGCAATCAAACCCCACAAACAAACCATCATAGCCCTCCACGGCCGCGGCTCAACCGCCAAAGTCTTCGCCGACGCTCTCCTCCAACTCCCCACCGGCGAGCACGGGACCCTACAAACCGCCTTCCCCAACGCCAAATTCACATTCCCAGAAGCACCTCTTCGGCCTGTTGCTCGCTCAGAAGGCACAATAACCTCTCATCAGTGGTTCGACTTCTGGTCCCTAATCAACCCGAGCGAGAATATTGAGATTCAGTTTGAGGGTTTGAGGGAGACGACGGAGGTTTTGCATGGATTGTTGAGGGAGGAGATTGAGAGTGTTGGGGCGAGAAATGTGGTTGTTTGGGGTCTGAGTCAGGGGTGTGCGGCGGGACTTGTGGCGATGTTGCTTTGGGAGGGGGGTGCGATTGCGGCTTGGGTGGGGATGTGTGGGTGGTTGCCGCTGAGGAGAGAGTTGGAGGATGCTTTGTCGCTGAATGGCAGTCATGAGGCCCGAGGAGGAAGCTTGATGGAAAGCGGAAGGGGAAGGCAATTTGATCGGCTTGATTCTTGCCTTCGCGATAAGCTTGGTCTTGCTCTTTCTACGGAAAGTCGTCGTTCCTTGAACGCTCGAGTGTTCTTGGGGCATGGCGAGGAGGACAATGTCGTGCCCCTGCATTTGGCTGGAGAAGCAGCCTCGTTCCTGAAAGCTGTCGGGGCTGAAGTGGAGTCCAGGACATATCCTGGATTTCGTCACTGGTTCTCGCAGAACATGCTCAGCGATATTTTGGATTTCATCAAGAATCAGCCAGAGTGGACTGAGAAATCCGCAAAACAAAGGGGACGTTGGTCGAGAGTAGTAGATCGCATCCGACGGACGGCAGGCCCGTCTGAGCACTGACAAGCTCAATCTACCTGCATTTCCTCGCCTCTTCGATCGCCTCCCGACCATGTCATCGTCCGAACCTCTGCTCAGACCAGAGTGAATATGTACCGGCCTTCATCATCGATACCCTCGTACAGCTCCGCTGGTACGTCGTCAGCCTGGAATTGCCGGTCCAAGACAGGTTTACATCTCGACCACGCCGAACGCTGCTTCTCAAAGTCGACACCCGATAATTGCGATCCAGGGAAACTTATATGTCCAATGCGACGGAAGTCTCTTGTTACGGTGTTTGCGGCCAGGACTAGGCAAGCGTGGTGTATGTCGTCCCTTGACGGACTCGTTATGCTCTTTCGATCATCTTTGATAATCCCATTGGACTCCCTTGAGCTCTCGTCTCGGCCCATTGATGATGTCGTATGTACGGGCGCCAAGCCTAACATAAGGTAAAGTGGTTTATCGACTCTTTCCGAGAGCGCCTCGTCTGAACCGTAGTCCCAACTGAGCTCGAACGAAGTCAACTCCTCTAACTTCGTGTCGCCAATTCTGATGATGTGGTCAGGCTGGTAACGCTCATCGATGAACTCCGTAGAGAAAGGGACACCTGTCCTGGAGAAAACGACTTGACACAGTCTGGCACGTATCCTCAGAGCGACCGGTGATGGTTTCAAGTGTTCTGCTGTATACTTGGTGTTCGGGGCTAAAACCTCCGCCGTCATCATCTGTAGCTTTCGCGGTCCAGGAAGACCTCGGTGAAGTTTCCACGAGGGGGGCCAGATTGCAGTAGGCACAGGTAGCCACGACCAGGAAGGAAGTTTGCTCTCTGGTGGGCGGCGATCTACAGTGTGCGCTCCATAGTGGTAAACTTTCCACATCAGATCGAACGAGAGTCGTGACTTCCACAGTCCATGGATGTAGTCTTCTTGAGAAACTTCGAGAAGCCGACAGAGAGTATGTGCCAGTCCGGCTATGGCAAAGGGCCTGTCGCTCATGTAGGTCAGATCGCTACGGGTGTACTGCTCGGCCAGCCTTTCCCAAAGAACATAGAGATCCTCCTTCAGCGCTTTTTGTTGCATTATCCCGCTACTCAATCTGGAAGATAGCGTCTTAATGGATTTCACAATCCGTTCCGAGCTCTGTACATCAATCTGGCCGGGAAGAGACTCAGAAGTAGCGAGCTGTACGCATTCATAGTGGACTTGATGCTTGCCGAAGTGAACGACCCTCGGTGCTAGGAATCGCTCTTGGACTACCCATGCCCTTGAACCGAGAGGTGCAATGTCGACGTCTGCCGCCCAGGTATCTTGATAGCAGAGGTAATTGGTGCTACCTCGTTTGATCACAAAAGCAGAGACGGAAACAGGGTTGCGTTCACTGTAAAGTCCTTGACCACCATGCTCGGCCGCATCGGCAGAGATGTTCAACGACGAATTCGAATAGATTCGACACATGTCGGCGGCTTGTACGAGCCAGTCTTGTTTGCTGTCTTGAATGATACACAGGGCGTCGATCCAGATGTATCGGAAGTTGAGCCTGGATGTCAGAAATATTGCATCTCTGAATGTAGAAGGTAGATCATCCAGATTCACCTTTTCGCAGAAAGATTTCAAGTTGGTGGTCGACAAGTGAGTGAAAGTCTTTCCTCCCCAGCAGTGGCTAAGTGTGGTGTACTTCACGCCAGTGGAGCCAAGGTCTTCGGTAAGTACAAGGCGAAGAGACACCGTGCCAGCGATTTGAGCGATTTCAATCAGTCGGTCCGGCAGACCATCTCCTTGACTTGTCGCTCTACTCCACCGATCACAGACCTCATGGTCTTTGCATGCGTTTAGCCAATTCTGAATTTTCGAGTTTGTCTGCTCGGTATTGGTGCTGCCGCCGGTTAATGGAGTTTGGTCATACATCGTGGAATCTAATGCCTTTGAGCCCCGGCTACACCAGTGGATCAGGAAAGCGACTTACCGTCCACGATCCGCAGACAAATACTTGCAAAGACATACGACCGTAGCGGCCTTGGATTTTCGCAGAAGTAAAAGCTCACGAGATTGAGATTTTCAATGCGCTCATAGTCAACGCGCAACCGGGTACCCCGGAGTACCAGATCCTTCCAGAGAGTGGAATTGGGTCCAATCGTGTTGTTGTCGTTGATGCCGGCAATCACATTCTTGCACAGACTGCATCCAGTGGCGGCAGCTTCTTGCATCCCAGCAATATCATGCCACCATAGTCCGCTCGACGCCAACGGATCGGCCTTATGATGAATGAAGGCATGAATCTGGTCGAATGTGTCGTCACATATTGAGCAAAGACTGCCCTGCCATTCTTCCATGTTGGCTTCAGGAATGGATCACAGCAACAGCAGCGGGAAGGTGCGAGGGAAAGACATCCCTTGCAAAGTCGGACCCTGTCGCGCAGAGACTCTCGCAATATCTGTCGAGGTATGTTCCTCGGAGGGCTGATCAAATTGTGTTGCATGAAGATGAAGAAAGAGAGTAGCTTTCAGCCGCACCTACCTGGCCAATGCACGTTCACATGGCGCCCCACACCATAAGGTTCGCGCTAGTCCGGTCTGCTACTGCCGACCAGAATATCGATGCAAACGAATAAAACATGTCAAGCCATATATGTACATTACACAAAGTACGATGACTCAAGAGGACTTACGTGTATTCAATGGAACCCCGGAGCTTGTGGAAGAACGGCAGCACAGCTGACAAAACCAAGCTGGCTGGCTGGTTATGTCAGCTCGGCCAGTGCATGAACGGCACCACTCGGGTATCGATGGTCAATTGACAACATTTACTCTCTCACGCAAGACCATCCAGCACCTCCAGACTGAGCCGGCCTCTCCGGAGATGTGTCATGCAACTACCCGGCCAATTCGGCACTGGCTGTGCCTGACGATCACCAGACAGCAAAGCCCCTTGATCTGGCTCGCCTCCCAGATCTCATCATTCTTCTGTTTCGATGCGATTCAACAAAATCCCGAGAACATTGTTTTCCTCACTCGAACGAGACTACAGCCTCACCGGATCGCACAGCGTGGTTTTGCGAATCTTCACACAGCAATGGCGGCCAACATTAAGACTGTCGGGGTGATTGGAACTGGCACCATTGGCTCGTCGTGGGCAGCGCTTTTCCTCGCCAGGGGGTTGAATGTCCTCGTCTCAGATCCAGCTCCAGGTGCAGAAAAGGCTCTCGCGCAGCATCTGGAAAGATACTGGCCGACTCTCGAGGAGATTGGACTTGCTCAGGGGGCGAGTCTGAAGAACTATCGTTTCGTTGGAGAGAGTCTGTAGAAGCACTACGGTGAAGTCGACTTCATCCAAGAAGTAAGTTTGAAACCCCTCGCTCGATGTGTTTGCACGGAGATTCTGACACCACAATTCAGAATGCCCCTGAACGCCCAGCCGTGAAGATCAAGCTCATCGCCGAGATCGATGCCGGAGCACGACCAGACGTCGTGATCGCCTCCTCTTCATCCGGAATCCCAAGCTCGCAATTCATCTCCGACTGCAAGAAACATCCAGAACGTGTGCTTATCGGCCACCCTTTCAACCCACCACATTTGATGCCGTTGGTTGAAGTCGTGCCACACCCTGCAACGAGCCAGCAGGCTATCGACACAGCAATGCAGGTCTACTCCTCCCTTGGCAAATCTCCAGTCCTGGAAAAGAAAGAAGTACCAGGTTTTGCTGCGAATCGATTGCAAGCTGCATACTGCAACGAGGCGTATAATTTGGTGGCGAACGGCGTTCTCAGTGCGAACGATGTCGGTAGGTCATTCCAGCTCCATCCGCGAAAATTGGATCATTCTAACATCAGTCAAAGATACATGCACTACCACAAGTCTCGGTCCCCGCTGGGCACTTCTTGGGCCTTACATGTCACTCGCACTAGGAGGTGGCGGCGGCAGAGGCGGTTTTAGACACATGATGACCCACCTTGGTCCAGCGACGCAAGTCTGGCTCAAGGACATGGCGGAGCATCAAGTTGCATTTGATGACAAGCTCATCGATATGTTGGATAAGAGTGTGCAGGAGGAGATGGATACTGTTGATCCAGTGGCTGCTGAGAAACAGCGTGATGTGTTGATGGTGAAATTGATTAAGTTGAAGAATGGGAAGTGAGCGTCGGCATTTAGATAGTGATCTTTGATCGCTTGATGTCTTTGAAACAATAGAAACGATTAGATTGAATTGGTGACTTTCGTTGAAACGTGAGAAGGCATCTCTCCTTGATGTCAAAATCTCGAGATCCCTTTGCTCAGCCGTGGTATGGCTGATTTCGATTCGATCGGCCATGGAACTGTATCTTATTGACTGGACAATTCGAAAAGAGTCAAGAAACTTAATGGGTTAAAGAGCAGTATTCACCGCAACCATCACATCGTACCCTACCTAGATCTAGCCCTCAAACTCCCATCCCCCACTCAAACTTCTCATCATCATGAAAACAATACGGCACCGGAGAATGCTTCCAATGCGGACTAACCCTCTCATCCTCAAACCTCACAACCGGCGCCAAAATAAAATGATCCTTCCCAAAAGGACTCTCCTCAAATTTCGAAAACAACTCCCTCCTCTGCAGCAAATCCGACTGCTCCCTCCAAGCATCCAACATAACGACAAGCAGATCCTCCATGTGGAGATCAGGAGTCATGGTCGCGAACTTGAAAGTCTCTTGGATCTTTTGTACGATTTCGGGTGGGTAGAGTCCGAAAGCTTGGGTGAGTTGGATGCAGTCTGCGGCGACGAGGACGGTGCTGGCGTGGTAGGAGCCGCCGTGTTTGGCGCGGTCGCGGAGGGCGAGGAGGACGTCCAGAGCGCCGATGGCGCCGGTCATCATGTCTGCGACGGGGAGTGGGGGGAGGACTCCGGTGCCTTCTTCGAAGCCGTATGCTTTTCCGTTGACGTAGCTGCAGCCAGAGGCTGCGTCGGCACATTGCTGGTAGCCGGGTCGCTCGGCGTATGTGCCTTCTTGACCGTAGCAGTTCTCATCGACGTACACGATTCCCTTGTTACGCTTCCTTGCCATTTCGATCATGGGGACGAGACCGAAGCCTTTGTGTTGCATTGAGCGGAATCGGAAGCCTTGCACAATCACGTCGGCGCCCTCAAGGATCTTTTGCAATTCCTGACGATTTGCGTCATTGGTGAGGTCTAGGGGATATGTGTACTTGCCTACTGTCAGAGACAGCTGCAAGACCTGCAGAGAGATCAGTATGACCCAGTTCGTCGAAGATTTAGGGAACCTTACGTTGGGATCCGGCAGATTGGGACTCTGGACTTTCACCACCTCTGCTCCAAGAGACGTCATCACCGCGCCGACCACAGGCCCAGCGATAACTCGAGCCAACTCAACAATTTTGATGCCCGCCAGCGGCCTGTCGTCTCCAGGTACAATCGGAAAGGGCACTGGCGGCAGGCTCTCTGTCCCAAGCACCTTTTCATAATCGATCAGTGCACGACGCTCTAGTGTCTTTCCCATCAGCGTGTCCCTCCATTGCTTGGGCGAGTAGACTGTCTGCCCGCACAATCCATGTTCCATGTTCTTTTGCTCCAGCTCGCGAGCTGAGTATGTCGAGATTGTTGACTTAATGAGCTCGTACGCTTCTTCATTGGTCTTCGCTGGTGCTTCAATGTCCATGCCGTAGGCTTCGAAGAATAGCTCCGGTCGCAGGTTACCAATGGTCTGGTACCAGACCTTCTTGTCCTTCGTTGGATAGATTGCCCAGCCGCGGCTCCTCACTGCACGATTGCCAAAGTCAGCGTTTGTTCAAGTATTCCATATGGTTCCAATTCTGACGGTTGTGAGCCGTCCTGAATTTGGGATACGTACTGCAGTTCTTGTGCATACAGCCCTTGTCAAGGTCTTTTCCCATCTTGAACAAGGAGCCATCTCGCGCCATCTGAGCCATCGTCTTCCCGTTGATAGCAACCAGAGAAGCACTGGCAAGATACATGCCAGCATGGTCGGTGTCGATGCTGATTTTGCCAGGATCGATGTTTTTCAAAGCCAGAATTTCCTTCGATACTATGCCGATCAATGCATGGACGACCGCGGACTGAGAAGAGATCAGCATGAATGAACGGAACTCCATGGGGTTGCATTCGTACCAGAACCTGGCCTTTGATCGGACCAGGGGTGATTGGAAGTTCACCGCCCGTAAATACCACATCCTCGAGAGCCTTTGGATCTTTGGTAAAGCCAGGAGTGATGCTCGTGATGTGCTTCAGGAGCCGCCGGCAATCGTGAGGAACTGTGATGAACTCTTTGTCTGTGTATGTGCCAGGTCCATAAAGACCCTCTGTGGTCTCGTGTTCAGACATTGAAGCAACCGGTAAGATGTCTACGGAATATTCGTTTTGGCACAATCAAGATTTTATCCAGCCGAAAAGGTTCCCAGAAGCTGTGATCGTTGAGGTCGAACAAAGTTCGCGAGACAGGTGACGATCCCAAAATCCACACCTCCCAGGACCGCTGCTTGCATGTACGACGTCAGACAGGGAGCTCGCGGCAGGCCATTAATCGGCTCTGATCTCATGTTGCACCTGGACGGCCGATATGATGAGCCAGGATCCAGAACGCACGAATCAGAGTAACGACGGAGCACCGAGAACCTTTGCAGCATGGCTTTGAAGCTGGAGCTATAAGCTCTGTGGCTTCGGTGCCTGGAGCATTTGCAATGCCCCAAAAGCACCATCGGCTGTGCTAGTTTCGGAAACCTGCGGTCCTTACGTGAGCAGGAAAATACTGCATGTGGTAGCCATGTCGTCGAGTTCCCTTGCAGTCGCGGTGATGTGTTAGTAAGAATATGCAGGTGCCGACTGAAGCTCGGCTCGCCGTAATGAGCCTTTCCAGGTGCTCATTACCCCGATGTGGTATCTATTCTAGCCAGCAAATAAATCAGCGTAAGTCGTGAGCCGATTCACGTCGTGACATTTCAATGTTAATATTCACAGCTTTCGTGGACAATGTTGGTATTCGAACTTGTAGCAACTGTTGTGTTGTTCTCGGTTCCATCAGGAGTACGATGAACATTCGTCCGGCTACTCAGACGCTGCTCCAGATCTGCTAGTGATGACATTCCTTTCGAAAATGCAACTATACTCGGTGGTGCAGGTCGATTTGCTCTTGTTTGGAGAATGCTTTGGCATACCGGGCCGGTCCAGGAGATGTCAGACGCAGATTGCACGGAACCTGAGGCCCAGAAGTGACGCAGTATCTTCCACGCCTTCAACGGAGAGCTTGAGGAGGTGACATTTTGAAGACACGGACATTGTGCGTGGCGTTGTTGATGAGAAAAGCGCGTAGACGCGCCTGCTTCGTGAAATAAGGCTGCGCTAAGCACGCCGGCATCGGCTCGGACCCCACTCCGAGCGCTTCTCCAACCTTAACGCCGACCTCAGCCATCGATCAGCAACACATGGCGACCGCCCTACGACCTCTGACAAGCTCCCGCAGCTTCGCCGTCCCTAGAGCCATCAAGGCAGCTGGAGCAGCTGTTCAGGCTCCACTGCAATGGCGTCGACCGTTTCAGACCTCGCCCACCGGCAGCAGCAGCATACCTGATTACGCCTTTGCTTTCGAGTATGTTTCTCCCACGCCTTGTTATGAGGCACAGCTAATGGGAGACACGCAGTATCGATGGCGTCCTAGTCCGCTCCTCCGCCCCTCTACCCGGGGCCTCGCAAGCCCTTAGATACCTCCAATCCGAGCGAATCCCCTTCATCCTCCTCACCAACGGCGGCGGCAAGAGCGAAGAAGAGCGAGTCTCAGATCTCCAGTCTAAGCTCGACGTGGAGTTGGATACTAGCATGATCGTTCAATCTCATACACCCTTCGCCGATCTGACCGATCTCCACGACAAGACCGTGCTGGTGGCAGGAGGGGACTACGACAAGTGCCAGCTCGTGGCCCAAAAGTACGGCTTCAAGAATGTGGTCACGCCAGGAGATATTGTGGTAGCATATCCAGATATCTGGCCTTTCAGCAAGGTGTTCTTGGATTACTACAAGGGCTTTGCGAAGCCACTGCCAAAGCCCATTATACCACACAGCACTTCGAAAGATGCTTTGAAGATTGATGCCGTCTTCGTATACAATGACCCACGGGACTGGGGACTTGATGCGCACATCATTCTGGACGCACTTCTCTCCGAAGGCGGATATCTTGGGACTCTGTCAAAGAAGAATGGCAATGCTTCCCTTCCCAACAAGGGCTACCTGCAAGACTCTCAACCGCCTCTCTACTACTCCAACCCGGACATGTGGTGGGCAACCTCCTACCACCTGTCACGCCTGGGCCAAGGAGGTTTTACTGCCGCCTTCGACGGTCTCTGGAGTTCCGTGACCGGTGGTGCACAGCTCCGCAAGACCATCATCGGCAAGCCTCACCAAGAAACCTACGAATTCGCCGAACGACGACTACGAGCACACAGAAAGCATCTGTTCGGACAGATTGGGTTGAATGATCCTTTGAGAAGGGTATACATGATTGGAGACAATCCTGAAAGCGATATTCAAGGCGCGAACAATTATCGGAGTCCGTATGGGAGTGATTGGACGAGCGTGTTGATCAAGACCGGGGTGTGGAAGGAGGGGACGGAGCCAGCACATAAGCCGAAGATGATTCGGGAGAATGTGTTGGATGCCGTGCAGTGGGCCGTGGAGGATGCAAAAAAGCATTGAGCATTGCAGCTGGAACGACTAAAAGTGTAAAGCGATATACCCTGATAGACCCTACGAATAGAATATGTTGATCATGGATCGAGGCAAATCTTCGTCGTTGCTCAATTGTGCTCCCATGAATTCTAGACGTCTATACCTGGTCGTAAACATACAATCGAACTAGATCTACGAAGCATTCTTCCCACCCTTCCCATAAATACTCCTAATCTCCTCACAAACAGCCTCCGTAACCTCCTTCGTCCCAGCGTTTCCACCCAAATCCCTCGCCAGCACCCCCTTCTCACAAACCCTCTCCACCGCCACCATCAACTTCTCCGCCGCCTCCCCCTCCCCCAACCACCTCATCATCTCACTCGCCGTCCAAAAAGTCCCCACAGGATTCGCCACCCCCTTTCCCGTAATATCAAAAGCACTCCCATGAATCGGCTCAAACATACTCGGATTCCGCCTCGTAGGATCCAGATTACTCGTCGGCGCAATCCCAATAGAACCCGCCAGGGCAGCGGCCAAATCAGAGAGAATGTCCGCGTGGAGGTTCGTCGCGACGATGGTATCGAGGGATTTTGGCTGGAGGACCATGCGGCAGGTCATTGCGTCGACGAGCATTTTCTCTACAGTTACTGTGGGGAAGTCCTTTGCGACGAGGGCGGCGATTTCGTCCCACATTACCATTCCGTTTCGTTGGGCGTTGGATTTCGTTACGACTGTGAGATGTTTTCGCGGGCGGGACTCGGCGGTTTGGAAGGCGAAGCGGATGAGGCGCTCGACGCAGTGGCGCGTGAAGATGGAGACTTCGGTGGAGGTTTCCCAGGGTTGGCCGATGTGCGAGCGGCCGCCTTGGCCGGCGTACTCGCCTTCACTGTTCTCGCGGATTATCACCCAGTCGAGGTCGCCCGGGGAGGCTTTGCGGAGGGGGGATTCGGTCCCCCGGAGGATGCGGGTGGGCCGGACGTTGGCGTATTGTTGGAGGGGTTGGCAGATTGCGAGGCGGAGGCCCCAGAGGGAGATGTGGTCGGGGACGTCTGTTGAATATCAGCGGCATGTTTGTGATGGAAGAGGATAGAGTGGCGTACCTGGTGCACCAACAGCGCCGAAGAGAATGGCATCGTGCTTTTTCAGACTTTCGAGTCCGCCATCCGGGATGTATTTCCCAGTCTTTTTGTACGTCTCTGAGCTCCAGTCATAGTTCTCAAAGTCCAGTTTGAAGGATCCTGATGCATTACTCAGTGTCTTGAGGACCTCGACCCCGGCATCGATGACTTCCGGGCCAATGCCATCCGCGGGCATGCAGGCTATGCTGTAAGTCTTGGAGTCTTGTGAGATGGCGATTGGCGACATGTTGGGATGATGTCAATCTGTTCCAAGGAAGGGTTGGAGACAAAGGAGCACAGTCGAAGTCGAAGTATATGTAGGTTGCAGAAACCAAGTGAGGTCAACGAGGGCCGACAATTGCCGACGTGCAGGTGGGTGAAAGTTTAGCCTGAAATCGAGCTTCGTCCAAGAAGACATCTCCGTCGAGACTTCTGAAATTGGCAACACAAGTCTTGGAAGTCAAGAAATACCATGCTTCGAGTCGTTCCGTGGATGGGTTGACATTCATCGTTGAGGCTGAATTACGACTTCGATATCCCCAGCAAAAGGCCATCCTGCATGCCGGATTTCGCTGCCCAGATGCCAGCAGCTTCAGATACACCGCGCTCGTTCTCTTGTACACAGCCTTGAGACTGCTTGCCGGTCTCTGGACGACTTGAGATGCTCGAGATTTCTATGCGGCTCATGGAAGGTGACGTTGAAGGCCGGTTCGCCACGAGCCGGCGGGACGAGGAGGCTGGCGATCTCAAGCAGTCCCGGCAGTCTTCAGTAGCATGTCCAGCGCATGAACATGCAGTGTCTTCTATTCTGGAATGCCAGCAGGACCAGGCCGGTTGCTCAACGCATTTTGCGGATCGTCCAAACTGCAAGCTGGACCCCCCACACATGGTGACGCCAATTCATGTACTTGTCAGCAGCTCGGATCATGGAAATGCAATGCAATATTCGATGGCGAATCCCAAAATCGGCCCAGGGGGCAAATGCATGCAGCTTCATGACTTTGAACCTTGCCGATAGCAACTTCTTTGAGGAGGTGGCAGCGTCGGCGAAGTCATGCTCGTTGGGCAAGATCAAGGTTTTCCTTGGAATCATAATATCCCCTATGCGGTATGCATCTTTCTCGCACTCCAGGACTTCTAGATGCGCTTCGAGTCGTTTGATGTGTCGTCCGTGCCTCAGCTGTTCTTCTTCGTTGAAATTGGAGTTCTGGGCGTCTTTTATTGCGCTGCACATAAGCTCGTCGAAGTATTCTTCCCTTTCTTCCCATTCTTCCTCGCGCTCCTCAAGTGACTTCGTCGAGGAAAATCTTGAAGAGCCAGAGAATGTTCTGTGGGAAATCGCGGCATTGTGGTGTATGGCCGGTCGGAATATCAGAGTGTTCGTGCGGCCAGCAATAGTCCTTCGAAAACAATACCTCGGAGCTCGCGCTTTGTGAGTGGCAGTACGGCTGAGCAGTGACATTGCGATGGTGCTTGATGGAGAGTTCGAGTGGAAGGAGATTCATCTGCTCCGCGCCGCGTAAAGCTTAAAATCCAAGCAAATACGCCAACCCACGTGACGGCGCGATCAACGGACGGGCCCTCGACACTGTTTGGGCAGCGTACGTCTTGTAATTGAAAGTTTTGGAAACTGCAAGGTTTGGGACAAGTTTTCATTCACGCAAACTCGAACAGTCACATTCTTATCGTGACTTAGGCTAATGTCAAACATTCGGCGCTTCTGTAGGACAAGACTCTGACTTCGATTGGTGATCGCGATTATAGCGCCTCGCTCAATTGTGAAGAAAGCCCCAAAATTGGAAAGTGCAGGGCGGAGACCTTTTCCAATTGACAACCAACGCGACCCTCTCGACAATCCAGAATACGTTATTTGCTGTTTACCATCCAAATCGCCATTTCAGCTCCGCAAGCGCGAAACGTAATCTCCTCTCTTTTTGAATAGTCGTTCTGTGTGGTTGATTCTCTGAAACCGTGAGATCCTCGAATACTTGAGAACCTGTGGAGGCCGCAAGTCAAGGAGGCGTACGCGACATTTATGCTCGCATTCTGTGTTGCGGTAGACTTTTTCCACCTCTTTGCCGTCAATTTCATGTGGTCAGAGTCGCGATTTGAGCATCTGCACAAGACCTAAGATGACGCGCGGGACCAAGTATTTGAGCATCCTCAACAGCATTTTGATACACAACGCAAGCCGTCGTACCAATGGGACTTCGGATGGAGGAGCAAAGGTGTACAGCTTCCAGGCCCTCAGTTCGGTCGAAAAGGATCTCTTGAGAGGGGGAAGAATCATCATGATTATCCTTTCAACGTGTTCCCTTTGATGAAAAGCAATTTGATCTTTGCGAATCATGGCCATCAGTGCTGATGTCGACTGATAAAGCATGCGTTTGGCCTGTACAGCCTCCAAATCCGCAGCAAGACGCTGAGCCATACGCTCGCGCCGTGCCTCGGCACTTTTGCCTCCCCCCGAGCGCATTTGCGAGTGTCTTATCAAGCCTGCCATGCTGTGTTCGATCTGTTGCTCTTTCTCGGTCCATTCTCTTTCCAACGCTTCGCACTCCCTCGGGTCCCATTGAGGTTGGGGCGGACGGGATGATGGCTTCTTGAACGGCTTCGAGGCCTCGGATAGTCGTCTTCGCTTTCGCCGTTCGTCTTGCAGTATTGGTGTCCCAGCGATGGTTCTGCGGAGCTCATGATTGCGACATCGGAGGTGAAAGGCTAGTGGTCCAGCTCCTACTCCTCGCAGCGGCGCAAGCGAGGTATTCAGAATGAAATGCATTGCGAATCCAGAGCTCGTGCTCTGTCGCGACGTTGCAGATTTGAATAGTAGAACTTCACAGTCAGTCTGAAGTTTACACCGCTCCCGTGTGGGCACTCTTCCATACCCCTGTCGCGATCAGCACGTGAGGTCGTGTAACGTTGCACCGAAGACGAGGCATAGGTTTTTCGGTGCTCCTCCTTGATCACATAGCCATCGGCACCCTTGGTTCGAACCGTTCCCATTGAAAGCAGCGCTGTACCAGTCATGTAGTGAGTAAGACCATGCTCACGCTCAAGTCAAATACAAGCCTTGCGGCTTCTTCTCCTCCCGGCAGCGATCCCGCCATTCCCATGCAGATTTCAGGACTTCTTACGCCTCAGCGAAAAGCCCAGAATGCTACTCAATGACCGGAAGAACCCGTACTGTACCAGACGGAAGAAAAGTCGAAAGAAAGCTCCGAATTTCTCGTAGAAGCCAACGTCAGACATGGGAGCGAAGATGCGCAGCTTCCAGATTTTGAATTCCAGTTGCAGCGCCTTGTCCCAAACGTATTGACTTGTTGCGATTGGGCCGTCTGGCGACCCCATCACCTGCACCACGCCATCTCTGTACTTTTTATTGAACGTGAGGCTTTTCAGCTGGTCAGCATCTGCCACCCATCGTAGCTTGGCTCCCTCTAAAGATCTTCTGAAATGCCGTTGGAGCTCCACGATATCCTGTTCGGCCTTCAGTATTTGTAGCCTCCGCTCACGCTCCAGTCGAGCTAGCTTGCTGCGGCCGGAACCTGGAGCTCCATCTTCGACTTCGCGCATCTGATCTTGAATCTCTCGTTCTCGCGTCCTCATATCCTCTTCTAATACTTGTCGGCCGGGTATGTATGAGCCAGGGCGTTCAAAGGCCTTCTTTTGGGCGGTGAAGGGAGCTCGTGGGCGTAGTTTACGTGACAGAGAACCAGTGCTCGAGAACATTCTGCGAAAGTCCTCTCGTTCCGGCCGACACGGAACGGCATTGGCACAGCGACTCAGCCGAGCACCTCGTGTCCCAATGAGACGTCTCCATGGATTCGATGTTGTGCTGCCCGGTGGATGGAGGCGCGTGGTCAGGCCTAGTATCGACATTTTGTTTGGTCGCGACGTGAAGTCCAGAGCACCAAGGTTTGCGCCGTCAGGGTGTAGCTTCGGCTATGACGGCCCGTTCCATGGCAAGGGCGACTTCTCAAGCTGAACCTCAAGCCTCGATCAGTTCCTACCACAGTCCTCTCATGATGGACCAACTCAATCTTGGTGAGCTTTGGAAGAAGTTTGAAGCCTCCACATATGACTCCGAAATCGCGGAGCTCGAGGAAGAAATCGCGAAAAGACGCGGATTTGCCTGTGCAGACGACTACTTCGCCTCCCTCCAGAAATGCAACAATACGAACAGAACCGCACAAGAAGTCGAGGAAATGAAGCGACAGCCATTCTACCTGGCTCAGAAAGATGTGAAGTCGTCAGCCGTCGATCTCTGCAACTTCTGCAGCCACCTGGACTTTGACTATCTACTTACCCACTTGATTCCGCGGAATGAGTTGAGTCTTGGCCCCATCGAAGGGATTCTTCAAAGACAGAGCTGCAGCTTCTGTCGGCTTGTTGTAGCATCTCTACGGCTGACGGCGGGCGAGGAGAGTTTCAACAAATTTCTCGAAGACCAGAGATCTAAAGTTGGCTTGATGTCTGTCAGAAAAGGAGACGGCATCGACCAATATGACCTCAAAGTGGTCCTAGATCCTCAGCTGGATCACAATGTTTCAATACGCATTCAATGTCTGGCAAGTGATGGATCGCATTCTGCTTTTGATGGCAGATTGATAGACCCTGCACACATCAACTTCAATACCGTCAAGGAGTGGCTCCGTGATTGCGAAAGCAATGCCAATGGACACACTACCGCTGATGTTATACCACGTAAGGATGACTTGTTCATTCCCTCGCATCTGATCGATGTCCTCGAGAACAGAGTAGTGGCTCCCGAGGAACCATGCCGCTATCTGGCCCTCAGCTATGTCTGGGGTGGACCACAACCATTGCAACTACGATTGGACACTGTCGAAATATTGATGACCCCAAAGTCTCTGGACCATCAATCGGTCGATATTCCGGCAACTATAAGTGATGCCATGCAGGCTGTGCGCAAGCTTGGCGAGCGATATCTCTGGGTCGACGCACTCTGCATCGTTCAGGACGACTACAAGTTGAAAGAGCCAGAACTACAAACCATGGATCGCATCTACATGGACGCCGTGCTGACGATCATCGCAGGTCACGGATCGAGTGTACACGCAGGTCTTCCTGGCGTGCGGGCTGGCACTAGGGATGCACGACAGCATGTTGAGTGTGTGCAAGGCATTCGACTTGTCAATCGACTACCTGGCAGTGAAAGTACCATCGACCGATCGGTGTGGAATTCTCGCGCTTGGACCTATCAAGAAAGGACTCTGGCTCGCCGAAAGCTCTTTGTATCAGAGCAGCAAGTAACGTTCAGATGCGAGCACACAGAGACCGAATTGTGTGAGGACACATACAGTCTCCCGCTCCGCCCACAGCGATCATACCGTGAAGATCCTGCTTGGTCAGAGAAGTGGATCACCAAGTACCACTGCCAGGATGAGGCTATACCGTATGCCGGCGTCAACACGGCTATCTACGCGGACATTCTACAGCGCTTCACAAGCCGATCCGTCTCATATGTTTCGGACGTACTCAACGCTTTCACCGGAGTCTCTCGAAGATTGACACCTCTTTTCAAAGACGGCTTCCGCTTTGGACTGCCCAAGAATGAGCTGGATACACAGCTTTTGTGGCAACCTCTGGGTCCGATCACTCGCCGAAAAGATCCTGACACTGGATCAGAGATCTTCCCAAGCTGGTCGTGGGCTGGCTGGATTGGCGGAATCACCGGCAATACCGCTGGACGGCAAACCATCTCGGATATCGAGTTTCAACATGACCGTACCGGAGAGTGGTTCACGATGGACCAGTGCCGCGGCGTGTCTGATGCCTCTCTATCCACCGAGTGGAAGTCAATTCATTGGCGAGGGAGCACTTTCTGGCAACAGGGTGACCAGGAGGACCTCTTCTATGCACATCCAGTGGCGAAACTGCCTTATTCGAAGGCGTACAGACCACGCCTACGTCCGATCGTCCCTGGAGGCTCCGCGCAACTTATGCCAATGCGTGCAGAGGTTGTGTCTTTTCGCATTGACGGGAGAGCACATCCCAATCCTGAAGCATTCCTGGTGTCTTCACGCGGATGTGAAAGTTTCATGCTGCTGGATCCCAATGACGACGTTTGGGCCGGCACGGTATTCGTTCCGAATTCGTGCGTTGAGAATTTGAATCCCGGCGCCTTTGATTGTGTCAAGATCTCGTGCACCATGACCGCGAAAGACTGGGACGAGGGACCCTCGTGCTTGATACCTTTCCACAGGTGCTATGATGATGATACTTTCACTAGTAGAAGCCAGGCTGGGCGAGAACAAGTCGATCTGCTCATGATCAGATACGAGAATGGCATTGCTAGTCGTGTTGGTGTCGGCGTGTGCCATATCACGGCTTTTGAGAGAGCTGGACCTGAAAGGCGAGAGATTCTCTTGGGTTGATTTAGTTCTGGCATTACCAAGGTGCCCAAAGCTACTCAGCCTATTCTGCATGTGGCGCCTATCGCTTTAGGCTGTCTGTTACTACTCTTCCCTGATACTCCAATCGCTCATAACCAACTCATATCCTACGAAACCATCACAAACTGTCCAACCCCAGGAACGCCATCCACCACGACGTAAACAACGTATGGCCCCGGAGGCGCAACGTTGCTGTTCGGGGGCATCGTGACCGTAATCTTCTGCTCAGTCTGACCAGCTTCGAAGCCGTCCGAATCCAAGAAGAGCATTCTATGGCCCATATGCAGCGAATGCGTGACGAAGCCTCCATGATAGAGAGCTACCTTGACTTCCTTGGCGTCTCCAGGAGCAGTAAAGCTGATATCGAAGGTCGAGGAATCAGCCTTGACATCCAGAGTCGAAAGCTCGATGGCCGCCGGTCGACGGTTGGCATTCTCGCCAGAGAGATAGGGAGGAGTGTAGATCTCCACGCGGAACTCCGTGACGTATGGGTCTTCATCATCGGGCTCAAGCTTTGGCATTTGCACAGGATTGCTGCCCGCAATCATCAAGCTGCCATCGAGTAAAAGCAGTGCCACAGAATGGTAGAGCCGTGGAATCTCGCTCTTGGGCCCCGTCGTCCAGCGCTCTCCAAGCTCAGCGGCAGGATCGTAAATTAGGACTTCCAAAGTCGGGTCTTCTGCCAGCTCGAAGCCCTGAGCGCCAGTGTTTGCGCCATTGACCCAGACTACGGTGCCGTCTGGCAGCAGGGTACCCTCGACCATGCCTCGGCCCTCTGGCATGCTGTCCATTGCCCAGTTCGCATCATCTTGCTGGGGCTGAATCCTCCCACATGATGGATCGGTGGGAGAGGTGATGTCTTGGTATGAGCCGCCTCCACAAATTATAATGTCCGCTTCCCAATCGTTGGCCGAAGATAGGGGGAGGAGCACGGAGCTCCCAGTGTTAGGATACGTCCGATATGTTCCAGGAAGCTCGTCAAATGTCTTCAAAGTCTGGTTCTTGCCAACATCGAAGATCTCCGAGAACTTCGAGACGAAGACAAAGAGTGTGCCATCGTTCAGCAAATGGATGAACGGGTACATGTAGTAAGCGTCCGCCTTGTAGAGAATGTCCATGGGGATGGACTCGCCGTTTGAAATGCCATCTCGGTTGAGGATCTCGTACGTCGGGTTGTTGTTGGCTCGGACTCTCGGATCCAGTCCATTCAAACTTCCAGAGGCGACAAAGACAGTGCCATCGGGCATAGTCTGGGCGCTCGCATACCATCGCTTGGTGTCCAGCTTGGCGTCAGTCTCGACCCAATCTTGCCCATCGAAAGACTCATCCGTAGCTGATCGAGTCAACCAACGCAGGCCATCGAACCCATCTGTGACGCTGTCATCAATGTCGACCAGTGGACCGTTGCCGCCAATCGACATGAAGGTGCCATTGGCCAAGAAAGCACCACCAGCGCAAAAGGCATTCGTCTTGTACGCAAGTGGTGCCACCTCATTGGTGGCTGGATCGTATTCGGCGGAGTAGGCGAAGCGGCCGTTCGGCAGCTTGAGCTTTGAGTAGTCTTCTACCTTGTCCAGAAACACGACACGGCCGTTGGGTAGAAGACCTGCATGCATGGCCGGAACTCCAGAATCACCGACAACTTTCAGCGAGCCAGGGTTGGCGTTGGCTGCTGCTGGCTTCGGTCCTGGAGCTGGAACAACCGCACCTTGATCACACGGACCAGACTGGCAGCCTTCACCGCAGTGCGTGGAAGAGTTTCCGCAGAATCCGTACATTGAACAGCAGCTGCCTCGAGGCCAGTCACCGCACACAGTGCCGCCATTGTCAGCTCCGCAGGTGCCATCCGTGGTAACCGGACCTGTGGCTCCAGGGGCGGAGCCTATGGGCGAGCCCATGACTGGCTCACTCGACTGTGCGCCGTTCGAGTCGGAAGTAGTGGTGGGAGGTGGCGATGGATCCTGAGTACCAGCTCCACCGTCGGCGCAGCCACTCTGACAGCCGTTGCTCTTCAGGCAGTGGCCATCCTGCTTGCCACAGTATCCGTATTGACTGCAGCAGCCACCGTACTCGCCGTCAGGATCGCAGGTCGCATCGTCAAAGTCTTTGCCACATCGACCATCAGGGCGAGGCGCCGAGTCTCGGCGAATGATGTCGGGATAGCGCTTAGCAGCAACGCATCTGCTTGTCATTAGCAATCTAGATCTCGAGGCCATCTTCTACAACTTACGAGTTATTTGGTAGACATATCTGTCCGCTCAGACAGCCCTGATGCTTCGCAAGACTGAAATCGCAGGTCGGCTGGACGAACGGAAAGAGGATGTTGGCAGAGGCGTGCGCTGATAGCAAAGTCGTGAAAAAGAATGTGGCCTTCATGGCTGCGGTATCCAATCGCCCGACTTGTCGGACTGCAGTGTCCAAGACCAATTGCAGCTTGAGGGTCGCGAGGACTTTTCAAAGCGTCGAGGAGAGCAATAGAGACATGCCCCACAATAGTATGATGCAAGCCACAACAAATGCAAACGGGTGAATGCATGGAGCAAACGGCGGCCGTGGTCAGGTGACGTCGCTGCGTACGCGTACCTTCCCTATAAGTGAACTTACATGTGATTCCAATTACAATCTGCCTTTCACATGAACGAGATCTTCTGCCCTAGACATGTCTTCTTTCACGTCTACTGACCTGGACCATCCTTAGCAAATCCTGATAGCCGCTGCGATCGCCTCAACATTCATCGGAGTCCAGCGTCAAATCTGCCTGTTCTTACACTGTCTATCGAGCCGCACTCGCAATTGGACATGTCTCCTTCTTGCCATGTTCTGTCCTATGATTTCTCGCTCTTCTCTCTCTTAGAGAAGGACTTCTCATGTTTGTCTTGACGCTGCCTTGGCGGGATCCTTGAATGAGAACGAAAGCATGCGGCATCGCGTCGAGAAGATTTGATTGGAGTCTTCGTTAATGGCTCGCAGGTGGAAGCAGGTGGTGGTGTTACAGAGAAGAAGGAGAAAGAGGAGGTGAATGAAGTGAAGTGACCCTCAACCAATTACGCAAGGCAGGTTGTTGTGCAGCAGGATTATGGCCTTTATATAATAATTAAATGATTGATTAAAGATCAACTATCTAAGAGGTGCAAATTCTGATAGTGTAGCTCCCTTAGTACTTACGTAACCCTATAGGCATAATACTCCCCTTTAGCACTTAAACAGATTACTTAATACTATTTAATTACTATTATAAGTGCCTATTAGGCTTATATGCTCCTATTACTACCTTAATAAGTTACTTAAAGAGTAGGTGCCTTCTAGAAGTATATATAGTAGTTACCTAACTTCTAGTAAACTTCCTACTATACTAGAGTATAATAATAACCTTCTCTTATAGTTTAAACCTTCTCTTATACTATAACCTTTCTATACTACTTTAGTATACTTTAACCTACTTAAATACTTCTATACCTCTTCTAATATTATTAATAATAAGGTATAATGTCTAGTACTAAGTTTTAAGAGCGCTACTAACTATTTTTAGTTATTATGTCTACCTAAATAATAGACTTTTAGCTTTAGGCCGTAGTTAACAATACCTATACTAACCTCTATTTAAGCTAGGTTAATTTACGCTAGTATTAGGATATACTAGAGGCTTAGAACTATAGCCTTAACTTCTCTATAGCTCGTTAGAAGCTATTAGTTTAGTAGATAGCCTTCTTTAATAATACTACTAATACCCCTCTTTAGCTTACTTAGTCTCCTATCTTTAATAGATAGTCTACTATTACGCTTAATAGTAGCTCTAACTACTTACCCTACCTTCTTACTAAGGCTTTAAATAGTCTAGTTCCTTAGGGTAGTAATAGCTATCGCTACTATACTAATCTAAATACTATAGGAAGGGTCTTTAGAGTATATAATAAGATTACGGCTATTAATAGTACTAGCGTTATATACTTCTATAATATATATACTATTTATATATAGGGCCTTTAGTACTTAACTTATAGTACTTTAGGATATATACGATAGCTAAGAACTCCTAAGAAGCTAGTTCGCTATAATTCGAATACTTTAGATTAGTCTAATAGTTTAGGACGCTCTAAGTAGTAGTAAGGTAGCTCTAACAATCGTTAGGATCTATACTTTACTCGTAAGGTACGTATAGTTAGCGATAGATTACGTACTAGCTAGGTTATTATAAACTTTAACTTCTTAGCGACTACTTCTATTTAGGAGCGGAATAAGATTATAAGGTATACTCTAGCTCTTATAGAGGAGTAGTTTAATAAGTACATAAATAATAGCCGTGCCTTTAAGCTAGGTAGGTATAACTACCTACGTAGTAGTTAATTAATAAGCTTATAGTCTTATATATAGATAGATAGCTTATAGTTTCCTTCTTTCTTTAGAATAAAAAGTTAAGCTTAGGAAGGAGACTCTCTTACTTTTAGTGTTTTATACTTTCTAGATACTTAGTATTAGTATACTAAAAAGTTGTTTTAGCTTTTAGATTTAATTTTAATACTATAGAATAAAAAGGCTTATATGTTACTACTAAAAATAGTCTCTAGTCTCTAGTTTCTAGTTATAAAGGAAATTTAAATAAGTGTAATATATATAAGTATATAGGATACGCTTATAAAAGTTAGTTTATTCTTCTAGCTTTAGTAAGGGTATCTACTTATTACTTTATAGTCTTAATATACTTAATTAAGATTAGGCTATTATTATATTATTCTCTATAGTAGTAATTTCTAAGAGAGACATACCTTAATCTTCTAGAGTCTATATAGTTCTTAATAAGATAGATAGCTAACTTATTATTAATAAAGATCTTAAATTGCTTAGGGACTTTTATAACTAATAGCCTAAGTTTAGTAAGTAGATTTTAAAGCTAATAGAGTTCTCTATATATCTCTATAAGAGTAAGATACTTAGCTTTAGTACTAGATAGCATAACTTACTTTTATATCTTTAATCTCTAGATTACTAGAGTACTACTTATCTTAATTAATAATCTAGTAGTAGATCTTATAGTATCTAGATCTCTAGCGAAGTCTAAGTCTAAGAAGACCTTAATTTTAAGAGCCTTATGCTTCCTATAGATAATTCCCTTATCCTTAGTACTAGAAATATATCTCTAAATATATTTAGTAGTAGTAATATACTTAGGAGAAGGATTCTAAAGGAATCTAGCTAAGTAGTTAATAGTATAGGAGATATTAGGTCTTATATAGTTTAAGAGATACTATAGCTCTCTAATAATTTTATTAAATAGGGTATAGTCCTATAGTATATATTCTCCTTTAAAAGGCTTATACATTTTATCTATAGGGTACTTAATAGATCGTGCCTTATTAAGATTATAGCTACGAAGCTTTTTAAGAGTATAATACTCCTATAAGAGCTTTAACTTATACTTGCCTCTCTAGATAAGTTAAATACTAAGGAAGAGCGTTATATCTACTTCCTTAACCTTCTAAGTCTTCCTTATCTTACCTAGGAGCTAGTTAATCTTCTCTCTTAACTTACTAAGGATCTAGAAGTTATTAATATATATTATAATAGCTATGTCGTTAAGGATAAATACGTAGGGGTTAGACTATAGTCTCTTAAAGCTAAGATTAATTAAGAGTTAAGTTACTTCTTAATACTATAGTGCTACTACTTATTTAAGCCTATATAGGCCTTTCTTAAGGCGTATAACTATTCCTAGTCTATAGAACTCTTCGAGTTTAGTTAGAGGTTTAATATAGAGGTCCCTATCTAGATTAGGGATTAGGAATATAGTCTCTATATTAACTTAGGCTCTAAATAGCTCTTCTTAAACTACTAAAGCTAATAAGACTCTACTTATTATAGTTCTTAGTATTAGGGTAAATGTCTCCCTAAAGTTAATTCTAGCCCTTTAGGTAAACCCTTTTCTAGTCTACCTAGCCTTAAACTTCTTAATAATATCGTTTAGAAGCTACTTAGTTTTAAATACCTATTTATACTTTATTAGGATCCTTCCTTTAGGTATCTAAGTCTTCTTAACTTATTCTAAAGTATTAGTATCTTATAAAGACTTAATCTCTTTAACTATAGCTTTCCTCTACTACTTATATTAAGGATTAGATAGAGTAAGAGCTTCTTATATAGTTTTAGGATTAGAGTACCTTTTTATAGCTCCTCCTATATATACTAGGCTATTTAAGTATATATCCTTATAGTTATAGGTAGTAACTTACCTCCTAGACCTTATTAGTCTTATCTTAACCTTAGGTTTAGGCCTTTTCCTTTTAATCTTAGGTTTAGGAGTCCTCTTCCTTTTACTAGTTATTTAGATAGGCTTAAAGGGAGTTTAGGGTATATTAAACTACTCTATATTCTTAATAGTATCTTCCTAGGCATTCTATATATCTAGGGATTAATTCTAAGTCTTATAGACTCTAGATTCTTATACTAACTACTTAAACTCTCTATTTTATACTCTAGAAGGCTAGGCTTAAGAGGAGGTAAGGTTAGAATAGAGTTTAGGCTATAAACTCTATTATAACGTTACTTTATATAGTAGCTACTAAACTTAGGTAATATGCTTAATAATTAGAGTATACTATATATATAGAGGCTCTTATAGCTTATTATACGGTAGTACTAACTCCCCCTAAGTCCTAAAATACTTATAGATAATAGGTCTTAGCTAGGCTAGGGGTTCTTCTAGTTCCTATTAGGGATCTTATTATATAGGCTCCTAAGTATCTCGTAGGCTCTTACTAAAGAGCTCCCTCTAAGCCGTAAGAGGATTAGGAGTACTATACTAGCGTATAATGTAATAGCTATATAGCTTAGCCTTATTAAAGGTTATATATAGTAAGGTAAAGAACTTATTAATATAGGTGCCCTTTTATTAGTCCTATTTAGGTCTCTAGTAGATATAGTTTATTATAAAGTTCTCTTAAAAACCTATAAACTAGGTAATAGTAGCCCTAGTATTAAACTTAGTAGACTTAAGCCTTATCTTAACTAGAATATAGATATAGGCTTTATATCTAAAGACCTTAAGTAAGGTTAAATCCTTAAGGCTAGTATCTCTAGCCTTTAAATCCGTAAGGAATTATCTTATAGGTATATCCTTAGTCCGAATATTTCCTAAGATATTAGCTAGGAGGATTATATATTAGATTATAAAATCCTAGAGCTTACGAGGAAGGTTAGCTTTAACTAGTATAGATCTTACTCTAAATAAAATAGACTTATTAGATAACTCTATAATTCTATTCTACTTAGGTATATATAGGATAGATATATCCTACCTAAGTCTAAGTTAAGTAGCTATTTACTTTAACTTATTATTAATAAACTCCCCTCCCCTATCTAAGAAGAAGAGCTTTAGGTACCTACGGTACTAAGTAATTAGTTTATTTATAAAGTACTAAATATAGGCTATACTATCCCCTTTAGAAGCTATAGTAAAGGTAAAGCGTATCCTTATCTTTACATCTATTAAAATAAATAGGTATTTATGCCTAAGTATAGTTAGTAGCGTAATTAAGCTAACTAAATCTATATAGATCTTATCTAGAGCTATCTTAGGCTTAGGCCTTAGTCTTCTTAAGACCTTTCTCTAAGATCTTACGAGTTTATAAGTCTTATAGTAAGTTAGGGTAGAGATATTAATATTCTCTATTCCCTAAGTAAAGTTCTTAGTAAGGTTAAGGATCTTTCCCCTAATATAGCTAAGTCTTTTATACTATAGTATTATAACCTTTACTAGATTAATAAATACTAGTATAATAATCTTTTAATCTATATAGACTAGAATCTACTCTTTAGGAGTAGGTATTTAGACTCCCTAAAGTACATTAATATCTATAATTAGTATTATATAGCTAATAACTTTACTATCTATAATAAGGTCTCTAGTTTACGTATCCTAAGTAATATTACCTTTACGCTTAAGTCTACCTTTTAAGAGTAAGTTATAGTAAGAGTAAGGTAAGTATAGCGTATTTATAACCTTAATATAAGTTATATACCCGCTTTTAGTCTTTAGGAGAAGTCTTATAACTCCTCTCTATATATAGCTTAATCTTCCTATAGCTTATAAGAAGTTAATAGGCTCTTTTAAGCGCTCTATAGACTTAAACTATAACTTCTTATTAAAGAAATAATATAATGTCCTAGAATTAAAGATAATATTATTTAAGGTAAGTCCTTTCTACCTAGCGCTAGTAATAGTAGCTCTAGCTTAACTTAAATTATCCTTACTATAGGTATATAACTTAAGGAGGTTATTATTGTCCTTATCCTCTTTAGTAGGCGTAGTAGCGCCCTTTTTATAGGTAGATCTCCCCCTACTCTTTAACTTGCCCTTCTTAGACTTCTTCTTATTACCTATGTCTTAAGATTTAGGTATCTAGCTATTAGGGGCTTACTTAGGATATTTAACCTAGTATTTCTTAGGGGTATATCCTTTCTTCTTATACTCTTTATACTCTAAACTAGATCCTATAGCCCCTATAGGCCTAATCCTATTCTATATAGGTAGAGTTCTCTTAGTCCTTAAAGTTAAGATTAACTTCTCTAAAGTATAATCCTTAGGCCTATAAGCTTATCTCTATATTCTTATCTACTCTAGATACCTTATACTACTTAAGAATAAGATATTAATATATATACTTAGTAGCTCTAAGGTTAGTCTTAGATATGTTAGATTAGCTTAATAGTATTGCTCTATTATAATCTTATACCTTTATAAGTTCTTTTAGAAAGCCTTATAGTATACTAGTACGTTAGTATCTATTAGCTTCGTTAAATAAAGGGTCCTAAGAGTACTATAGATATCTAGGGTAATAATTAGTATATATATAGCTCGAATAATATTAAATAGCTCTTTTACTATCTTTCTTACTTACCTAAAGTCTAGTCTAATCTTATTATCTAGCCTTATACTTATTAAACTAAAGGCTAGGATATCTTTCTTATACTATGCCTTAAACCTCTCTTAATAGGTCTCTATTAGTTCTAAGGCATTACTAATTATCTGTCTTTTAGGCTTTAACTTAAATATAAATAGTAGTATATCGTTAAAGATAACTTTAATAATATTCTTCTTAAGTAGTATACCCTTAAGGATAGATCTCTATACTTAGAATAAACTACCTCTCTTAAGGATATACTTTGTACTACTCTTGTCTACTTAGGAGTCTATAATAGGTATAGGGACAATAGGGAGGAATAGATATAGATTAGGAGGATTTTAGAGGGATTAAATTAATAAATAAGTAAACTAATCTATAAGCGCTAGGCTTATAACCTATTATGTAGCAGGATTATAGCCTTTATATAATAATTAAATAATTAATTAAAGATCAACTATCTAAGAGGTGCAAATTCTAATGGTGTGGCTCCCTTAGCACTTACGTAACCCTGTAGGCACAACACAGGTGGGGCAAAATTGCTTGGCATTGACGAGACGTCTTCTCCTGAGCGTGTGGGATATTTCGTCCTTCTACGTCTCTCCGACCTTCCAAGTTTCCCCCACTTTGCTCGCTTCATCGTCCACAACATCCTCGGAGCGGCTTGATCTTGCTCACAACGCGTTGACGTCCAGCGTGGAAGCCTGTTCTCCCGGTGAGGATCCTTCTTCGAAGAGCTTCATTTGCTGAGAGAGGAAGGCGCTTCGCATCCTGCAGAAATCAGCACAAGTTCTAAGCATCAGGATTGAACGTCCGAATGTTCCGTACAGCATATGATGCTAGCTGCTATTAGTACACGCCTTGTTAACAATCAACGCTAGTTCATGATGACAGAGCATCCCTTGAGTGCCGCCTCACGCTAAGTCTTTATACTCCACTATAGCCAATATCGACTGGCAGGATGGAGGAGCAGGAAGAACGCCAACTGGGAAAAGCCGCACGATTCCAGCCACGCTAACGTCGATGGCATGCGTCCGCCGAGAGTCTCTGCTGGATCCGAGACCCCCGATTCCATTGTTGGCGTTGCTTCTGAGCAACAATGCACCGCCCTTTTGGAAATGCCGTTCCGCATGAGCTCTCTTAGACCATGCTATAGTCAGAAGCTGCCGATACTTGGACTCAACTTGCTTGCGAACAGCAAGATCCCGTGGCTCGAATCGGCCGATGATGCTTGATGCCAAAATGGTATAAGAAGAGTGCCAGATAGAGGTGTTGTCTTTTCATAACAGCACTCTCTGCCACCAACAACTACAAGGCCCTGCAATCATTTCCGTCGACGGCAACTATGAAGGCGATATTCACTTCAGGGCTGGTCCTCCTAGTCTCGCAACTCGCACTAGTCTTGTCGACTCCAACTCCAACCCTACCTCCACCACCCACCCGCAGACTCCGTCGTGCGATTGGCGACACCACTTCGTTTCCCGTGTCGGACACTGAATCGTGGACCTTCACCATAACCATACAGAACGGGTCTGGCAACGATTATGACGACGATGACCTCGAAAGTCTCGTGTCTTCATTCAATACTGCAGTTGCGAATGCAGCCAACACCGATGACAGCGCGACTGCTTCTTACAGGGATGCACTTGGTAACGGATACGACCTCGATCTGAGCCTTGGCGATGACGAAACCATTGGATCAACAAGGACTGCTAACTGGGGAGTCGCTGCGAACGTCTTTACGTCTTGGATGACGTATCAGGAGTACCCGAAAAAGTTCACGGCGAAGTGTACGAACAACTCGGACAATGGTGCGGAGATTGGATTCTACGAGTTCACCTATTATCCTATCGGCTAGCACCGGTGCTTCTGCGTTGAGAGGGCGATGATGGAAAACGAAATTGCATACTGAGTGTTGTTACGTTCGTTGTGAGTACTATGGGAACTCATCAGATGTCGCTCCTTGTGCTAGTCGCCTGGCGAGATGAGATGTCCGCTTTGGACAAGTATAAGACACACTACCTTGCTTGTCAATCTGCTCTCCTGTCTCTCAAGCCCCTGAATTTTCATCCTTTCTGATCGTATTAGGTCTCTTGCGCATGTATGGCTCTCACTGATCCTTCTGGTCACCTTGGATAATCCAATGCTCCCTCACTTGCGGCGCCGCCGTTGGTGGAGGAATGGCTCGCTCCAGAGCTTCCTTCTCCTTGGGATAGAGGCTCGCCACTCTGCATTCATGCCAGCCCAACGGACGCAATACCTGCTCGCCGCTTGTTGGCTTGTCGAAGTCGTGCAACAGACTGAAGTATCCCAGCAAGTCGTCGGATCGGATACAGTGCCTGATCTTCTTATACAATCTGTAATAGACTGTGAAGCCAGAGTCCGTTCCATCGTTCATCGGAACATCTTGCTTGATGATGATGCGGGGCTTGAGACGCCGTAGAAATGGCGGCACAGGCACGATGAAGTTGATGATCTCTCGACACCGCAGAATACATGTGATCTCCGGCTGTTTGACCTCGGTACCTCTTGCCTCGATCGAAGTGATCATTGATTCCAAATTCAGTAGGCTCTTGACGCCGTTCATCTCGATGCAGATGTGTAGCTTGCCTTGATACTTTGACAAAATTGCGCCCCAGTCTAGGTCTTGACTTGCATGAGCGACGAGTAAGACCGGCATGTCCTTCTGGCCCTTTTCGAGATAGTTAAGATACTCTTCGCGAACCTGGCTACTCGTATGGCCCAGAGCCGAGGTGCTTATGAAAGACTTCGGATTCTCCAGTTCACCTTTACAGAATTGATAGACTGCAAAGGCATCCTGCCGAGACTCGGAGTAGATCATGTCGCGAAGTTCCCTCGGCAGTGCCAAGATGTCGAAGTAGTCGTCAGTCGCTGAGGCGGGAGACGAGTCAGCGACCTGTAGACTCGTAGGATGTGGGACGTAGTGCTTCCTCTCCTCGATGTGGTCCCTAGAGATCGACCTGGCGGCCAGGTTGAAGTCGCGGCGAACCATCTTGCAAATCTTCTTTCCATCTCTTTCCAAGGACTCGAAGTCAAAATCTGCCAGAAACAATGGAATGAAATCGTCCACGCTGCCCTCGTAAAGATAGCGCTTCCAAGGGTGCATAGGCGAGTCAGGAGAATGACCGTAGAAATAGCGCAGCTGAACTCCGGCGATGGTGATGGTTGCCGTAAAGACATAGATGCGCTGAAGTTTGGTGCTGGTCTTGAACTCTTGAATGGAGCCGGTGAAAATCAGTTGAGGGTTAACGGCGCTCGTTCGGCGGCAAAGGTCCTTGCAGACCTCGGCCAATTCCTCTTCGCTAGGACGTGCTGCGTTTAGGTTCTCCATGTCGAGTGGAGCAGTCGGTCGAGACGCCGTGAGAAGATGTTTGTTGTTGTGAGAGCAAGAATGAAATCTTAAGAAAGTGCGACACATGATGGTGGTTCATTACGGACCGGGCCGTCGAGCCGGCAAGTGAATAACACAAATGCCGCTACCGACTCAGCGAGTGAATATCGTCACACAAGTGAACGCCTCGTGTATGTACGAGTTGAGCTTACAAGAGTACAGACGAGTCACATCCGCACCTTCTCTAAGTAGTTTAGAACCGTGTTCAGTCTACGGGGCAGTGCGAAAGAGCACGGGCACATCGACACGGTCTCGACCCTCGTTTCGGTCATATACACTCTATTCAGATCGGTCTTGGATGGCTTCAATGAAATTACAGTCATGTGATTGAAAAATTTCTGTAGTTATGGAAATATTGACCCATTCTTTTACTTGACTGCGCATTTACGTGATACCATGCTCCCCATGAGCTCTACCGGACGTTCTCGTTCCAATGGGTGGCGTATGGCTTTACAAGGCTACAACCATAGCCGCTCCAGCCAAGATCACCCCCAAAGCTCCACCAGTAGCAGCAGGAGCTGCGGCACCGCTGTATGACTCCAAGCTCGTAGCCGCAGCAGGAAGAGGAATAGCGCTCGTCGGGGTTGGAATTCCGCTCGTGAGGGCAATGGAGGCAGCCTGAGTAGCAGGGTAAAATTGCGCAACACCCTCCGTAGCATTTCCTGCAGCTTCAGCATTCACCTCTGGATTGAGGACCCTGCAAATAGATTAGCCCTGGTTTCAAGTGATGTACATGCTTTCTAGACTTACTCGTCGATGCCATGAATAACACCCATGTTTGTCACAAGATTTGGTGCTACAATCCTCGCGCCGTTGACGAAGACTCTTTCCTCGCCATCAACCTCGTGGATGTAGATGGTGAGATTGCCACCGGCGATCGTTGAGATCTTCATTCCATCCTTGAGTTCGTCGGCAAAGACAGCGACCGACGGGTGGGCATGGTAAGTAAGAATGTTAGTGAGCTGGTCCGCGCTCAGACCGTCCAAGGCGGAGGCAATGTCTAGAAAAGCTTGGTTGACCGGGGCGAAAAGAGTATACTGCTCTCCTGGGCCGGCCAAGCTCGCCTGAGACTTGATGTTGGACATCTGCAGAGCACCGGCAAGCGCTTGGAAGTTTCCGGCGATCAGCGTCTCGTTCAAGTCGCCAGGGGTCGTCAAGACTCTGTCGATGACATGAACGTATCCTTGGTTGAACTTGAGATCCTGAAAAGCCGTCAGAATTGCATCTTTTACGGTCGCGGAGTGAAATAACTCACAGCCTTCTCAACAGTCGAGTTAAGCATGAAACCACCGATGAAGAAGGCCCCATCATCATTCTTCACAGCGCCCACATATTGGCCGGAACTTCCTGCCGCTCCGGCATCTTCGTTCGGAACAAAGTCCAACGATGGATTCCACGTTGACTCCAAGATCCCACCCTGTGGAAATTCGTCGGAGGTCAGTGGACCGTTGACAACATGGTAGCTCAAGACGTTGCGAGCGAAAGTGTCATTCATCTGGAACATTTTGCCAGCGTCGGTGCCGAGGTATGCCTTCAGCGCATCGTTGCTTGGAGCCAGGAACGTGAAGCTGATAAAGTTGTTCACGATGTTGTCCATCAGGTCGGAGAATCTGTCCATACCAAGCAGCTCGGTGAGCATACTGAGCTCAGGTTGATCGGACAGAATCGATGTGATCTTTGGGCTGCCTGAGTTTTCCGTGTAGCCTGCCGGATGTGATGATCCAGTTGCAGATGCCATTCCTGATGCGCCGGTGAAGACGGTGCTTCTCACAACAGTGCTCATGGCGCTGGCGGCAGTGGCTGTCGTTACGGCCGAGTCATCTTGAGCAGAGACTCCCAAGAGGAAGAGAAGAGCTGTCAGAGAAACAGAATGCATGTTGTCAATGTAGAAGATGTACAGCCGACGGATGCGAGTGGTTTCCCGGTCGTTGTCCCTGCCTTATATGTGCTTCAACTTCCATGGCAAGACACATTGAATAGACGCTGCACTGCCTGAAAGCAAGGCAATTTTTCGCCGTCATCTTCGATTGGAATGTCCAATGCTGTGGCATTCAGAATGTGGCATGCCGCTCTGAATCAGACTCATTGGCTTTGGTTGTCTGTCCGCGGCGACTTGGTCTGCAAAACATCAGTAGTGTGTGTATGAAATGGCAATCCGGACAACGCTGAACCGACAAGTAATAACTGACCGGCTTGGCAGATGCTTTGATGTGCTCAATCCGGCTTGGAAGCGAAATGGTCGAATCCTTTGCCGAGTGGCATGCTCCGCGGAAACTGAGTCGATGACTTCAGTTGCATCCCGTGATGCTTGGCAACCTGGACATGCTTTTGCCATGAAGGATAATCTGCTGGTGATTGGTGTTCTATGGGCGTGCTGTTTTCCCAAATAGTTGAAATTTTGGCTGGGTCGATCTGCATGGCGCTGACATGAAAATAGAAGCGAATGGGGATTTGCAAGCTCAATACCTGTAGCAGAGGTGCCGACTCTCAGTACTCATGACCCGCGAGACGGGTACATCCTCACTGAAGCCTCCAAACATCAGCAGATCTGCAAGCTTAGCATCTGGCTCCGTGGAGTTGAACATGTGGTAGCCACCGTAATCATGCAACCTCATCTGCGGTTGTTCTTTCTGCCAACGCCACCACACGCGATCGAGCTGGACGTGGTGAACGAAGAAGATCGGATCTGAAGAATTGTCAACACAGCTGCAGCCTGGTAGCAAGGACAACTTCATACTCACCGTTCGCCGCCGTGATCTGTGGAAAGTCTCCGCCCACAGAGTCATGCAGCTTTCCATGCAGATACCACTCGACCTGACTGGCAAAGACTTCGAAAGGCTCTAGCCGGGTGAGATGGCCAATGGTTTCCGGACTGAAAGGCTCGCTAGGTAGGCGGCCAGCCGTACCGTTGAAGTTGAAACCCCGGGACAGGCAGTGTGGCTCATAGGTGTCGGCGTACATGATCGGCCGTAGATGGGCGAAAGGGCCATCCGTAACGCAGCTTCCTTCTCCTACTGTCTTCGGCAAAGTCTTGTCGCCATCGCCGCCAAAGCCGGTCGCACCGTCCCAAATCGACGAGCTGGCAACATCCATCCAGTCGAGAGTCCAGTCCCAGTACCTGCACAGTATTTCGTTAGCGCGTCAAGAAGTCTAGAGCGAAGGGGAACGTACGGAATCTGCCCCTGAAAGCCACAAGATTCTCTCAGTTCGGTCTCCCAAAGATGCAGTGCCCAACGGTGCCAAGGCAGAAACGATGCCGAGCGATGAGCTGTGCAAGATCTCAGCACGAGTATGTTACCGATCAAGGTCTACTCTTACACCAGGATCCAATGGATGCATGCAGATGGGTGAAATCATCGTAGCGTGTGCCGTTGCCGGTCCATGTAGAAGACACTTGAGCCAAGCACACAACCGCCCGTACGAATTCTTTCCGTTCGGCTGCTGTCAAGGCACGCCATTCTCGTCGCGTGGGAGGGTGAATGCAAGTAATGCTGTTGGCGCGCATCATCGCCATCAAGAGTGCCGACAGGGCGAGTAGAAGGCCCACGATAACACTCAAGGTGCGTGTCCCGAGCTTCCAGTCTCGCTCAGGAGGCTCGTCGCTTGTTCAACTCAGTCTGATATCAATTTCTCGTTCACAGGACGACGTACCGGTGCTGTGCTTCTTGCTTTTCGTTTGCATTTTCAGTCAAGCACACGTAGCGATGTCCTCCCCACCATCCCAGTATTGGTCTCTGCAAGCTCATTTTCGTAATATGTTGTAAGTTTCATCCAGTTTCATTCTCTTTGGTCCTCGCGCTCTTCAAGCTGGTATCAACGACGATTATCTTCCACAGCAATCGATTCTGCGGTTCCAGCAGCCCCTTTTCCTGCTCTCCATCATTCCATGTGTATATGCGCGCTCTTGAGCTCGCCACTAAATCCTCTCTATCCTAATCAGCTCCTACTATCGGTCACCGCGCTCGTGTCCTGTCGCCGGCCGAAGTAATGGCAACCTGTCGTGTGAGAGGCAGGGTACTCTTGTATCAAAAGTAAGATACTCGTATCGCGGGTCAAGCCACCGCCTGGGTCAAATCAGCCTTTCAGACGACGATGTTAGGGAGTGATAGAAGGCTCACAAATCGAACCTGGGACCCTCTCATTTCCGTAGCGTCGAATGCCTCGAGCACATGATATCGAAATGCACTCCCCAGCCTGTCGAGCGTCTGGTGGTGACATCCAGGATTGGTACACCAGTCGTACGAGCACTGTCGCCCTGCGTGACTGGTAAGGGTATCTTCACTCTGGGGAGATTGTCGTCACATGCTCCGGCAAATCTTTCGGCACCCGTGGTCGATGAAGTAAGTTATCCCCAGTAACACCTTCCAAGTCGAGAATGCTTCGCGCCAAACTTCCAGAGGAGAGATCCATGTTCTGTGTGCAACACTCACCGCAGAGATCGCGAACCGCTCAGTAGATCTGGTTGTGAGTTTGAGATCCGTACGTTGTTCATTTGGAACGAGACGGCCGATGTCTGATTCTGCTGTTTGCTTGCTCCGCTCCATAACCCTAAGGTCTCGTTAGCCCCTAGTCAACCAGACAGCATAGTTCACCGCAATGAGGCCCTCGTATGCCGTATGAACTCCTTGCTCGTGTCAGGGTTCGGGTTTAGCTAAGACCGGACGAATCAGCCTCAATCGATAGCGTTCTGCCCTCTCCGTTCAACTTTCCTGCCAAATGTCAGATCAAATCAGTTGTCGACATGATAACAATGAGCCTTCACGATAATAATAGTAAGGGTGATAAAGGGTATCAAATATCCAAACCCCTACGCCTCCTCAATCTCCATAGCCTCCAACCCCTGCGAAACCCCATCAACGTGCACCTCCCACTCCATCGAAGTCCCCGTAGTAACCATCTGGACCTGGTACAGCATCCGTCTCATTATCGTCCCATCGGACTGACTCGTATGCGTGGGTAACTTGTCAAAGTCGATCTTCAGCGGAATCTTGATGTTGACGAAAACGTCAACCTCGTCGGTTCTGCGCTGCGGCGGTCGATCTTCTCGGTTACGGAGGATTTGGATGTCGAGGCCGTCGTGGGGCGTGCGCCAGAGCTCGTAGTAGAAGAAGATGACGGGTTGTTTGTGGTGGACGTCGTCGCCCTGGAGCGTGAGTTAGAAGGGATGCATTCCCAAAGATTGCGCGATGGGGAACTCACAACTCGAAGGAACCAACGCATCTGATTTCGTGCCTTCCACTCCCCTTCTTCTCTTGACCAGACCCGATCGATACGAGTATGCTTGGAGGCGTCGAACCTTTGAGTCGAAGATATACCGTAGCTGACTCTCGAGACTCTCGATTGGACGATGGACTTCTGGAGAAAGTTCGAATTGGGCTGATCTGACAGCCCTCTAATGACAGCCCCGCGGCTGATTGCACTCCATCCCCTGGGACCAGCTGGCTGGAGGACTGTGATGCCTTTTGGCCCGAACTCGTCTTTCAGTCTTGAGTAGAGGTACTTGCAGGAACCAAAGCCACCGACGAGGAGTATGGACTATCGTGATCAGCACTGTGAGCGAGGATCAGATTGAAGGTTGAGAATGGGCTCACTTTGGCTTTCTTTTGTCGCTTTTCCACTGCAGCTAGCTGATGCCGTATTAGATGGCTTGTGGGCTGGATCACCCTCTGAAACCATTGTTTGATGTGGCCACTGTATCGACATAGTCAGCAAACACCACTCTCGTCACAGGCCCCTTCAACTCACGACTTAATAATCAACTTCCCATTCTTGATCGGAAGATCAACTTTCTTCGAATCTCTTCGACCGAGACCAAGAAGCACATCCGTCTTTGAGAAAGCCTCAGCCGGGAGTGTAACAGTCATCTCTTCGTCCTTGCCGTCAAAGTTCCTCTTGATCCCGTTCTCCCACTGGCTGTCAAGGACCTGTTTTCGTGCCGAAGGGCTTATGCTCGTCCAGCGTTTGCCCAGAGACCGTTTAGCTTGGGCTTCGAATTGCTCGTCGATGAAGATGGCCCCGCACATGCCGCCTTCACCCTTGACGAATTCTCGGACGGCCATCGGCTTTACGCTGAGGATCTCGTAGCTGACGACGTCCTGATACGCTGTCAGTGCTTGCTTGAGTGGCATACCATATCGAGATATTCGGTGAGACGTACCACTGTGCCACCACCCGCATCGCAGACCACGAAGACATCTCCTTCCTGGACCAAGTCAGTGCTGACGACGAATGAGCTGTCCCTTGTGAACTCTACCTTCACATCATGCTGTCCCTTATACTCATGAAACACTGCCAACGCCGCAGCCTCAGGCTCGGAGACCAGCTCGAGATGCGTTGCCTTGGCATCTTCCCTCGAGTCGCAAATCCCAGCCTTGACGGCAGCTTGTCTCATAAGCTTGCGTGCCTTTTCATCCCAGATTGCGGGAACTGTTAGAAAGACCTTGAATTGTGTATACTGCACCACCAACTCATCGAATCTCTTCTCAAGCTCGCTCAGTGTGTGCCTCCACAGCTGCCTCAAGTATTTGGCCACGACTTCGATAGGCTGTCTCTTGCTGTCTATCAAGCGAGTCCGCGCAGTCTCTATGTGTGGAGAGTTGCGCACGTCTTCACTAAGGTTCTTCTCATCGACCAGCAGGAGCTTGAACCAGGCGAGAGGGTCGATGTCAGCCGGGACATTGTTACCCCAGTAAACGTTGTGGCTACGGTCGATGAAGGCGATCTTGCTGGGAACTTTCTCTTGGCCAGCCGCGGCATCCCACGTCGTGATGACCTCGATTGCGTCCGGGTTTGCGGATGAGGCGAAGGAGACCCCGGAGTACCTAGTAAGTCAGCTTGTGATTCTGACTATTCCAGGCCGGAGCATTGACTCACGTTGTGCCGAAGTCGATGCCAATGGCAAAGAATCGATCTTCCATAGTGAGATGAAGTTGGGGCTGGGTGGTCAATGGTCAGATACTGCGAGGTGATCAGCTCGGAGCTCGAAGAAAGGCTACACTGCAACAATCGGCTGAGAGTGATGCTTCCAGGAAGTGCGTGCGCGGGGCAGACGATCGTACACCTTTGAGGCTGGACACTGGACCTCTTCGGGCAGGTCACAGCAGCTGGACCGGGTGGGCTGGAGGAAAGACACACGATGAGGCCGTGGCGATAGCTGATGCAAGCTTCGTCCCGCAGATGGGCGCACATCGCCTCATGAACGGTAGTACGAGCCATATTCGAACCGAGATGAGTGCGGCCTCCGATATTGTGGCTTTTCCTGCAGCCTCATGTCTTCTTGGCGAGCACTGCTGGGCATCGTCCCCCATTCAGCAGGGTAGCTTGGGCGGAGGCGTCGCATTGCTTTTCTGAGGCGCTGAAAGCACGACAAGGCGTTTCCAGAATAGTCGATCCGTGTGGCAAAGCGGCACAGAGAGGTCGCGATAGAGATGCGTTCGTGCATGCGACTGTGCATGAAGGCTGCAGGTGGGGCTGGCTGGAGCGGGCGGTGTCCAGCCTTACTGCACGAGCTTGAGGTAAGTACTCGACAGAATCTTTCCTTGCCGAACCAGACGTGAAGCACGACAATATCCAGGTCAAGATCATACATCCACAAAATGGACGACCGAACGCCTTTGATGCGAAGTATCGAGCCGATAGGCGACATGATCTTGGTGATGGGTGTGACAGGAGCCGGCAAGAGCTATTTCATCAACTGCTTAGCGGGGCAAGGATCTGCTCAAGAGTATCATGGACTGGAATCTGGTCAGTATGTCGGATAATAGTGATGAAACTCACTGATCGGTCGCAGGGACCAAGGAATGCCAGATGGTGCCCGTGGCTGTAGGCTACGACGGAAGCAAGGTCGCCATAGTCGACACACCGGGTTTCGATGACTCGTCCGGCTCCGACGTCAACGGCCTGACGAACATCGTGCGATTCCTGACTTCGCAATATAAGCTTGGCATCCGCTTGAAGGGAGTCATATACTTACATCGGATCACGGATGTGAAGATGGCAGGGAGCGCCTTGGCAAACTTCGAGCTCTTTCGTGATCTCTGCGGCGACAAAGCCTGGGGTAATACCGTCTTCTTGACGACAATGTGGGGAGAGCTTCGAGATCCGAGCAAGGGATGGGATCGTCAGCATGAGCTGCGTGAGCATTACTGGGGCATGATGGAGAGTCGAGGTGCTCATATTGGCGAGTTCGATGGGACGCAAGAGTCTGCTGAAGCTGTCATTGGTTACTTGGTGGATAAGGAGCAACACGTTGTATTGAAAGTCCAAGAAGAGGTCGGAAGAGAAGGAAAGTCGTTGAAGGACACAGTCGCTGGAAGGAGGTTGCTGAATGCTCAGCGAAAGAAGATGAATGATGCAAAGGCAAGGTCTGCTCAAGCGGAGGTGAAGAAACACGAGGCGGAGATCAGCAAGCTGGATAGGAAAGTGGGAGAAGAGATAGACAATGAGTGCAAGGGAAAGAAATTTGAGAAGTGGGTTGCGCCGCTCCAGATTTTCGTAGCTGTGACGGGAGTCGTGGTTCACACGATGATACAGCTTTTCGTTTGTTCGTGAACGCGAAATCGATTCAAAGTCGGTCTTTCTCTCGTCGTGTTTTGATATGAATTCCGTCGTGCAGCAGCCTCAGCATGTGAGCCATGTTGGTGAGCCCGAAATGGAGTCCTGCGGCGGCAGATGGCTGGACGCATCGTAAACGGCCGAGTCGTGCAGCCTTTGGGCGCCACATTCCCAGAGCTGCATGCAGGGGATCACATGAGCTGCGCAGGCTTGTGATTGCTGTGCAGTGGCTGCATGCCGCATATCAATAACGCCGCATTGTAGCAGCTGTGGTCAGAGAGGCGCAGGCCAGATGCAGTCGTCTATCGATATGGAGACCTGGTCTTTCTTGAGATCCCAGAGCCTTGTCTCAGGCAAGTCTCCAAATCATTGCTAGATGGATATTCTTGATTATGATTACGTTCTCTCATACGACGAAGAACATTCATCGACTGAAGTCGTAGAAAGGGAAACTGACAGGACGTACCTTGAAGACCCAAGCCTTCCACGTGGGAAACTCAGCAATCCGCTCAGATCCCCTCCGAACGTCGAGACCGAGTACAAAAGCGAAGCCGTTGAGAATAGCATGGACTATGCCAAAGCAGTTGGGACGCTTGACCGAGACGGAGACGGAGAGGACCTGGTTGACGAAGTTCTCCAGCTACGAGAAGAAACTGAGCTGCACATGCAAGCAATTGCCAGGCTCCAGCAAGACAATCGCAAGCTGGCAGGCGAAATTGCACGACTGCGAGCTGAAAGCAATCAGAAGAGCTCGGACGAGTACTTCGTCAAGACATGGGACAGTCTGAAATACAGAATCAGCAATTGGGCGTTCAAGCATTTCCAAGACAGGCCGAAGATACCAAAGGGCTCGGCTATGGATAGAACTCTCACAGACTTGGTCCATGATACAGTGTCGTGTATGGGCTCGGATCGGCTGCGACTGCTCTTGGTTCAATCGCTCGTATGGCGTCAGCTTGAGTTCAGTGTCTTGCATAAGAATGCTGTCCTTTGGGCAGGTCAGCATCGCCAGGCGCTCAGAGAGCTATCGCAAGCAATAGAGCAAGGTACGTACCTCGAACTTCTTGGGGATCTTGACCACTGACGGCTCACGACTGTAGTGACGGAGACTGAAACGAACCCCAAAGGCCTAGAGCTCCGTGACCTCTATCGCTGGAGGGCGTTGACGGCCGCCGTACTGCCTCCGACAGTTGATCAGAAAGTGATCCTCGAAGTCACTTATCAGATCGTGGACAAGATTTCAAGCAAGCTGCTTCCGTACTCCGCAAGCTCAGTTGGCAGTTCGAGTAAATTTCGCAAAGAACTCGAAGACATTGTTCTTGAATCCATATCATTGTGTCTCGACTTCGATCAGCAGCGCGCTCAATTCAAGGTCCTTCGTGCGGAGGGCCGTAACGGGGAAGAGTCGGATTTCTGGGCGGACACTCGTGGCCTGCAGATCGAAAGTGGTGCGGGTGAGGACAAAGGCGAATGTTTCGTCAGTCTTGTGGTGGTGCCGGGTTTGCATCGCTTCGGGGACGCGGATGGAGGTAGTCTGGATCAAGAGGTGATTATCGCGAAGTGCGTTGTGGAAAGCAGCAAGTTTCGAGGCAAGCGTCAGGACATGCGGGCCGCCAGGAGCCAGAAGGAAAGAGCGCCCCAAGCCGAAGCCAACGGCAAAGTCGGTGCTGTACAACAGGGTCCGAAGAGAAAGATGACAGCAGAAGAGGTGCGAATCATGCAGAGCCAAGAGCAAAGGTCGAAGCAACCAGCCCAAAGCATTCCTCGAAAAGGCGTCCCAGGAGAGTTGCAGAAACGTCCAACTGCAAAGTCAGACAGGAGCCTTGAAAAAGAGTCAAAAGACTCAGGAAAGAGTGGACGTAGCTTCGGGGAAAGGGCAAAGAGGCTGTTTTCCGCAAAAGCGATGGACGAGGAAAAAGATCAAAGTCGGCCTCGAGAGGAAGAAGAGAGACGAGAAGGCTCAACGACGCTCGAGCTTTCCAACAAACAGGATGCCGCAAGCAGTAATTGAAGATCTGAACGCCAGTCATGTTTCTGATTGCAGAGAGAAAGAGACAAACTCAACGAGAAAAGGAAAGGGGTCAAGTCATCAAACAATTAAATATGGTATCCAAAGACGCCTCGCCCAATGCTCTCCCAAACCCAGCACCTAGTAAGTAATAACCGCACTCTTATTCACAAACTCCCTCTTCACCTCCTTTGCAACCGCCCTCTCAAACATCCACCTCCCCACATCCCTCCTCTGAATCGTATACCCAATCGCCGGCTTCTCCTCCGTCCCCTCCCTAACCTGTTCCAACCCGAGCCCCTCCCCATCAACAAGCAAACTCGCCTTGACATTGACAAAACCCCTAAAAACCCTCTCCGCCTCGGGCTTCTGCATATGCTCCGTCAACCGCTCTTGCAAGACCTTCTTGTCCACGTGCGGGACGTGCAGGCACCAGATGTATAGCCAGTGGAATGCGAGGGGGACGTCGCGGGGGCAGCCTTTTGCGGGGATGCCGGTGGTGGACATGTTTACGAAGAAAGGGCGCTGGGAAGGTGGGGTGTTGGTTTCGCGGGCGAGTTCGACGGCGGCGGTGAAGAGGGCGGTGCCGACGTCTTGGCAGATTGTTGGGTCTTCGAGGGTGACGGGGTAGATTATGGACCATTGGAGCTTGGGGTTGCTGCCGACGCCGGAGACGATGTGGGAGACCATGCCGCCGTTGGGGGCTGTGAGAGTCTTTTTCACGGCGGCAGGGTCTTTGGCGTTGCCTTGGATGATGGTGAGGTGCGAGTCGATGGCGGAGGCGGGCACGTTCTTTGCTTTGAGCGAGGCGGTGAGTTTGGAGGGTGTGCGGGCGAGGGCGATGCAGGTGTGGCCGGCTTGGAGGGCGAAGGCGAGACAGTGGCCTGCGCAGTCGCCTGTTGCGCCAAAGAAGGCGATGGTCGGTGAGGTGGTCATCGTCAGGTCTGTTGGTGGTCTGTTGCAATGGCTGTTGGTTGTAGTAGTCCAAAGATCCCGTTTGTTGCTGTGGTTAACGTTTGGAATGCTCTTTTACTACAGAAGAGAGCCGTTCATACTTATACCATTCAGCTCATTCAGCTCGCTACGCCGCACGAGTAGTTCTGTTGATCTGCCTCCGGTAGCTCGCCGTTTCTCCGATCATAGCCACGGTGACGATGGAGACATTGGCCAACACAACGGTCTTGCCTAAAGGCTCTGCCACCGACTAGGGCTCGCACACCATCGCGTATGTGGTCAGGTACGGACAGCATGGCGTGGGATCCAATGAGGTGACGTTCGGAGGAACAGGAGTCGGACCAAGTCGAATGCGAGCTGGCTGACAAGACGAACGAGGTCATGGTTAGTCAGGACGCGAATGCGAAGCTGTTCACAATTCCTCCGTCTCGCATAAAATCGCATTTATGCAACGTCATAGTCCAAGAAGATGTGCGAAGGATTCTGTTGGCAATCCGCGCAGAGTCCGCGGATTGAGAAGATACATATACCTTCGAATGAAAAAGACTTGGATTGCAAATGGAGGTTCAAGGCTGTTCGGAATAGAAGGCTTCTGATTGGTATTCCCTCAGTCACACGAGGACTGAGAGTCCGTTTTATGACATTGATACACCTCCTTGGCGTGTGTGCATTGATGGCGTACGTCTTCAGAGTCTCTCGTTGCTGCATATTGTCCCAAGAGGCTCATCGCATACAAGCATTGCACAAGCATCGTAAGCATCAGAAGCTTGCATTGCCCGGAAGTATTCCTTTTCGGTAGGGCCGAAGGTCTGGCTGGTAGCGGCCCCTTTGCTTGCTTGCAGAGTCGCGGGGGGTGCCCGTCATTGACCTCTCATTCTCGTCTCCGGTTCAGTCCATAAGATTACTACTGGTCCAGACCTCCAGGGATCAGCTGCCACATGTCAGCATTTGGTCTAGCAAGTGGCTAAGAAAATCCTCTTCATACCATGCAGACGTTGTTTCCGTTCAACAGAATCTTGGGGAGCTTTGTCGGGTTGCCGCTGTAGTCGCTGTGGGATGTCAATGGGCGTCCGTGCCACCAAAACAATTTCTCGTCATGCTCACTATTCGGTGACATCCTCCAGCACCATGTCTATGAGGCAGTGAGCATTGTACCTGCCACTTTCCTGGTATGGGTATACATACTGACGAAATCATCGAAGCCTTGCAGAGTGCCGCTGAATTCTGCAATGCTGTTAGTACTGGTCGCTTGCTGTCGCCGACTTTGCCGCCCACCCTTGTCGCCCTTCATGATGACCCAAATCTTCTCGCCAACGCATCGATCGATGAGCTCCAACGGGAGCAGCTGGGTGGACATGGTGGTTGTTGAAGGCTATCGCATGTTCTGGCTGGTTGGATGTGGGATTCGGAAACGGAGAAGCCAAAGTTCAGGCACCAAACTCTAAAGACACGTGATACCGGGAGCTCGGGCCCCATTGCCGCCTAAGCTAGCGGGAAACATTCACTTGCATTTGACTTCAAACACGAATGTTTGGCTGCAATGCCTCCATCGGCATGTTCCACTCTGCGCCCGTCCTCCTCGACGCGGCTACTCGACTCCGTCCCGGCAGCATGTCTGTGTCAATGGCTCTCGAGTCGCCAGTGCCACCGGCGGCGAGCCCAAGAATGCCTTCGACTCGACCGATAGACCACCGATGGGACAGATCTCGAGGGATTGTTTTCAATAATGTCAGGAGACCGTTGACGTCTGATCAGACTGGGTTTCCTGCCAATCCTATCTCCTGTGCGCGCTTTTCAACGACAACGAGACGAGACAAGCACGCTCCCATCGGGATGCTTCGCAAGCCCAGCGACAACAAGCCCAAGCTTACCGAGACTGGCTCGTCTCAGGCGCCCAAAGGAATGCCGGCTAAGGCATTGTCTAAGGGCGCTGTGGAGGCAATGCAACAGGATATCGATGAGAAGGCCAAGCAGATACAACAGCTGCAGAAGAGCAAGCAAGAGACTGAGGAGGAGAGAGACGGTTTGCAACGAGAATTGCAGACGTCGAGGACCAGATACGCTGAAATGTTGGAAGATCTCAAGATCGAGAAGGAAAAGGCACGTGAACAGACGAAGCGGTCTGCGAAAGAAGAATATGGACGCAAGATTCGGGAGTTGAATAAGTCGCATGACAACAGCATCGCCGACCTGAAAGCTCAGCACCAGGCGGAAATCTCGAGACTCGAGCAAGAGTACAAGCAGGAATTGGAACGTGACCCAAGATACACAGCTATTGTACATGAGATGGAGAAGCAGGAAGAACAGCGCAAGGCAGATCGTCTGAGAGAACAGGAGCAGCATCTTGAGAAAGAAGAGAAACTCCGTGAATCTCAAGATGAGACTCAGCAGCTACAAGACCAGCTTAAGGCGCAGATTGAGGAGGCAGAAAAGAGCGAGATACAGAGCCTGGAGAAGCTCAATGAACGATCACAGCGCACCGAGAGGGATCGCAGCAACTACACCGTATATCGCACTCTCTTCGATGATTACAGGGAGAGTGTTTACCCTGTGCTCGACCAGCTCCGCGATACTGGAAACGACCTCGAATCCGAGGTTGAGAGATGGCTTAAGTCTGTGGGCCAGCTGGAGGATTGGAAGAAGCACGTGAATAAACTTTTCGACCAACATCCAAAGTACAAGGCCACGGGCAAAGCCATGCTTGACTTCCTACAAGAGAAAGCCGCCAATGCCGACGCTGCTTGTGGGGTGCTGGGCGATCTTGCGGGTACATTGCATTCAGACCTCCAGACGACGAATGCACTATCCCACGATTCTCGGCAGCTTACACGGATTCTACGATTTAGTGAACAGCCGACCGTCTACGAACTGTATAAAACAGCACTGCGGATCACCCTGACGGATATTTTCTTCGCGCAAATCAAACGATGCGAGGGAAAGATGGGCGAGATCAGCGAGAAGATGCAGGCAACGCCAGAAGCTGAAGCTCAAATCCCATTGCGAAAAGATTACGAGAAGTGGAAGGACCAGCGCAGCTTGATTCTGAAAATCAGCGCCATCGCAGAACACCAAATCGAGATCCGTGCTCTTGAGGCACTGCTGCAGGACTCTACCACGGAGAAAATCGTGTATCTGGAGACTCGAGATGCTAAGCAATACTTAGCTTCAGTGGTTGACGATTACCGCGAAATCAGGGACGACTTCAGACGAGGTCATCAACAAGTCATCAAGGAGTACCTCGAAAAGGAACAAGAAAGCAGGAGCAATATCAATGCACTTGAGTCATCGATCAGGAGACATTCGATCATCCAATTCGAGACTGGCGAACTAGACGAGGAAGTTGAGCAGAAGAGAGTGGACGATCTGATCAACGCCCGGATTGCTGAGGAGCGGACATTGCTGGAAAAGGATCTTGGTGTGTTGCTGCCGGAGTTGAAGAAGAAGCCGGCCACGATGAGAGAGAGGAAGCAGGCGCAGAGAATCCCGTCCAGTACCAGTACCAGCATCTCTACACTGAGAAGCAGTCTTGCTTCGGCTGTGTCGTCCTCTGCTGTGCGGTCAAGCTCAGCTCCTGCAGCTTCTCGGCCAAAAGGGAAAGATCTCAAGTCACTGCCCGTCTATCAGAAGGAGATTGAAAACTTGAAGCGTAAGCGAAACAAACTTCTGGGTCTTGTGAACGGAGACGCTGAGAAACTTGATGAAGCAGCAAAATTGAAACTCGAGGCGGTGACCCACAATCTTGAGAACGTCAGCCAACGTGTCTTGGAAATTGAGCAGCGAGCCGAAGCAGAGAGCAGCCAAAGTGGCCCTGCGAATACGTCCGTGCCAAAGACAAGCGACTCTGCCCCCAAGGGCGAGTCAAAGGAACCCAAGAGGGAAACTAGACGCCAGCGCTTGATACGACATCAACCTGGTCCCAGGATCCGCAAATGTCTAGGAGAAAGCACGCTCCCGAAAAAGGGTAAAACAAAGGCAAAAGGTCAACTGAATCTCAGTCCCTCCAAGCCCATGCAGGCCTATCATTCAACATTGTCTCATCATCTTGGTGTCGCCACCGAAGGTGCCAGTCGCATGGACATTGAGGCTCCAATGAGCTGGATGGAGCTTTCGGAAGAGGCGAAAATGAGGACTCTACGGGGCATCACTTCTGCACATGCTGCTGACAATTCTGAATGTCACATGGGGTTGCCCTCTTCACATGACCTATCCGACGGCTCGCAGTCTGCCTACATGGCGAAATCCTCGGACAACCCTGACGATTCGACGTCTCAAGGAACGCCATCTGTGGAAACAGACGCAGCCTCTCAAGTGATAGACGCCCAAACTGAGTCGGCGACAGCTGAAGACGAACCGGCTATGCCTCTGACGTATTCCATCCCGACCGAAGCCTATCGTGTCGCTGCAATGGCCTCATCGAGCTCCAGTGGAGCATACTGGTCCCATAAGCTGTACAAAGGCGCCGATAACATCGCACCAAAGGTCCTCTACTGCACCAGTTTCGACAAAGCAGAAGAACGAGCGCAGGAATTCGTCGGAAAGCCCATCCTTGGCTTCGATCTGGAATGGGAGCCGAAGTCCTCGCTCGCAAATGGCAACATCAAGCGCAACCTCTCACTCATTCAAATCGCCGCAGAAGACAAGATTGGTTTGTTCCAGATCTCCTTGTTCAAGGGTGATAGCGCGGACGATCTAATGCCGCCGACACTGCGCAAAATCCTTGAATCGGCTGATGTCATCAAGACTGGCGTCAATGTGTCTGGTGACATGAGACGAATGAAAGCCTGTCTCGACGTGGAAATGCAAGGAGTCATGGAGCTCAGTCACCTTTACCGAGTTGTCAAGTTCTCGGCTCAAGAACCGCATCTCGTCAGCTTCAAGCTGGTGTCTCTGTCCGAGCAAGTCCAGAATGTGCTCCTGCTGCCATTGAGGAAAGACGACGTCCGCATGAGCTCATGGTCTAGAACATTGAACGTGGAGCAAACGGACTACGCAGCTACCGACGCATACGCTGGATTCCAGTTATACCACAAGCTGGAGAAACTACGCAAGAAGATGAGCCCGACACCTCCACGACCGGCTTTCTTCGAGACCATGCAGCCGATTGTCTTGGGTAATGGCGATGTTGTCGAACGCTCTGCGAAGAAGTCGGCAGCCAGCAAGAGGCCAGCGGCAGCCGCAGGGGCTGAAGAAGGTGAGGAAGACGAAGAGTTTTTCGATGCTCAAGAGGAACTTGATACCTACGAGCTTGCGTCGTCTGATCCTTCCAAAACTGATTCTGCGTCTGGCGTTCCGCATCCTGATAGCCTTGCCGTTGCAAGCGATGAGGTGGAGGTTGCTTACCCTACGCTTCCACAGGTCCCGGAAAACGCAGCAAGCGTGGCAGACGAAGTGATCAAGCAGTCGAATCAGGAACTCCAAACGGCGGAAACAAACGAAAGCAAGTCGACAAGCCGGCCCTCGACAGAAGCAACGACAGCAGCCGACACCTGGATTGCCACCTACCGCGAATCACATCCACAAGCTCGCCCCTCGAGCCTGCGAGCATACCACCTCTGGCACATGCAAAACCTCTCCCTTCAAGCCGTGGCCGCCGCCATGCGCGAACCTCCACTGGCACTCACGACAGTTGCGAGCTACGTCTTGGAAGCGGTGAAGGTGGAGGGCCTGGAGTATGATGTCGAGAGGGTGCGGGAGCCATTGGAGGTCTTGCCTAGGAGTGTGTGGGGTCGGTATCGTGGCATTGTTGAGAGAGTCAGGAAGGCGGAGAGGGAGAGGGGAAGGGAGTTGTAGATGTGTGGAGGAGTCTTTGGATTGCATAGCGTGGGATCGGGTATGCATAGCGTCTTTCGGTTTGTGCTTTTGTTGATGCATGGTGTATAAAGATGCTCTGAGCTGAGTAGATGGCTCTGATGAGAACGTATGGAAATGGGAATGATCTCGGCTCGTTGATCAGAAGTCAAGGTGCCGCTCTTTGTCGCCCATTCGTGAACTCTGCGCCGGAGTAGCCGCAGATTCATAGCAACAGCAACCATTCCTTGTCATTGAGTGAGCTCCGCCTCCAGGTGCCACTCTTCGCCCTTGTATACTTTGATCGAAAGGCTCAAGGACTTTGAACTCATCCAGGAGGACGAACAAGACAAGTAAACCAGAGCAGCGGCGGCCTTGACCCTGTTTTGTTGAATCCGGCAAGGATGAGTTCGATATCATTCATCCCGCCTCAATTGGGAGCTCGCGTTTTGTCCAGGGCCCAACGCCGCCGGTGGCGTGGAACGTCGCATATAGTACAATGTGCCTTGTTGGAATCCGAGACACGGTCTGAGATGTCTTGTTGCTGCTCTGGAAGGTGACATTCGGAGCAAAGGTAGGTGTTGTGAGATTGAGTTCTGGTTGCAAATGGACGACGGGTCGGATTTGGTGCCTGTTGACCAGACATCAAGACCGGCTGCACGCTCCAGGGGTTTTCCGATCTTGGGTTAGGCCATTACCTCAACAAGATCACTCATAAATGCACATTCCGTCTCCCGGACCCTTACTTGAAATTGGCCGTGGAGGACATGCCCATGCTAAGGACCAGTTATTCTCGTTCGTTCGGGCGTTTGAGATGTGACTCGTCGAACAGCTGGGTTGAATCTCAGGGAAGGTCGCGAATTGGGAATTGGAGGTTGAGAGGGGATGGCTTTCGCCTGTTTCAGGACCCATTCAGCATCCGCATGTTGGCCTTGATCCTGCAACGTTCGATGTACGTGGTACATCAGGCGGTTGAGATATGTGTCGTTGATTGGAAGCTGGTCCCTCAAGGCCTCTAATTGCGAGGGTGTCGGGTCGTCGTCGAGATGCCGTCGGAGAAGGGCCAAGAAAGAAGAGGGATTCGGCTCTGTGGGGTGGTATGCTTCGAGAGTGCTGCTGTTGAATTCGCGAAGGCTGGGCGCAGCGATTCCCGCTGGACCTTTGTTGTAGAAGTGGATGAAGCGAGACCATAGATTGGGGTCTGTTCGGCCGTACCTGCCGGTGGCGAACTCTCTCGCAATCACCGCCGTGGCATTAATCGTACTCATGCGAGAAATGGGCGGCGCGCTGTTCTTGTCGACTGGGAAGCTCTCGCGATAAGACCGCAGAGCGGCGCTCCTTTGGTCAACAACTAGAAAGAAATACTGCAGACCCTCCGTCGCAGAGTATCCCCCATCTTTGACGAGCATAGCCAGAGTGATGGATCGGAACAAGACTGAACGCCATCGAAAGAGTCTCGGATCCTCGGGTTCCTCATCAACTTCGAGCCACCGAGTCAACAGGTCCTCTAAGCCTTCCATTGCGGAAAACAAGCACAGTGCCAACCGCGAGTCATCGTCGCCAGCTAACAAAGGCATCCATAGTGACCGATCATTCCAAATAATACCCAAAATGGTGCGCGCCAGCCCAGGTTCCTCCGAGTGCAGTATCTCACGGCGATTCGATCGTGCGTGAAGCCTAGTCCTTTCGTCCACCGCCAACAGACAAACCCGGATTTTCTCAAGCGTGATTCGGTTCTCCGCCGCCTCATGTTGCAGGTATCTGGACGCTGTCACTCGGCCCGCTAAGATATCTTTCTCGAGGTTGACGGCTTCAGCAGACATTTCGCCAAACATTTCTGATTCTCGTGCTGTCTTGGCGAGATGAATTTGCTTTGACCCAAGGAGCTCTCCCCTTGTACCAGAATATGTCGGGATATTTCCTCGGCGCTGGTACTCATGATTATCCTGCCGTGGATCGATAGTCTTGTCTATGGAGAGCCCGCCGGTACGTGAGTCCATGAATGTCTGCCGTTCGACTGCCAGCAAAGTTTTGGACACTGATGGCGGCAGTCCGCCTCTCAAACGCCCTCGACGGCAGAACATGTTCAAAAGGGGTGAGATGAACTTCAATCTGCCAGTGTCATGCGGAACCTATGGCATGAGAATCAGAAACTGGGTTGCAGAGCGAGGGGAAGGGAGACGTACTTTCGCATCGGACCACAGCCGCCAGTCCGCGGTGGTTTCCAAAAGCTTTTCTCAAGTCTTTTGATGCATTTTTCATTCCTCAGGCAGCGCTTTGATGGGTCAGTGTGTGTCGAAGAAGTCGAGATGAGGCTTTTGGTCAAGGGCGATGGCCGTGGAGCGTGTGGACGAAGTGAAGTCAAGCCTTGCCGCGCTGACTCAGCGGAATGCACGGGCTTCGATAGACGAGAAGACACATTCATCTCTCTATTACATACCGCTGGTACTCCTTATAAAAATCTGTCGGAAGCATGGCGTCCGCAAAGCATATTACTACTTGCTTATGAGGACTTTGAGCCTTTTCTACAAGTTCGAATCCAAGGAACTTGCCTAAATCACGCAGCACAACTTACATGTAACCTTCCTGTAGAGCAAGGGAATGAGTCCGTCTCACGTGCAAGTGGGCTACATGTTGGGAGATATGTTCTCAAATAAGATGTAGCTATCTATGATGTTGCCAATATTCTGCTTGTACGATTGAACGATTCTGAGCTTGTGGCCATCACGTGGCATCCTCTGACAGAATGCAAGTTCGTAGCCAATACTTGTCGTAGCCGACTGATCTCAAGTAGGTTGCAAGGCAAGCATGAACCCATGTTGAGAACAGATTGACTGCATGGCATTGATTGTGGGTGATGACCTTTCTCTTCCTTGAACCTGCAAAAGCCAACAAATGCTGCTGCGGGCGACCACGATTGATCTCGATTACCGACGGACGCCATTATCCAATATTCACGCCGTCTTGAAGCCGTAGCGATGCGGTGGAAATACAGCGGTTCCAGGTCATCATGTTCAACGGCCGACCTCAACGGGGTCGTTTTCTGTCTCTTCGCTTCATTCCCTGAGAGTTTCGGGCCTCGGGAGGCAATTTCGCAGCTTGTTGTGTGACCCATGCGGCGTCGACGGCGCGGCCTTGCTTCTTCAGGACATCCGCTGTCCTCTCGATCAGCAGGCGCAATACTGTTGCCCGGTTTTTGAATGGCAGCTCATGTAGGAAGGTCTCCAAGTCTGCCGGTGACTGCACCTGAGCAAAGTATGTCTGAAGGAAACAAAGGCACTTCTCCGGGTCGGGTTGTGCTGGGTGATGCAGATCGAGAGCTGCTAGATTGTAATCGCGGATGAGCTGCGTGTCCATTTGGGGAGTCTGTTCGAAGAACTTGACGAGATGAGAGTACATCACGGCATCTGTGTTAGGATATCTTCCAAATCCCAATTCTTTCACGAGGTATCTCGTAGCAGGTATAAGCTTGGTGAAGGCGAATGCCGGAACCTCCCGTTCTGCAGAAGATGTTCCCAGCATGTGACGGTAGGCGTGTTTGAGCTCGTCCTTTTCGCTGACGGCGTCAAAAAAGCACCTCAGGGCTTTTGTCGCCGAGTGTTCAATATCGTGAATGAGCAACGCGGCAATAATAGCATGCAATAGTCGACCGCGCCACGCGCGGGAACCTTCTTCGAGCTTGTAGTCGTCAAAAGCAACCTTGAGCCATTGACCTATAGAGTCTTGAAGGCCTTCGGCGACGGCAAAGAAGCATAGAGCAGCTCGAGCATCTCGATCGTGCACTATCAGCGGTACCCAGAGACTTTCGTCTTTCCAAAGCAGGTTCAACACATTCAAGCCTAGGCCATGTTTTCTCTGATGCAGGTTCTGGAGACGACTTCTTCGGGGTATCTTTTTCAGCCTCTCAAGGTCGGCGGAGAGACACACACGGATCTTCTCCAATGTCGCGGTCCCGTTGAGCGTCTCGGTCTGTAGAAATTGTGCGGCATCAACTCGGCCCTCCAGGATATCTCTGGTGAGCCGAGCGGCTTCAGACGAGGGTTCTCCAAGTGCGTGTCTTTGCATTTCTTCCAACAACCGGCGTTGTTCGTGGGCTGATTTTTGTGTGTAGAAGTTTGTGCCAAGGTAAGGCACTCGTTTCGAGTCAGAGTTGTACGTGCGCAATTGGTATTGCACCGACCTGACGGATTCTGCTCCTAGGAGTCTCCAAGGTAGCAAGGTAAACTGTCCATCGTCGATCGGGTGAGGTGGAAAGCCTGCTAGACCTCTCCGGAAGAGCCGTGAATGACCTGCGATCACATGTCGACAATGGCACGCCATGACGAACGCCCTTCGTCGCGGAATTATGGCTCCAATCTTGTCGGAACCAATCCAGAAAAGATGTATCGTCTGCTTCCAGGACCGAACGGGTGGCGCGTGGAAAGGGCCAGATTCGTAGTCGCGCAATTTCTCCTCTCCGCTCTCCTCCTCTATGCCGCTGCCGCGATTGATACTGAACGATAACGCCCAATCGCGATGGAGATCGATGACAGTCGGCGCCCAGACGGATGGGACGAGTGGAAAGTGTGCTGAAGAAGAGAAGGAGGTGAGCTCGAAGTCTAACCGCCGGGCATGTTTAAGCGAGACGCACGTGCCATCAAAATCGGCAGCTCCCCCTTGGTGCAAGTCCACATCGGAAGCAAGAGTATAGAATTGGAAAATACCATGATGAGTAAGGCCAGCAGCGTCTTCAGAGAACTTATTCCGAGTCCGGACAGCAGTGCTCTACCCAGCGCAGGGCTGTATTCAAGTCTGCTTCCACTACATATATTTATCCATCCTCAGCACTAGCCTTTGCATTCGCATCGAATCCATGTCCTCGACCTGGCCACGAGAGACATTGCCAGGATCAGCGACGCATGCATTTCCATCCAGCAGCCTCTCTGTCATCGATATGATCAAGTACGTCCATGTTGGATCGATTTCATCGTCGACGTCAACCGAGCGTGTGGAGCAGCATCCATTGGCTGGCTCACCAACACCGATTCCAAGCAGCCAAACCATACTCAAGATGATTTGCATAGCCAGTGGGAGATACAAGTCCGACATGAGAATCCGTTGGGGAGAGTTGATGAGAGCGCTTTAATGGGGAGATTGCTGTAGGGTCCGCAAAGGGGAGGCCTTTTTCGATGTGGGAGTGGAAGGGCGAGACGCAAGCAGTGGACGTTCGGGTCCTGAAGCCGGTAGACGATACTATGGTCAATTCTACGTCGTTCTCGCCAGATTCCTTTCAGAGTACCGCTTTCAACGAGGCTCAGGCCAATCTTGTGAAGTCGTTCGGGATACGTTAGCTCGTGCGAGGCGCTCCCGGGCCTCCTGTGATGGAATTTGACAGGGCAGTCTCGCGGCCTGCTCTCGAATCCACAAGGCATCCCCTACACGGCCTTGTGCTTGGAGAGTGGCCTGCAGATGCTTCATCAGCTTTGAGAGCCAGCTATCGACGATAGGAAGATCCAATCTGCAGCGTTGAAGGTCCGCCTCACTGCTCACGCCGTCCAGACGCGAACGAAGGAAGCGTAGCATTGCCTCGGGATCTGGTCTCGATGGGTGCCATGCGCGCATGCCCGCCAAGTTAAGTTCCAGAACGACAGGAAGAGCCATGGGAAATGGACCACGCGCATACCAATTGACAAATCTGCAGTAAAGCCCTTCGTCTGTGTTCGGATACCGGCCGGAAATGAGCTCTTTCGCAATTTTCCTTCCGGCTAAGGTTAATGACAGATTTGCTAGGGGAAGAACTTTCCCTGCTGCTCCTTCTGCGGTGTTTCCGGCGCGGAGTGATTCCCTCAACGCATATTTCGCAGCGATTACATCGAAGAAGTATCTCAAAGGAGCTGTCGCTGTAGACTCAGTGTTGTGCATAAAAAGTGCCGTGATCACTGATCTGAATAAGCCGCTATTCCATGAGTGCAGGCTTTCGTCAGCTGCTGCTGGGAGGACGTCGACATTGAGCCATCGTGTTAAGAGATCTTCAAGTCCTTCCGCAACGGCAAAATAGCAAAGAGCATCGACCGTTCGATGATCATACACGAGGATGGGCATCCAAAGGCTTTCATCACGCCACAAAAGATCCAATGTCATTCGTGCGAGCGGATTCTTATCTGGCTGCAGCGCATTCAACCGATGTTTTCGAGGGACTCGACTAATGTGTTCGAGTGCTGATTGGAGGCATGCAGAGATCTTGTCGTGTGTAGCCGTACCTCTCGCTATTTGTTGTTGCATGAACTTAGTCGCATTGAGCTCTCCGCTCCGTATCCTTTCTCCGGCTTTGACCGCCTCGATCGAGGGTTCGCCGAACATGTCGCGCTGCTTCTTCATCTGTTGATAGTACATCTCCGCTGGCGCCTCCAGATCCCTCGGCTTGCCACGCCATGGAAACTTCGTTGTCCTCGCTCCTTGTCGGGGCATCCGGGTTGAGTCGTTTGATCCATGTTTGAGCCTCACAGGCGTTCCAAAGACCAAGAAACCTCGTTCGCGCCTGATTGAGAGGACCTGAAGCCTTTGTGAATGATCACATCTGAAGCGGTAGAGGGCCGCATTTAGTGGTCTACGATGCCACAGCATGTCTTTGCGTTCCTGTAACTGGCGAGCCGAAAGGAGAGCGAGCCCGAAAAGACGGAACGCCGGTGGAGTGCAGTACGTGGACCGGTAATGACAGAAGGTGTGTGAGAATGAAGTCGTCCAGCAGTCTGCAACGCGGACTGGAAGTTGTCGACAACGCAGCAGTCGTGACAGCAGCGTCGCCCAAATTCCCGAAGTACGCACGGTTCTCCGAGCAAACCGGTCAGCTCGTCAAAGCATATCAAATCGACCATCCCTCGAGATCGGAGTGCCACGAGAGACCTGAAAATGCAATCGCGAGATGTATCGATGGACGCGATGCGTGATGTGATGGAACAAGAGGAGGTGAAGTCCAGCGGCAGAAAGTCAATTTCTCGCCGCTTACATAATCAGCACATCTCAGCGGCAAAGACGATGCAGAACATGCCAACGTTGTTCTACAGTCAAAACCTCCGGAGCAAGACTGGGGAAGAACCATCAGACCAAAGAAGTCCAGGATGAGTTGCTTGGGGGTATTGGTGCTATCATGCAATCTGGCTGAGTGCTTGCGAAGGCAAGACCACAAGGTACAAAAGATGTGTTTGTCGCGTCTGCACGACGTTCGCAGATGGTATGAAAGGCTGGCCTTTCCATGTCTCACCAGACATCTCCGCAAGTCGTGGTGGGCAGACTTTCACAATGCCCTGTGCAGTTCTCTTCGAATCTCCCTACATTGAAAGCGTTTCCAGCCTCGCAGGCCATGTCAACATGGGCTACTGACCTCCCATCACTCCGAGATCATTTCGAGCGCAAGTCGGAGGCTCATACGCGGCGTATAAGCTGGCGGTCAGGCGAATATTCTCCGTCTGCTTAGCACGCTTCTAGTAACTTCGCCGACTGCTGCTTGACCCAGTCCGCGTCAGCCTGGCGATTTTGACGCCGCAATCCGGCCTCGACATGGTTGAAGAATTCCCTCATGCGCCAGGGGGGAAACGGTGTCCCATTGACGAATTCCCGAATTCCTGCTTCGGTGTCTGCTCTTCGCAGAAACTGCAGCGTGGGATCAAAGTCTGCTCCAGCCGTATGGTAAGCACTCATGGCTGCGATGTTGTAGTCTCGAGCGACGTCTTGGACGGGTGACTTGCTCTTGAGGAGGCGCCAAAGTTTGAAAAATCTATCGTACTGCACAGGACCAGTGTTCCGGTAGCAACCAGTAGAGAGTTCCTTAGCTAGCAGGTTGGCGGCGCTGTAGTAGGCCAGGAATGCTAGCGGTGGGACTCCATCGGCACCAGCTTCGATTTGGGCTTTGTACGTGCGAATGGCTTTAATTTTCTGTTCGAAGATGCAGAAGAATAACTCAATCGCCGGTGATGCGGAGCTGTCCGTATCGTGTATCAGATGAGCCTTGACCGATGCTTCAAATAAGTAGCCGGCCCAGCCTCGATATCGGTCTTCTAGCTGCTCCGGGTCAATCTCAAGATTGATCCATCGTAACACGAAGTCTTCAAGCTCCTCTGCGACTGCAAAATAGCAAAGTGCTGCCCTTGCCTTTGGATCGTAGATTAGAACAGACATCCAAAGAGTTTGGTCCCGCCACAAGAGATCGAGCACTGTGCGCGCGATCGAGTTGCGCTCACGCATGAGTATATCTCTTCGAGAGTGTCGGGTGAAAGTTCTAATACGTTGGAACTCAGCGCGAAGACATACCCGAACCATCTCTGACGTGACTCTGCTTTCAAATGTTTCTTGCTTCAGATGTTGAGTAGCGTTGACCTGCCCAGAGAGGATGTCTTTCTCTAGTTGGCGAGCGGCGGGCGAATATTCACCGAAAGTTTCCCGCGTGCGTTCGAGGTTCTGCTTTTGATATTCCCTCGGCGACAAAGCATTCAGTGCCCCCCGATAAGTCCTTGGAGCGCGAAAAGTACCGATTCCCCGTACCATGCAATTACGATTGATACAGAATGTTCCCAAAGGTGACGACATGCTACTTTGGCGACTTGACCAGAGCCTCTCATGACCCAGGTTGGGTGAGGTCGATGCCAAGATCTGCTGATACGGGAAGATGTGGCGCCGCATTGTACTGCACCATCGTTGTGGTAGGCAAGTCATCCTCGAGAAAGATTTTGGCTTGATGGAACGGCAGCGTTCGAAAGCAATCGGCAGCGAGTCTTGAAGTCCGTGGGGCCCAGGCCTTTATGTAGATCAGGAGAAAGTCAAACCGGCGTGAAAATGGGGATCCGAGTCCAACACGGATTTCTGTTCAGTTTGCCGTGAGTCCAAAATGCCAGGAGCTTGGTTCGAAATGGGCAATGTCGTATTGCTCTCTCCTTCCACTCTCACACCATCTCCATCCTCCACGCACGCCCAGACTTCCGCCTTCTCCCGACTAGCCCTCAAGCACCAACAAGTCTCTCCCGCCCCACGAAGTCAGAAACAGCCCTCAGCAATGACAATGAACAAAGATCCAATCTCCAAAAGAACAGACAAGTCGCGACCGTGAAGACGTGAAGACGTGAAGTCTACACGCGAAACTCAAAACCACGCCACCGCCAACCCTAAAATCTAAGCGAGTAACGCACGTGCCACCAACTCGACATCTCACATTAATGGAAGATACCTCAAACGATCCCAACTTTCCAGACAAATTCCAACAGCGTAACTAGCTCTCCAATATCTCAGAATGGCTTACTTACGCAGAGAGATTTGATCTGCCAATCTGAGCGGCTGCCGGAGGCTACCTCACTTTGACGCAAGGAAAAGCGATTCTCAAGTAAAGGTTTAAAGAATCTTCTCATTCCAATAATATTCATCGCATCCGATACCTCCCTCCGTAGAAAGAGAGCACCGATATGCCAGTAGAGACCGTCAATAATTGTAAGTTAGGAAAGCAAGAGAGCAAGACCTCTTCGCATGCCCTCAGCAGCAGCAGCAGCAGCCACCCACTCATCCATCCATGATCCTCGAGATACGCACAGCGCAAGAAAGAACAACAACTCGCTAAAACACATCAAACACACACGGACAAGCGGAGGATCTTTTTCAAATCAAAAACATGCATGCATTTCTCTTCTTTCTTGCTTTATCTCCTCGCTGGAGCCACAGCATACGCAAAAGGTCAAGGTGATTCTCATACTGAGCTAACGTCTAGCTCAAATGAAAAGCAAAAAGAACCCCAGTGTGCTGTTCCCATCGAGTAGAATCATGTGGTTTTGTCTTGTGTTGTGCCTGCTGCAAGTCTTGCTTTCTTCTTTCCGTGTCACAGTAGTAAAGAAAAAGGTAGTTTCGTTCACCCATGCTGACCGTAGCCCATTCCCCACAGTTCCAGAGAGAGGGGGAATGAGATGGATGCATCGTCAGTTCCACGTTTCCCCATACTCACACCCACGCCAACGCCCGCGAAAGCGCACCAACGCTGATGACGACCTTGTGAAAAGACACGCGCGACGGAGCTGCGTTTAGGAAGCAGCCTTGGCCTCGCCCTCGGCTGGTGGCTCTGCCGCTGGCTCTGGTGCCTTCTCCTCGCCCTTGGCCTCGCCTGCAGCAGCGTCTGGCTCGCCGCCGTCCGAAGAGGTCCAGAGGGTGAGGTTGTCACGGAGGAGCTGCATGATGAGGGTGCTGTCGCGGTAGGACTCCTCGGACAAGCTGTCGAGCTCGGCGATGGCGTCGTCGAAGGCCTGCTTGGCGAGGTGGCATGCACGGTCGGGTGAGTTGAGGATCTCGTAGTAGAAGACGGAGAAGTTCAGGGCGAGACCCAGGCGGATGGGGTGGGTAGGGGTGAGCTCGGTCTGAGCAACGTCGGTGGCGTTCTGAGACATGAATTAGCTCCTGTCATGACAACGTGGACTGTCGCACAGAAATGGCGTACCTTGTAGGCCTCGTGGGCGGCAGTGGCAGCGGTCTTGCGCTTCTCGCCGGAAGCGAACTCGGCAAGGTAGCGGTGGTAGTCACCCTTCCTGTGAGTCACGCCGTCAGCATGCACCTTCGAATAAAGTATCCTAGGGTATAGATATTGCGAATACGCACATCTTATGGTAGAAGACCTTGCTCTCGCCCGTCTCGGCCTTGGGGATGAGGCTCTCGTCGAGCACATCGAGGACGTCTTGGCAGACCTTCTCGAGCTCGGTCTCGATCTTCTGGCGGTAGTCGCGGATGATGCCGACGTGCTTGTCCGAGCCCTTGGCCTCCTCCTTCTGCTCGATGCTGGAGATGATGCGCCACGAGGCACGACGCGTGCCGACCACGTTCTTGTAGGCCACGGAGAGAAGGTTGCGCTCGTCGACAGTGAGCTCGCCGCCGATCTGCGGTACATGTTAGTCACGGAACAGCGTCTGGCGGTGATTTGAATGGTCGGGAGGTTGGCAGCGGGCGGCGCTGGGATGGGAGGAGCTTATCGGTGGGCGTACCTTTGCGACTTCCTGTTTTCACATGTCAGCGGTCAGTCCATGTATTCTGCACCAAACCTCGCCAAGCTCACCTTCATGTACGTGACCATCTCTGCGAGCACAAGTCAGCCATTGTTTCACGCCTGTCACATCGCAATCAGATGACGTACCATCGTAACGCTCAGCCTGCTCGCACAGCCGTGCGAGGAAAGTCTTGCTGTTGCAGGGTCAGTAGGCGGCTCGGATGCAGACGCATGGTGGTGGATATTGGTACCTCTCGCGCTGTAGGAGTCACAAGTCAGCCATCAGTTCAGCAAGATCAGTGTGCGTGTTGAGATGGGGGGTTGAGGGATATGCGATGGAGGCATTGCGGGCGCGGGGGAGCGGTGACGTACCTCGCTAGCCATGATTTCTTCGTCGTCAGGAGTTGGATGATGCGAATTGCGGTGGTGGATCGAGGAATGTGGTAGGTGTGGATGTGTTGGGGGTGGTGTTGGCGGATTGTTGACGGAGTGATGTCTTGTTTGCGCGGGCGTGGAAGGTTTGGAAGGGTGCAGGCGCAAGCGCAGCCGGCAAAAAGCTTTGACCCTCACTGGCTGCCTCAGGCCACAATCACCTGCTTCAGCCACTCAGCCACGACTTCACTCACATCCGCCGACCAACCACAAGCCAACGCACGCGCCCACGTCATCCAACCGCGACAAGGACATGCTGGCTGTCACAAGCCAGCGAACATGGATGAGCTGGCGACCTACCCTATTACTCAATCTCGCGCCAATCCAACTTTCACGAGTAAACAAACGCACGTGATCGTTGTTTTCACTACAAGACACCAAGACCGAGAAAGCCACGATGGAACGGATTGCTATTAAAGCAAAAAGAAACAATCGAATCGCATCGCATCACAGACCTACCTGATCGACACATTGGTCTAGCAAGCGCTGTTACACCAGTCCAAGATGAGAGCCTCCAGAGAACTGTTTGGATAGCCGAACTTATTTAATGCAGGCTTCCGTTCTGTTGGCCCTTTCCAGTCCCTCAAGACGAAAGTCCAGCCTGTCATGTCCCACTGTCCTGGCGAGGTACAATATCATGGATAGCATGAGACGTACGACGCTCTCAAAACGAACCCATCTGTCATCGGACGGCACTACGTCTTCATAGCAATCGGCAAACACTTACTCGCCACACCCCCCGTAACAATCCCCCTAAGTTCCTTCGATTCAAGAACATCAGTCCCATTCTTCCAATCCTTGACCAGAAACATCTTATTCGCCTGCCCCTCAATCGCACAACAATAAATCCAAGCCTGCGTCCCCAGCGCATCCATGCCGACCAACATCGTACTCTTGCTCCCCTTTCCAGCCGGCACACTCGCCATAGTAATAACTCTCGACCCGTGAGGCAAGTTCTGCCAAGTCGCGAGCCTGAGTCTCGAGACGCCCAAGGTGTGCAAGGTGGAGGGGTAGTAGTGGAGCACACGCTGCCAGGAGTCGCCGTAGACGACGTCGGTGCCGTTTTTGGACGCTTTCATGAAGGTGTTGTTGCTGGCGAGGAGGGTTGTGTTGCCGGTGAGGTTGGCGTTGAGGAAGAGGTTTCCGTTTATGTTCGGCCACATTTGCATTTGGTGCGTTTGGTCCCAGATCGCGCATGGTTTGACGGGGTAGGAGGAGGTACCCATGGGGTCGGTGTCGGAGAGGTTTGCGTCGGCTTGGCGGGGGATGAGGTCTGAAGTTGCTTCCTCAACAGATTCAAGTGGGATGCTACGAGGAACTTCTGTTGGCTTCGCATCGACCTCCGGCACCGCCTCTCGATCATGCAGATATCTTCTTGCCTTCGTAGCCGCAGGCTGCTGAATCGAAATGCAGGTCGACGCAATCGGCGCTGTATAGCTTGCGATGATCGCCGACTTGGGAGTATTAAGAGGTCCATCAAGACCCGCCGCGACCTTCAAATTGTCGAAGAAGTCCAGCGCGAGTGCAACGCCCTGGCAGGGAAAGCTACCGGCGAGATCCAAAGACACATTCGCACTCGCCGCCAAGCCAGGGACATTGCTGACATTGGCGCTGGCAGAAAATTTGTTGAGGATGGAGAGTTGGAATTGCAGCGTCATTGGCAGGCTGAAAGCAGTTGTGACACCAACAGTACCAGCAGCGCGGACGTCTTGGGTGACTTGCGGTGTCCATCCACTCTGGGTCGGCGAGAGGTTGATGAAGTCGAAGGAGGCGCTGACGCTGGGCCAGGTCAATCCATACGCGGCATAGAATTGACCAAGTGCGACGGCCTTCAAGTCGACCCGAGCGGACAAGACCAATCGTGGCCCTAAGGCGACAATATTGGGGATCGCCCAGCCGCCTAGCAAAGGACCGACGATGAGGTCTTGTTGCACACGATTCTGATATTTTGAGAAGGCATTGACACCAATGCCGATGTTCCCGCTCATCCCGCCGTTGATAGAAACCGTCGCCGTCTTGAGCGAGAGCAGAGTAGCCTGGATCGTTCCCGACGCGGTGAGGAAAGCGCTGAAGAAGCAGTTGATGCAATAGACATCTATGCCGGGCACAGGAGCTGGGTTTCCAATAAGTCCCTTCAGCTGCATCAATGCAGCCTTGGTGGCAGTGATGTTCATATCGGCGTCCGTCGGTCGGTAAGAAATGATCCTGAACGCAGGTGATCCGAATGGAGCTACTGTGTTGGCCGGGACTTTGAGGTTGGGACTGATCGTGAACTTGGCAGAATACATGCCCGTCGCAGCGATCTGGATGACGGCGAAGGCCACGTTCACGACGGCTTTGAGAGCCGCGGCGGCGAAGCTCAGCACTGCACCAACCAAATCGATGGCGTCCGAGACGAAGGTCGTGATGGCGCTTGTGACATTGTTGACGAGTGTTCCAATGAAGTCGAAGAGTCCTCTTTTCTGAAGATCGTCCAAGTCAATCCCGGTCGCTATGGATAGGACTTCCTGTCGAAGTGTCAGTGCCTAATCGGTATGACCTTGTGCGTATGGACTCACATTGGCGGACTTGTTGTGCTGAGAGTAGTAGCCAAGATGATTGTCGAGCCTCTGATCAAAATCCCAGCCGGGAGCAACAGCTGGGAAGCCAAGGACAGTGTGATTGTGAGCTTCATTCGGATGATGCGTAGCAGAGGTAGAGGTGGCAGAGCTTGTCGACGAAGTACTCTCCTCGGGACAAGGGCTTGTTGATGGAGGTGGAGGCGGCGGCTCATCATAGGTCATCTTCCCGAAATCCATGTTGTACTCTTCGGCCACATCGTGGATATGCTTCCAATTGCACTTCAGTGTGACCGATTGTCGTCCCTCGTCGAACTTCATTCCAACAACATGGTAGAAGGTGTTTTGTCCATCATCCGAGCAAGATGGTGCAGCTGTGACAACGACGACGTCTTCCTGGGGAGACCATACAGCTTGTGCATGCTTGTATGCCTCGATGGTGACGAAGTCCGCCGACATGACGGTATCTCCCGTACACTGAACGTTCGAGATGTGCATGGAGTGGTCCAGAGCCACGACAGGATGCTTGTGGGACATCTGAACACGGATAGCAGTTTGGTCGTCATGGTCGGGATGTGGCTTTACGCTGTACCAATGTGTTGTATCCTTCACCGGCGTTAGGTGTGCTGTAGGATGGAAGTCAACTTGCGGGACCATCGATGGCATCGCGATGGCATGTTCAGACAGGTCTGGGCCGTCATAGTATCGATATCGTCCATGGCCGAAAGGAGGTCCTTGTCCTGGCGATGACGACCAAGCCATCGCTGCTCCAATCCAGCAGACAATGCCCAACAACAGAGCCATGGTGGCTGCTTGACGAGACCTGCGTTTTCAAAGCGTGGGAGAAATTGTGGGTAGGAGTTCCGGAGCAGAGCAAGCCATCTTATGTCCTCGCTCATACCTCGCCTGCAAGACGTGAGCAAGCCAGCCACCAGGAGGACGCTCCGCAATGCATCTTGATGCCTCATTCCCAGAACATCACTAGTCGAGGATAGCGAAAAGACGCTTCTAGACGAAGGTGTTAAAGTCAAAATGCATCAGCAGATGAGTGCATGATTGGGCTTTGCAACTCAGTCGTTGACTCGTCGCTGTGGCTCTGCGGTGTCCTGCAGTGCACATTGACTTCGTGGCTTGGGGGAAGAGCTTGGAACGTAGCCAATGTCAAGCCCTCTCCCAATGATCAGGCCACTGATCTCTTGCAACATTTGGAAGTCACTGTCGTCTCGAGTCGGTCAGCGCTTTGGAAAATTCTTGACTGACCATGGCTCTTCGAATCAGAACATCAACGAGAAACGGCTCAATTGTGCCAGTATACTCACTGTAGACAATAATGAACAACAGCTCATAGAGAGCAATGGCTAACTGAGAGTGCCGTCAAATAGAGTCTTGGTTAGCGAATGTGCCGTGTTTCAGCCCAATGCCACGTGCACGTACCAAAGTCTAAATGCCAAGCCATGCATATGATCGTCCAATCCGGGATCTGGGGATGTGCCACTGGCGCAGTCTAGATGGCCAGCCACTTCGACAATGTCCAGCTGAAGCTTCGCTAAGCATTCCTCTTGCTTTTACTCAAATGGGTTGAGCCGGGTCCCATGAGTGAATATTGAAACCTGAAATGTTATGGCCGCGAGTGATATGCAGGGCGTTGGGACTACTCGATTCCTTCGTTGTGTACAAAGCGTTCTTGCTATATGTCAGCATTGCATTGATTGATGTTACTCTCATGACGCTGTCAGAGGGCTACGACGCCTTCGCTCGCTTCGATGCTCGGACAGCATCCTTATCTACTACAGTCTCGCCACCCTTGCCCCGCTTGGCGGGTGTGACTTCGACTTCACCATTGCGTGATGCCTGAGCCAGTAGCTCTTCCTGCATGTCGAGGTCAGTACTCTCTTGGCCATGTCATGAAGACTCTCAACCGATAGCTTGGGTTGAATACCTTTGGCGTTGCAAGAATCTTAACATGATGGTCCTTATTATTGATCAACTCTTCAAAGCCTTGACCTGGGAGATCTCGAAGAAGGATTCGACTTGTGATCATTTTCTCTGCGCCGACGAACTTGCCCGCAACGAAGTCGTCGACGACAGCCTTGAAATCGGTATTGTCATAAGCCATGCTGAATTTGATCGAGATCTCCTTCAGCATAGCGAATTCGGTGGGTATCACGAACTGCCCGCTGGTCAGTATGCGTTCAGAACTTGACCTCAGAGGTCACTCACTGGTTGCTCCCATCCAGCGACATTAACATAAACACCTCTCGGCCTCAACGCATCCATTCCCGCTCGCATGCCTGCCGGAATGCCAGCACAGTCAAAGACAACATCAACGCCAACGCCATCAGTCAACTTTCGACACTCATCGCCAATATTGACATCGATTGGCGAGAGCACAGTATCGGCAAGATGTTGCGTCTGTTGCTGGCGTAACTTGGTAGGCTCAGAAATGATCATCGACTTGACACCGACCGCTCGCAAGTTCCACAATGCACTAATACCAATCGGACCTGCGCCAACGACGAGCACGTTCAAGTTGGAGAAGTCAGAGACACCAGAAACCGGAAGTGCATGTCGTCCCACACTCAAGGGTTCGATAAGCGCCGCCTCGTCCATATTCACTTTAGGAGGTAATCGATAGCACATTCTTGGGGCAACGGCGACGAATTCGGAAAACCCTCCGCCGTGGCCTGAAAGACCTACGAAGCCCCACGAGTTGCAGAGCTGTTCAATGTTCGACTTGCAAGGGTAGCATGATTGGCAGTTGATGCGAGGGTCGACCATTACTTTGTCGCCTAGTTGGAGGTCTGAGCCGACGGCAGTCTTGACGATGGTGCCGCTGAATTCATGGCCGAGCACCACCGGAATAGACTCTTTGGTGATGGAGTGAGGATGCTCCTTTCGAGGTACTACCAGAGGACCGAGAATGTATTCGTGCAGATCGGTACCTATCAAACAGGTTGAATATTATTCAATGATATCTGTAGCCTTGATACATACCACAAATCCCACACCACTCAACCTCAATCAGGACCTCATCGTCTCTCGGCTCCGGCTTTGGAATTTCTTCAACACGCACATCCCCTTTTCCATGGAACCGAGCAGCTTGCATGATCTTCGACATCTGTGATCGACGAGGTACACTTTTACATTCTGTTCTGAGTTTGAAGCTGGGTAAAGCAGAAGTGAAGTGTAGCCACTCTCTAGTCAGTTGATCCGAGGGCCCCCGCACTCAGACTTCAGCCCTGCGTTGTTCGCAGCGGCTTCTATTTGGAGTTGGACAAACGTCCTGGGCTGACGTTTTCCGCGAGGAGTTGCGAGGAAGGGTCATCAAAGACGAGGTAATAAAACAACTCCGTCACATCCTCAAGGATTGAGCTTATCGTCACTGGTTTCTCGCTTTCTAAGAATGAAGCCATGGTACTCGAAAGAGCTTTTGTCGTCCGTGAGATACTCCATATGCAAAGACCAGATGTCGTCTCGGTTGAGTAGGGGCTTGATGAAGTGCGGCTGCCGGTATGTCACGTACAAGAAAATGCCGTCGCCCTTCAAAATGCGGTGAACCTAGTCGCACGTCAGAAGTGAGGCCATCTAATTTGACCGAGAGCGCACCTCACCTCATTGATATACCGACCAGTATTGTCTAAGACGTCGTCAGGCAGGCTCCAAGGGCTGCCGTGAATCATGGCGTCCATGGTTCCCTTGTCAAAAGCAACATCCACAGAGCCGCTTGGCACGTCTTTCATGTCGCGCACATCCGCCCATCTCCACTCAATACCTTCCACAGCCGCATGTCGGGCAGACATGAGATCCACAACGACCTGAGAGAAGTCCAGACAGAGTTGGTTTTTGTACCCTTCGGCGGCGAGATCCTGTGGGATGGTCTGTGCGGAAGATCGTCAATGTATGATATGTTGCCTTGAGTGAGGACGACTCACACTGTCTCCTGATCCGAGATGGACCATCCGAGGATTGCTTCCAGGCGCCTTCTCGTTGAATAGATGCGCCTGGAAGAAGGGCTTCAGGGCAGAGAAGGAGCGGAACCACTCGTGAGTCGGATTCTCGCCATCAGCCTTGTCGTACCGCGAGTTCCAGAACTCTGGCGTGGCAAGAGCCTTCCCCTCCTCGTCGCTGCCCATCTAATTCTCGTGAGAATTTTTGTTGTTGGTCGAGTTTCATGTGAAAGCAACGGCCGGGCAAAATTGAAGTCGAACTCTATTTTGGATGACTAAGCACAGCATGGCCCCTTCCCATTTCAACCGCCATCTTCTTTCCATCATCTTCATCTTCTCCGACATCCATCTCGTCAGCAAAATGCAGCACTTTTGTCGCGGCAGAAACATGACACCCGCTATCCCTCACTGTTCTTCTCCGGCAATCGGCATCGGGACCACGCATCCTTCGAATCCTTGGCCGTGAACATCGAACGCACGCGAGCGGCACATCATGCAATGTTACTCCAGACGCAGGTACCAGACGCATCTCCTCCACATTCTGCTCCTGTTTGGGATCTGAAGGCACGGAAGTGGAAGAGGGACTGCATCAGGAGGAGTCAGGACCGCTCTTCATGCTGCGCGGACGAAGGGCATTGCGGTCTTGGTCATCAGACCTGCGAAATCGCAATGATGAGGCAGGTTTGTTAAGGTACTTCAAGTCTTGTATTCCCTGCCCTTTCGTGTTGTGTATCTGCAGTCTTCAAGATGAAATTACTCGCTCTCGTAGCCACTTGTCTATCACTAGCATCAGCCAAAATCCTCCAAAATGGCCAGATCCGCATCACAGACTACCCAGACACCACCATACCGTCCATAGCTGGGCACAATAGCTCATGGCGAACATACCCGCGAAATGCCCGCGAGCTGTCCTACAAAGGCCGATGGGACGACAAGTACATCTCATGGTGGACAGCACCTGGCTTGAAGTTCGGCTTTCAAGGCTCTCAGGTTGCGATCGCTTTCGACAACAACACTTCTCCAGAAGTTCTTATTGCATACCGAGTGGGTGGCCTTGACTGGCAACTCACAAATGTTTCAGCTGGAACGACCCATCTCTTGGCAGACTCTCAGACCACCGGCTTCGACAGTGGCTCTACTCAGACGTTCGAGATGAGAGTCACGAACTGGGACTACGGCGTTCAGATCCAGAATGTTTACGTCTCGGGAGGTCGTCTTGTAAGAATCCCTGACTTTCGACGAAGAGTCGAAATCATAGGAGATTCATTGAGTGCAGGTCAATATGCCACCCTCGAAGGGATTGCAAGCTATTCGTGGGGGCTGGCTTACGGCTTGGGCAATACTGAGTTTAGCATCACCGCATATCCTGGCATGTGTGCCTACGATGGTAATGGAGGATACTGCTATGGAGGTGGGCCTCGCCAGCGCGGCCAAGAACACCAGTGGCTGAAGACAAGCGACAACAGTGAGCGAGCAGTGGCCATGTACGGCAACAGTGAGTAAAGTTATTCACATTCACACTTATTGTCTGACTTCCGATCAGATCCACCCAACTGGAACTTCCGCGCCCACCCACCAGCTGACCTCACCATCATCAACCTGGGCGCCAACGACTCAGGAAACAACGTCTCCGACGAGCAGTTCTTCGGCGCATACACCAAACTCATCGACGAGATCCGCCGACAGTGGCCCCGAACGCAGTTCATCATCTTGAACCTGTGGAACTTCAAGCAAAGTGGCAGTACGTGGATCACCGAGTCGCCACTTGACAATGTTATTCAAAGAGTTGCCCGATACTACAATCGTGGATCCTTGAACGAGAATGGTGGACGTGGGATTGTGCATTACTTCAACACGACAGGTAAGACGCCTTCACTATCCTCCTCGTTAGTGCGAAGTGGTTGACCTTCTTCAGGCATTCTCGAACACAACGATATCTCTCCCGCCGGCCATCCGACCGATGTTGCCGACGTCAAGCTTGCCAGCCATCTGATGCAGTACATCAAGCTGACGTTTGGCTGGGACCTGGAGCAGACTGGTCCAGAAGTGCAACACCAGACGACGTACTGGAACGACGAAGTGAACTACTAGTCAGAGCCTGTACACCGCTCTGAGAGACCTGCATATGACAGAAGCCTGAACTACTCGGGCAGCTCGAGCCTAAGGTTCGTTCCTCCCACAACACAGATACGCAATGTTTTCTCTCAATCCCACACCCTCCCGCGGGCTACCCTTTCTTTCTGCTCCCAATATTACGTCCTCCAACACTCTTCGCCATCAGAAATCGCCTCCCATATCCCCGTCGGCAGCGTCCTGCATTAGCCCAAAAGCTTGGCGTTGCCCTTCTTTCCGCAGCTCGAATGACACCTCTCAGCTGAGACACATGTTCACGCAAGTGTGCCGATCATCCGCGTCCATCCCACAGGAACAACATACCTGCCTTGTCGATCCTTCAGCTTCTTTGCGCCTTCTATGCGGCTTGTTTATATGCTTAGCCAAGGAGATTCTTTGTTGGCGATGATCTTGGTTCAGATAGGAAAGTGTCTTTGACCAGTGGAAGAGACTATGGACGGAGGATTGGCCTGATTTGAGGATAGGACAAAGAAGAAGATGCGTACACCTGCAGTAGTTGGTGGTAAGGCTGGTGGATCGGCGGGTGCGTACGACGACAGGAAAGAGGTATATAAAGCGACGTATGTTCCTGCTTTGGCAACTTCTCATCAGCATTGATACCGGATTCAATCATCAAGATGAAGTCTACATTCGCATTCCTCAGCCTCCTCGCCCTCGTGGCAGCCAAGCCAACCGTCTACCTCATCCGCCATGGCGAGAAGCCCTCCAGCGGCAATGGCCTCAACGCCCAGGGCATGCAACGAGCACAATGCTTGAGAAACGTCTTCGGTGCAAACTCAGGCTACGACATTGACTACATCATGGCTCAAGACTACAAGGTAAACCAAACTCTTCTACCCCATCCATTCAGCTCACTTTTACTCACACACCTCCCAGTCCGACGGCTCCCGCAAACGCCCCTACGACACAGTCTATCCCCTCTCCCAAGATCTAGGGTTGACGATCGACCACCACTGCGACCGCGACGACCAAGACTGCGTCGCAGACACCGTGGACGACTACGACGGCGACGGTAACATCCTAATTTGCTGGGAACACGACGCTCTCCACGACATTGTCAAGGAACTCGGCGACAAGAACGCCCCAGATTACCCCGGCGATCGATTCGATATCATCTGGGTCGACCCACCGAAGTACAAGAGCATTACGGAAATGTACAGTGAGGATTGTCCTGGGTTGGATAGCTAGATGTTGACAATCTCTATTTCTATACGGGAAGAGTTGATGAAGTCTATGGCACAGAAGCCTTCTCCCCCCGTTCCAAACACCACCTCTCAACCTCCTTCTGCAGCTTCTCATAGGAGTCATAAACATTCCCCATCATCTCATTCACCGTCTTCCCCTGCCCCTCCCTCTCCTCCTTCGAGATACTCTCCCAAACCTCCCTCATAAGCTCCATAACAGCAAACAACTGATTCGGCAACCAAGTCACAATCGGACTACCCCCCGTGGCAGTCGGATGACTGCTCCGTCGGATGATATACTCCCGGGCAAAGAGCCAGTGGCGCCAGCGGAAAGAGCGGACGTGTTCGAGCAAGCGGAGGTAGAGGACTTTGGTTTGCAGGTCGCGGCAGCAGTAGTCTTTGACGCCGATGTCTTCGGCGCGTTGGCGGACGTAGGCGAGGAAGTCGCGGTGGGGTTTGGGGCGGTAGTTGCGGAAGTCTTTCAAGATCTCGGTAAGGGGGTTTTGGGGCATGGGGATTTGGAGGAGGTGGTCGAGGAGCGGGATGATGGAGTCGTTTGCGCCGGATTCACCGCGGAAATAGAGAGGCTGGTTGTCGTTCACGCCTTCATAGATTACTCCGTTGGGGAACATGGATTGGTTCGTGATGCCGAAGATGAAAGTGCGGTAGGAGATGTAGTCTTTCGGGCGGGAGTGCGTCCACATGTTTTCCATGGATTGCTCGATGACGTGCATGGTGTTCAAGAGGAGTTCGAAGGAGTCCGCGACGGTCGAGGCCCCGGTGTCTGCGGCTACGGCATCGAGCATTTGGACGGCGCCTTGGATTAGACCGCCGGTGTGCCGGACCATGTCGACGTGTGTGAGGATGAAGCCTGCTTCGGAGGAGTAGGGGTCCAGGCCGCATTCGAAGCCGCGGATCAGGCGCAGGTTGTAGTATTCGTTGAAGCCGATGTTGGCGTCGGCGAAGCGGTAGTTGAAGAGGCTGTAGGCTGCTGCGTAGGACATGAAGGGTGGGATGTCCAACCTGATGAAGGTATTAGTATGTTATGTGAGGGTGAATTGAGGATAACATACAACTTAGCAGTCTTGACCAACGGTCCAGCAAGACAAGCCGGCAGCTTTTCACGACCAAGACCGTACCCTTCGAGACCTTTGTTCCATCTCTCCCAACAGGGTTCGAGAAGGTAGGCAGAGGCCAAGAAGGAGTAGTCACGGAAGGCAGCAGTGACGGCAACAAGATCAGGCTGACCATCAGCGGCAACGAGGCTGTCGATCTCACCAGTGAGGTCAGGCAGAGCCTTCTTGTCGTCGATGGCTGGACCGAGCTGGTACGTAGCAAGCAGGCCTGGTTGACCATCTTCCTTGACGATGGGCATCTCCTCGGCGAGTTGGCTCAACGGCTTGAATGCTTCCGGCAGGTCGATCTGAGGAGTCTGCAGTGGCATGAAGCCATTGTGGGTCGTGATGGTGAATGGATCCAAGGAGGATGGCAGGACAGCAGGGTCGGCATCGATGTGTGGGAACACTGCCTTGGTCGACGACTTGGGTGGCTCGGTGTCCTGGCCAGCAGCGGTGCTTAGATACGGTGACATTGTGATTGGAAGAAGATGGCGTAGGGGTGGAGCAAGGTAGGTGAATATGGCTTGGCAAAATCACGTGCAGCTTCAACGGGTGGTTGAAGTGCTTGATTTTTCTCGAGAAAGTTGAGGAAAGGAAGAAAGTCGACTCTGGGGATTGCGCCCGCTGATATAGGCAGAGGCCGGTTCTGTTCCGGCCTTCAACTCAAGGCCATATCATGGTAGCTGAATGCTTGAACGCAATTGGTGAATTGGCCGGAACACCGCCGTGGTGGGGAGGAATCTGATGGCCAAGATGATACCACCTGACCTGGGCGCAAGGGGTGGATCGAAAGAGTATAAGAAGTCCTGAAGGTACCTTTACAGAGGTCATGATGGTCCAAGATGCATTGCTGGAGGTATCACAGCCACTCGATGATCTTATTGGAGCTTGGTGGCCGGAATCTGGTCCGCAGCACAAAGAGGCCTTTGTGAGAATGCGATGGAAGATCAGGTGATGGCTTGCGATCATTGTCTTCCAAGCGCTATTGAGTCCTTGGACCGATACAATGTCGGTCTCAGCGCACCACGGAGGAAAATGTTGCAGGATGGGCCTCTCCACGCTGAACAAGATATCTCCGAGGGTGTACGCTCATTGAGGCCATTGGAATCGATGAGCAGAGTTGATCGGCATTTCATCTTGTCGAGACAAGACCATGAGTGTTTCCGAGTGCGTATCTCCAGTGCAAGGTCCGAAGCGTGGGCAAGGCTGAAGCTGGAGTGAGTGAAGTCGTTCGCGAAAGAGTGGGTCTCCATGGAAGTTTGCTCGACGGCGAGGTTGCGGGATAGACATCGTATTATTTTCAGCGCATGGCCCGCGTGACAGGCATCGCATAGATCTGGAATCATGTAGCCTATGCTTAAGTCCCTCTGCTTCTGTCTCTCACTTGTTGGATCGAACATGCGGGCGGTCTCCAGCTTGGTGAACATCCGAGGTGGCTGGGTCGAAGTCGGGGATGAAGAAGTCCATCAAGGTGCTGATCATTGGGTCAACATAATCTTTCTTGGTCTTGCTCTTCTTGCTGCCTCTCATCTTGATTCTTGTCTTCGTGATACTTGCAGAATTTCAAGAAGAGAAGTTGAAGATGGGCCCATTTGGTGGAGCCCGCATGTCCCGAACTCGGCCCACCTTGAAGACCTCGAACATCGTTCTGACAGCTCATGGCCTCGCCAAAAGATCATCGTGGCCCCTGGTCGAGTCCATGAAGGCTATCATAACGAAGTGTTTGTTCAATTGATGGAGAAGACCTGATGTTCGATGAAAGATGGACCTGCCTTCCACCAACCTCGGCTGCGACTTCCTCGATGCCGATCCCGAGCAGACAGCATCAGCGGTAGGGACTGTCTTTCTATCATCAACGACATCAACAATTTCATGTTCAAGAGACAATCCCAGTTTCTACATTCTTTCGTAAAGACTGCTGTCAGACCATCTCGATCTCTCTTGCCTCCAGAGGTTCTCGCTCGCCACTTCCCCTCCCGAACCAACAGCACCGCGGCCATGACGACCAAGACATCGAAATGCCTCTGCGGCTCAATCGAGATACAAGTCACCGGCACAGATAAAGGCGCAGTGCTTTGTCATTGCGCCAATTGTCAGTCTCAGTCTGGCAGTGCTTTCATGCACAACCATCGCTTCACCAAGTCCGAGATGAAGTTCCTGAAGGGCGAGGATCTGGTCAAACGATACGTCGACAAGAACACGAAGAGCGGCAATGAGCTTACGAGGGGTTTCTGCTCGAATTGCGTACGTCTTCCATGCTGCGTTTGATATCAATGGCCAGTCCCTTGAACGAGAGAATCTCATGCTGACATTGCCATCTTCAGGGCTCCGCTCTATTTCTGCACAACCCGGCATTCAAGGGCCTTTCAATCTTAACATCCGGTAATATTGTTGGAGGAAGAAGTCAACCTTCAATGGAACTGTTTCCAGAGAACAAGTACCAGTGGCTTGGAGATGTCACAGGCAAAGGCTCGAAGCTTTGAAGGGATATGTACAATAGGAACGATTTTTTGCAGCAAGCCACATGAAAGAAAACATTTGAACTCCTCCCGTAGCATCTATCACCTGTTTCCGGCACTAAAATGTAAGTGAATGTTTAGTATTGTTCTCGTGAAACAGCACAGACCCTCAAGCAAGCCCCACATCTCTTTGACTTCCATCCCACCTCACATCCACTCCACTTACTCTACTTCCACAACATCAACCATACACCACCACCGCAATCATGGGCAAATACTCCGAAGACCCAACATGGGCCGACGTCGTGCCCCTCCCCACCGACGAAGGCGGCCCCAACCCGCTCGCCGCAATCGCCTACAGCGACGAATACGGCGAAGCAATGTCCTACCTGCGCGCCGTGATGGCCACCAACGAATTCTCCCCACGCGTGCTCGACCTCACCGACGACCTCATCGACATGAACCCCGCGCACTACACCGTCTGGCTCTACCGCGCCCAATGCCTCTTCGCCTTGAACCACCCGCTCGACGACGAGCTCGCGTGGCTGAACGAGACGGCGCTGGTCCACCAGAAGAACTACCAGATCTGGCACCACAGAAATCTGATTGTGGATAAGCTGGACAAGTGGCAGGGCGAGCCGGAGTTCGTGGAGAGGATGTTTGAGCTCGATGCGAAGAATTATCATGTTTGGAGTTATCGGCAGTGGTTGGTGAAGAGGTTTGGGCTTTGGGAGGAGGGGGAGTTGGAGTTTACGGAGAGGATGTTGGAGAAGGATGTCAGGAATAACTCTGCGTGGAACCATCGGTGGTACATTGTCAATGGACGGGAGGCGGAGGGTGTGCTTGGTGTCGAGGAGGAGGGGATCAGGGCGAGGGAGATTGAGTTTGCGAAGAGAGCTATTGCGAAGGCGCCGCAGAACGCTAGCCCTTGGAACTATTTGAGGGGGATTGTGAGGAAGAGCGTTATGCCGATGGAGAGTCTTAAGCCGCTTGCTCTTGAGTATGCCGATTTCACGAAGCCGGACGGTGTCCGATCCAGTCACGCTCTGGATCTGCTGGCTGATGTGCTGGCTGAGGAAGCTGATGGCAAGCAGCAGGCCGTCCAGGCCTTGGACCTACTCTCGAACAAGTACGATCCCATCAGGAAAAACTACTGGGAGTATCGCAAGGGCTTGCTTGGACTTCCCGCAGCTGCTGTCGCTTAAGGTGTTGGATCTGGTGGCATGGCTGGCGTTCAGGACTCTTGCATCGAAGATACCCGGGTGGGAAACCTCATGAGGTGGCGCTTTTCGGAGTTGGTAAGCAACGCAAGATAGTCTGAAATTGTTGTTGCATTACTGGCAATGATGACCTTCCATTTGCTTTGTTGTGGCGCATGTAACGGACGGCTCCAAGTGCCTTGCGATACTGGTGTGAAAAAGCCACGCTCTCGAGATGGGGAAGGTGGGTCCTTCAAGCTCTGCAGCTTCCTCCCACAACACTAGTCTCAGTGCACAGACCATCCTCGCTTCAGCGGCCAATAGGGACAAGCCCAGCCGCTCTAACTGCGGTGGTCTAAGGGTTCTACTAAAGGTTTCGCCTGATGTGGTGCAGCTTCACACCAAAACAACGCGTGCATGCGGTACAGCTTCGCTTCTAACTATATTACTATTCTAACCTTCCTAACGCGAAATCGCGAAATCCGGATCTATACGTTTATGTAATTAGGTACGCTAAGTAACCTCCTATTCTTAGTTTTTCTAGAGTAGTAATACCTATTAAAAAGTAGCGGTCTTAGTATTATAGCTCTAAAGTTTAGTTTTATATAGCTAAATAAAAGTAATAGGGGTACTATTAGTAACGTAGCTATATTAACGAAACCTATAGATCCTAAATCCTCGAGATATACGCCTTAGACGTATAGAGCCCGATTTTCAAAATATACTACCGCCCTATTAATACGATTACCTAAAGAAGGCGCGTTAGTCTAGTTTAGTAATAATTTCTAGACGAAAGAGAGAGTATAAAGAGGATAGTATTAATTAGGTAGATCGGGATACGTTATTAGATAATCCCTAGGTTATAGTTATACGAAGTTAGGCCTACTAGGAGGTAGAAAATCGAAGATAGGCTAAAGAGCGTAGAAATAGCGATAGTAACGTTTCTAAGCTAGGCGATAATATTAGTAAATTAACTAATATTACCGACGTAGAGGACATACTAGTAGGAACCTTTATAGTAACTACGAAGCCTATAGCTAAAGAGGAACTATTATAATCTATCCTTAGAGGTTATTAGGTAATACCTAGTAGACGATAGCGATAGTAATAGGTATCGACTCTAAAGTAGCGACTAATAGAAGGACTTCTTTAGTAGATAGACTAGGAGAGCTAATATAATTTGTTTCTCTATTTCCGGGCTATCCTAAATAATACTAAGCTAGTAAAGTTAGTTAAATCTTAGGCGATAGGATCGGAGTAGCTATAGACCTTTACGTACTTAGACGACGCTAGTAATAATATAGTAGTAGCTACTAAGCTATACTAAAGGACTAAACTATATAGGAAGCTATAGGGATTTGTCTAGAGCTAGGTATTATAAGATATCTAGTTATAGATCCTAGGCTATCTACGTAAACTCCGGCGCTATAGTTAGGACGGAACTAATATAGTAACTACTATTCGAGAGCGGTAGGTACTATTAGTCCGGAAGGGTATACGACTACTATATCCGTTCGAAGCCCGTCCTAACTAGGTAAAGATACTAGAGTATTTACTATTTAGTCGTTATAATCTAGTATAGATAGTAGGCACCTTAGCTAGTAAGAGCCTCGTATTCTAGGCTTATCCGCTCCTTAGGAAAGCTATTACTATTATTATCTTACTATTAAATTAGATAGGGGCGGAGTAGATAGAGAGGATTAGGAGGATTAGCGGAAATCCTATTACCTTTATATTAGATAGTAAATCCTATCTTTCGAAGTAGTAGTAGGATAACCTATATACTAGGCGCTTTACCTATATTCTATTAAGTCCTAAGATAGTACTATAGCGCTAGTTCCGTAAGCTATAGCTAATATAGGCCTTTAGGGAACGATTAGGCTTACTCGTCTATAATAAAATATATCTTATCTACTAGTAGGGTATTTAGGGTAAGGTATTTAGAGAGTAATATAGGAAGATTAGGAAGCTAAGGACGCTACTCTACTATAAGGTAAAACTATTTAGCTATTTAGTAACACTTAATTAGCAAATACTCTATTATACTTAGAAAGCTATAGGGTTTAGGCGAGAGACTAACTATATCCGGAGTCCGATCGATAGGCCTAAGATTATAGAGAGAGTATATATAATTCTAGATAGCCTAATAAGTAATTATAAGGCGTTATACTTCGCCCTAAACGCTACGGTATCTATAACTAGTAAGCGATAGGATTAGGCTATTCCGAAGATAGTTATCTTCCTAGACACCTAAACTAGACTATAGGAGGGTGCTAGCGCGCTCCGTAGCTATCTAATAGAGTAGTAGCTAGGTCTATATAGTATAGATAATATATATTCGCTAATTAGGACGTATTCTAGTAAGATAGTAAAACGGATATAGGCTAGGCTAATTACTAAGTTCCGGAAGCCGAATTCGAAGACTAGGATACTATTTGCGACTAAGGTACTCGGTATAGGTGTAGATCTTCCTAATATTAAGTATGTAATTTAGTTTAAGATCCCCCTAAATACGAACCTTACTACTCTACGCTAGCGAGCCGGACGGGCTATTAGGGACGCTATTACCTACGGGAGGGGACTATTTACGTTCCTATACGAGTTATAGGTAGAAGGTAGACGATAGCCGGCTACTCCGGTAGCGTAGATAGTGCCTAAGCGCTTTAGGGAAGTATATATCGTAGATTCCGACGGAGATTCGTCTACCTCTAACGCTAAGCTAGTATAGGCGGCTACTACGGTAAAGCCGAAGAAGAGGGCGAAGAAGCTAACTCCTAAGGACAAGCGCTAGCGCCTAGACGCCTACCTATATACGTATATTAATACAAAATCGTCTAGGGAGTATAGGCGGAGCCTAGGGTTAAGACCGTTTAATTAGTAGCTAATTAAGTAGTTAGGCTACTATTATAACGTCTATTATCCGGCTAGCCTAGAGCTAACTAGCCTATATATCGCTATAGCTACGTAGCTACTCTCTAGTATAAATACTAGCGTAGTCTAGCCGCTAGAGTAGGATCTAAAGTAGGAGCTAGCTAAATAGGAGGCCGTAGCGGCTATTAGGTATTTCCGAAACTATTTAGTATTCCCTACGTACCCTAGTACGCTAATACCTATAAGGATCTAGTTAGTATTCGCTATATACTTTAGAACGACTAGTACTAAGCCTAAACGCTTAGCTTAGGTAAAGAAGGTAGTATCTACGCTAAACTAGAACCCTAGTTAGGAAGTACTAGATATCTTCTATTCGGAGCTACTACGTCGATAGAATCTCTATATAGGCTTCGAGAACTAGCGGTAGATAAAGATTAGGGAGGCTATTAAGTAGAGAAGGGCTAAATAGGAGGCTAAAATACGAGAGAAGGAGCGGCTTAAGGCGACGCTTTAGAGGGTAGCTAAGGAGGTTTCCTAGTCTATATAGCGCTAGGGCTATTATCCGGATATAGTAATATTCTACTCTAGTCCTAAGGCGTCCCTATAGGTAAGCCTATCGTCCTCGCCTATACGTAAAAAAGCGAAACCTATAAAGAAAGTAGAGGCTAGTAAGCTAAAGGGCCTAGTAGGGCGTATCCTTACTTTAGAGCGGCTAGGACCGCTATAGGAGCGTAGTCCGAACATTCCTATATCTCGTTAGCCTATAATACCGCCTCTACCTAGGTTTAGAGAGAGAATATTACGTTATAGGCGTATTAGTAGCCCTTAGACTCTACTAAAATATAGGTAATCTTTAGGGTAGGTTTTAGAGCGAACTTAGGCTAGACTACGCGTTTTTCTCGCGTATATACGCGCTTAGGTAGATAATCGTCTACCTAATAACGTTACTAGTAGTAGATAGGATAATATAATAGAATATCGTAGTTCTAAAGAAGACTAATAAAGTATAGTTAAGTGCTAAGGCGCTAATTTAGCGCGTTAGCGGTATTATCCTAACTTTACCTCCTCTCTAGCGCGTTAGGTATTTAGTAAACAAATCGAATAATAATACTACGCCGATAGGGACTACCTACGCTAACCTCTCCTACGTCTCCGAAGAGCCTAAGTATACGAGTATTACCTTAGTCTATTTAGAAGCGCTTAGCCGGGCGTATAGGCCGAGGTTTAAGTAATTAATATAGCTAGTCTCTTAGTAAAAGGGAAAAGGTAGATAAGATTATTAAGTACCTAAAAGCGCGCTATCTTAACCTTAGAACGTTTATCCTAGCCTATATATTAGAAGAGAAGGGCCTAGGATAGGTATCTTAGGGTAGGATAGCTACGTATAGGGCGTCTAAGCTAGTAGCTATACTTTAGGACGAAACGGTAGCTAAGCGGCTATCTCCCTATCTATAGGGTAGAAAGGGTAGGCTTATATATATAGGTAAGCTAAAGAAAGAGCTATAGGATCTCCGTAAGGTAGATATTAGTAGTAGTACTTTAGGAGAAGGGGATATACTAAACGTTATAGGGATTCGGGAAATAGGATTAGAATCGATTACCTAAAGGGGTATCGTATACTACTATCTATACTAGGCTTACTAAATCTACGCTATACCTATATAGCTTCCTATATACTATCTATAATAGAAGGCCGAATAGGGTACCTAGTAAAACCGCGAAAGCCCGTATAGTCTTAATAGTAGTAATGTTTAGTTAGGCTAGATCCCCGAGGACTAGTAATAAACTATAATACAATCTAGGTATCTACCTATAGAGCTAGGGTGTTAAACGACGAGTCCTAAATATCCTATTAGGTATAGGTATCTATATAATACTAAGAAGGATATATAAATGTAGTTAGCGCCTTAAGGTACTTATAACCCGGAATATCGCTACGTTCGGAGAATCTCCTACTATATACTTCTATTTCGACAACTTTAATTACTACGAACGATTAGGAGAGTATAGATTTAGGCGCTAGGACTAGCTACGGTACCTAATAACCGGTAAAGTCTTCCGTAGTATAGAGGTCCCTAACGGTAGGATTCCGATATCCGCCCTATACGAGAATAGGCTACTATAGAAAGTAGATATTACGTAGGTAAAGGGGAACTAGTTTACGCCGGAAAAGAAGTAGATCTCCTATTATCTAATCGCTAAATATATTAGGCGAATCTACCCTACTATAGTTAATAATATATTCGGTATAGTAGGCGAAGATATAGACTAGATATAGGTTAAAGACTACCTAAAGATGCCTATATTTAATAGAATCCCGCCTTAGAAGACCGTCTAGTCGTCTCTAGTACTAATATTCGAAGACGAAGGAACTACTAAAGGTACTAGTAACGTCCTAGATAATATACTAGATAAGTAGCTTCGCCTATATATATATTTTAAGCGTACTATATTAGCTATACCTAATAAACTACTAGCGGAGCGTCGATAACCTAATATCGATATACCTATACCCTTAGCTAATCCCTAAAACCCCCCTATAGTACTAGTAGCTAGATTCTACTATTACTCTAGCGTCGATAGTCCTATTAGGCCTATAGAATCCCGCTTAGTTCCCTATCTAACCCCCCCTAATAGCTTAAATCCCTCCTAATCTACCCCCTCTAGTAGCCTAAACCTCTCCTAGCCTAACCTCTCTACTACTACTACTAAATCCTACCCTATCCCTAGCTTTAGCTATAAGGATACTACTTAGCTTCCTATTAGACCCCCTTAGCTAGCTATCTAGATACCTAGCGCTAAACCCCGACGTAGCGACGCTTCCCCTAACGATATCTCTACTATAGCCCTAAATCTAGTAGAGTTTATTAAGCTAGTATATAGAGATTAGAAGTTAGTTAGTAATATACGCTCCTAGCGAAAGGCCTATATCGAGAACGATAATCCCTACGATAAGATATAGTAGGTCCTACTAATCCCTAGTCCTTTCTATCTAAAGATATACCTAATTTAAGCTATTAAGAATAACTTTAATAGCTTAGAAACTAACGCTACGAAGAGTAGCCTCCTATTATATAAGGAGATAATAGATAGGAAGCTATACCTTTCCTTTTAGGCCCTATATAGTTATATCGAACGCCTAGTACTCGATAGCTTCTACGCTAGGGTACTAGCGTTTCTATACGAAGATCTAAATATTCTAGAGCTAGATCGCGAGAAGATCTCGACTAGGATATCGTCCCTAACTTAATTATAGTTTAACTATCTAATCGAAAGGGTATATAGGTAAACCCTAGTACCTAAATAGTACTCGTAGAACCCTAAAGCGGCTACTACTAACGTATAGAAGGCTAAGGACTCCCTATAGATAGCTACTACGAAGAAGAAGAGGTTAGCTAATAGTAGTCGTTAGGAGCGTTTATAGAGACTAGATAGCTACGAAGAACGAACTACGAATAGGAGGTTTATTTAGACGGTTAAGACGTACCTAATACTATACTATATAGTTAAGTACGTAGATATTAGTATATATAGGCTAGTAATTAACCGCTATATCCTCCTATTCTACGCTAGATTATATAAGAACTACGCTTTTATTATACTATAGCTAAAATAGCTAACGGGCCTAGCTACTAAAGAAGAACTATAGCGAGCTATACTAGCTAATAGTCTAGTAAACTAGCGAGGACGCCCTAATTTATAGTTCGAGATTAATCGCTATAATAAGTACTTAAATAACTACCTAAAAGGACTATTATCTATCCGGAGGAATAGTTCTTTCGACCTAAACTATTCGCTAGAGTAATATATACTACTAGCTACGTACTATAGCGTACTAAGGGATCGAATCGAATTAGGCTTCGGGGAATATATTAATCCTAAGTATATCTATCCGAAATCTTAGGAAGAGATCTACGTAGTAGCTATAGTACTTCTAAACGAAATACTACCC